>PVIH01000088.1:139919-529096 GCA_004025045.1 Sigmodon hispidus
TTTTTGGGTCAGGTCTCAGAGATGCCTCTGTTGGTAAAGTGCTTGCTATAAAACACGAGGTCCTGAGTTTGATCCCAGAGGCCTGCACTTAAAAAGCTGACCCATGTATCTGTAATCCCAGCACTGGGGAGGCAAAGATGGCAGATATCTGGGGCTCCCAGGCCAGCCTAGGCTTATCAGTGAACCCCAGGCCAGAGAGCAGGACTTTCTGAAAGAGCAAAGGGGGCTGGGCATGGTTATGCATATCTTTAATCCCAGCACTGGGAGGCAGAGGCTATGAACATCATGAGTTCAAGGCTGGCTTGCTCTACGTGAGTTCCAGGACAGCCATGGCTACATAGAGAGATCCTATCTCGAAAAACCAATGAGCCAAAACAAAAAACCAGGTTGGCATATATTCTAAACAGATGAACACAAAGTACAAACTCCTCAGTCTGTATAATGTTACTTGGTTGTATGTTTTCAAGACTGATCATTTGGTATTGAACAACTCATTTGTGTGCTCATCCCCAGGAAAGACAATTTGCCTCACTCTCAATATTCTTCAGTTGCCTATAGTTCTTTGTGTAAGGCTGAGGCCTTTGAACTGTACCCCGCCCCCTACCCTTGCCCATGTTTGCAGCCTATTGGTGTAGTCTTTGTTCAGTATGTAATAAGAGTTAATGAAAAATAAAAAGGCCATGAATTTGAAAGATGACTAAGGAGGGTGGTGTGGAAACGTTTGGAGGAAGGAAGGGTGGGGGGAAGTGATCTAATTATAATCTCACAAAATAGCTTAAAATGTAAAAAAGAAGCACTTACCACAGGATTGAAGCTAATAGATGCCCTCTTATAGCAGTTTACAAGGGGGAAATTACTGTGTAGTATTAAGTTAATGATTATAGAATTGATTTAAACCATCAATTTTTGTGATGTCCAAACAACTTACATTTATCTTTGAAGTGATACTTTGAGTCTCATGGGTATAAAGAGAATTAGGATATTATAACAAAACAGTTAAAGAGCTAAGAAGCAAAAAGTGTGTGATTTCTGAGGGAGGAATGGCACCCGGGTTGACCTCTGGCCTCCAGAGATGTGCATGTGGACTCAGCCATGTGTATCCACAAGTACACATACCCACTCATCAAAACAGTGTTTACCTTGTGCCTGTCTGTGTGTGTTTCCCTTGCTTATTTTGGTTTATAAAGATACTCTTTTATGGTTTCTCCTAAATGTTTTCAACTTCACTGACGTGGCTCAGTCCTCTGTTCATTTGCCTCACATTTCTTACTTTCTCCCCTTCCTTTTGTATGCAGCCAGTGACCTCATTACCATTTATTCTAAATTTATTTTTTCCCAGTGAACCCGACATGCCACCCTTGCATCAAGGATATGGGTCTATGTAATAAATCTAGAAGTCTGGTTGTGTAAGCTCTGTATTTTGTTTCTGCTTAAGGAAAACCTTTCTCTCATTCTTGAGAAGTGTGGAGCCAGTGTCCTAAGTCATGAATACCTGGGCCTTTGAGCTCTTGCAATCTGTCTGTGTGAAGCTTGCTTGTGGGAATGGCACCACCGGGATTATGCCAAACCCATCTGTCTGTGGTGTTCATCCTTCCCCATTCAATGTATCAAATGCCAAATCTCTTATAGCCCGAGGCTATTTTTCCAATATCCTTATAGGTCCTGAATCCCTAAGACCGAAGAGCCATCCGACACAAATGTTAGAGTTTACTCGAGGACGGGAGAAATAGCAGGGTTGGCATGGAAGCCAGTTGTGCTGGATGTGACAACCCAGGAGGAAGCAGCTTGGTGTCAGAGTGGCTCACAGATCACAGTGTTTGTTGCTGTCACACATTAGGAGGAGAAAATGAGGCAGAAGAGAGATGATCCGTGAGATACCCCAGTGAAGTGTTTTCCATCCAAACCTCCGCTTTTTCACAGACAGTTTTGGGGATGCCTCTAGAAAAGGTTGAAAAGACTAAACTCAGAGAAATCTGTTGGGTTTGGGAGGAATTTACTATTGTCTCCGTATGATAGCACCTACTGTGTGCTGGTTACTCTTCTGGGGGCTGAGGGACATAGTGTTAAGACATATTGCCAACATTCCAATAGGAGGGTACAGGCATCAAGAAATTGCTCATGATCATGTGAGCAAGGTGATCTTAGATAAGTGTGATGCTTGTCTAGAATAAACCATAATGCTCAGGGATCATGGCTTGAGGAAGGAAGGGGTGAAAGGCAGGAAGGTAATGCTCTAGGGACATCTGAGGGGCTGAGATTCTATTCTGAACTAATCAGAAAGCGGTCTTATCATTTGGGGGTAAGGGAGAAGACTATGGGCTGATGGGTGAGGAGGAAGGTGTGTGACAAGAAGGGAAAGGCAGGCAGCCACGGACTACTTCCATGCTGTGGTCAGGACTTTGGTTCTGATGGAAAGAATGAAAGTCACTAGAAGGTTTTAAACAGGGAAGTGATTTGTGAGGGCTGAACATTGGAAATTAGTTTGTGTTGTTCAAAAGATAAAACAGCTCTGTGGGGAAATGAGAGACAAAAATTATCGTCTTAAATGTTACTCTGTACCTTTGTTGGTCTGTATGTTGGCAAGTGTTTTTGGTTTTCATTTTTTTTTTTTTTGTTGCTCAAAATAGTTAAGCAAATCAGTTTCAAAGAGGAGCAGGTTTGTTCTGGCTTAGGGGTTTAGTCGGTGGTCACTTGTCTCAGATGCTTTGGACCTCTGCTAACACCCCACACTGAGGTGATGAGAATATGTGTGAGAGCATCCTTGTTCACTTCACAGCTGCCAAGAAGCAGAGAGCATGGGGGATTAAGTGGCCAGGGTCCCAATATAGTCTTAAGGCACATCTTCAGTGACCTTTGTTTCATTAGATCCACTTCCTAAATCTTTTGTTACTTCTCAGTAGAGCCACAGAGTGACAGCCAACCCAAGCCCTTATACACTTGAGACTTTGAAAGACATTTCCAATCCACAGCATAGCAGCCTTGCTCTAAAAGCCAGCTGCTGTCAACATTGTACTCTTTGTCAAGAGAGGCTTGGGGCAAAAAGCATGGAGCATTTCAGGCTTGGGTGGAAGTGGAGTTTGCATGCCTCTGTGTAGTCTATCATACCTGCTTTGCAAAGGGTATGTTCTGACTGCAATATTTATCAAAGGATTATTGGACTTTGTATAGAGTCCAGACTGGGGTTTCCTGAAGACGTTACTGATTATCCTCTTTTTATACCAGGGTCATACTTCAAGGTCTCTCGCTTTTCTATCTTATTTTGGTATTGGAGATAGAATGTAGGACCTTGTGTATGCTTGCTGCATGTTAGACAAGCATTCTACCCCTGGGCTGGCTCCCCAGCCATCATGGTTTTTTATTTTCTCAGGGCCAAAAGCATACAGCAGGCTTTAACAGGGGCCTATCAAAGGAACATCTGCGTTCACTTCTTTTCTTCCTCATATGGAGAAGCCTGAAGCCTTCTTCCATGATCTTGCGGGTGTCCATACCTCATACTATATTCATCTAATACCTTTCTTGGTCTGTGATAGTGTCCGCTGAGAGATATCTGCCCAACATCCCTCTTCAGAGCTGCCCCCTCCTTCCAGAAGCAGTCCCCTCTGCACTATCAAATGCTCTAGCCTACTTGGGCTGCTCTATTTTGTCACAATGTGTCAGGCTGTTTATGGCTGCAGGGTTTCAGCTCTGGGTCTACTTTTGGACCATATGTGCAGAAGAACCATAACCAGAAGATAAAAGACTTGAGTCCTCAGTGCAGACTTTGTGTGACCTTGAGTGAGCTTTCCAAATGTGCACTCAGGAAACCAAAGGACTGGACCATGAAGTCTTTGGCTGTTACGGAATTCACATCTTCCCCCTCTGACTAAGTGATTTGGATTTCACTCAAGAACTATTTTTATAGATTTAATAGAAAGACTTAACTCCAGTGGGTTATATGCCACATAGAAGCATATTTGAATGCAACATGTTAATTTGTTTTGCTAGGCTAACTCATTTGACACAGATCTTAGAATAAAGCTCTTTCTGCCATCTGTGTATGTGTATGCTCAAACTATTTATTAACAGGCCATTGATTGGGAAGGATTTTCACTTATTTGGTATGTCTGCACCCAAGAAATGGTACCAGAAAGCCCACTACTGCAGTGAGCATCTTCTCTGAGTGATTCCCTCAGGCTAGGGCCAGATGCTGGTGACTCCAGCCTGCTCAATTGTTAGAGTTGCAAAACTCACTGGACCTGTAATGCGCTGCTTTGTGTTCATAATCCAGCCTCCCACACACTTTTAGACAAGCATTTTATTTGGAAATAATTTTAGATTTTGAGATTCAGGTTTGGTGCAGCCTCACTTAGCATCCTGTGCCTTTTTTGGCCATTGTCAGGGTGGATGATTAGACACAGATGCAATCCTCTTACCAAGAGTTCATCTTCTAATAGC
This sequence comes from Sigmodon hispidus, assembly GCA_004025045.1. Classification (NCBI taxonomy): domain Eukaryota; kingdom Metazoa; phylum Chordata; class Mammalia; order Rodentia; family Cricetidae; genus Sigmodon; species Sigmodon hispidus. The sequence continues at coordinate 144,354 of PVIH01000088.1, forward strand.
ATCTTATTATGTCCCAAGACCCACCTCAGGGAACCATTTGGCATTCTGTTGTCATATCTCCTTTGTCTCTTCTGGTCTGTGATGGTGTTCTAGTCTTTTCTTATTTGTCATTATCCTGATGCTGAAGAGAATTGATCATATATGTAGAGTCTCTGTTTGGGTTTGTTTGATGTTCTCATGTGGTTAGACGGAGGTGGCAAGTTGTGATCATAGCTTCCTTGGTCCCACCATGGTGCTCATGTGAGGTGATCTTGCTCACTTGTAGCCTTGGCTCTGTCAGTGTTTGGAGACCCAACCAAATCCCGTTAGCATTTCTTCCTTGTGAAGGCAAAGGAATTCACAAGAAGCAACTCTTGCTAAGCACCTTGGCCAAGCTCTGTGGGCAAATTCTATTTTTTATGCCATTGAAAAATTGCTAAGAGTTAGGCAAGGATAAGTTAATCATTGTCACAGAAATAGTGAAAGCATTGGAAATGGTCAGTAAGCTTGTGACTTAAAAGATAGCCTAGGTATATATGTGAGTATATGTGTAGATGTACCTGCATGGGTAAATATATGCATGTGAGCTCCTGTGTTTATGAGTGTGTGTGTGTGTGTGTGTGTGTGTGTGTGTGAAAGAGAGAGAGAGAGAGGGAGGGAGGGAGAGAGAGAGAGAGAAAGAAACAGGTAGTGAATTGCATCCTGAGTTTTGTCTGTTCAATGAATACATCTTAGCTCCCATGTCTGTGGAATAAGCCCCCAGCAGCCACACAGTCACTGCAAGGGAGAAATAAGTATAAGCATCCTTGAGTGAAATATAAAGATACACCTCCGTTATATGGTAAGAGCTAGCAAAGGTGTCGGAGTTCAGAGAGATGTGTTATTCACAGATGGGAAGGCTGGACTGGAAGCTCAAGTCTAGCTTTGGTACTAGGTTGGACTAGCCTGAGTGTAGATCTGAGGGCTGTAGACTTCATCTTCCCTGCCGCCTGTCTTCCCACTTGCTGCTGAGGTACAGTATATTATACACTAATTAAGGCTGTTAATGATTATGGCAGTCTAGTAAGTAATCTACAGTATTATCTTGATCTATCTCTGTCACACTCCTCCATCAGGCCATTAAGGTGACAAGCTCCATAGAGCACAGTGTGCCCCTCTGTCAGCCTTCCTGGTGGTTTCCTCCCAGGGAGAGCTGCAAAGTCTCTGGGGCTGAGTCATTTGAGAACGCAGCTGAAGGATGAGACTGACTGAGTGATGCTGCCACTCAGAGATGCTACCACTCTTGGAACCTGGGTGTAGGAGAAGTCTCCCTTGTATTTCCTCCCTGTAGAGATGAAATATTTGTGTTTCCCTTGGAATTAATATGCAGAGGCCTTTGGGGTATACATAGGTTTAGATGAGATTGTGTGAGTTCTTTTTCTCGTTGCTTTGACAGAGTAACTGAAGGAGAAAAGGGTTTGTCTGACTCGCAGTTTGAGGGTACAGTTCATTATAGCGGGGAAGGTATAGTGGCGGCAGCATCAAGAGACATCTGGTCACACCATGTCCTTAGTCGGGAAGCAGAGGGGTGACTCACTTGTCTTTTTATTCAGTCCTGGTCCTCGGCTTTTGTAATGGTGCCACACTCATTCAGGATAGGTTTTCTCTTTTCAGTCAGATCTCTCTGGGAATGTCCTCGCAGACATGGCCAGATGTTTGTCTCCTATGCTAAGTCCAGAGATGCTGACTGTGAAGATGAATGAGTACATGGGTCAGAAGGGTTCCTATGGTAGGATTGGTATCTTTGAATGGGGAAAGGAGAGACAGAAGATCTTTGGTTCTGCACTGTGAAGGTACAGCCAGGTGTAAGCCCAGAAAAGAGCCACCACCAGGAGCCAAAGCTGCCTACACACTCTGCCGTTGGACTCTTGCCTCCTGAAGTCACCCAAGCTATAGGACTTTGTGACGGTAGCTGTAGTCACCTAGGACATCCTGGAAGTATTCATGCCCTGAATGGGACATCAAGTGAGCATGAAGGATGCAGATCCTGGTATGGACTCTGTGAGCATCCTTAGCAGCAGGTGGGATTCCACACTTAATGCTGTAAGTTGAGCCACACACAGCTAAGAGACCAGTCTGTTGCTTTTTGGTCTTTCTTTATCCAAGAGCATCCCCAGGCTCTTGGTTGATATGCTCACTGGTGCTTTCTACCCTTGGGTGGTCATATAGGTTTGACAACTGATTCAGGAAGCATAAGAAGGAGGGAAGTGAGCTTCAAGATTTATCAGTCAAGGTGCAGAACCAATCATCACCATCGCACAGAGGCTAAAATTGGGAGCCAGAGCAAGGATGTCTTATGGTCCCTGACGTCAGTAGAAAGCATTTTCTCTGCCTCCCAGACATTGATTCATCATCTTTAATTTTGAATGGGGCATGCATATTGTATAGGCTTTCAAACCACAAATCAACTTCCATCTTCTTCATCATCTTCATCATTAAATCCATTATGAAGGAGTTATAGTGGTCAGGGACCATCTGTTTCCCTGGCACTCATGCTTGAAGGGGGTTGGGATAACAAATGTCCGTTTGGAGCAATGTAGTGTTTTCCACTGAATGGGAATGTGTCTGTGTGGTCACACAGCCACTCTGGTGGGGAAGAAGCAGGAGCTGGGGAGATCATTGCTGCTTAGGCAGCTGTGGGAGCAGGCCAGGAGTAGAGGCTGGTCTGGAAGGCTCTGAGGCAATCAGAGTGGACCTTCCTTAGCATGCAGGCCATTATGTACTCTGATCTCACACAGGGCTTGGCTATGTCTGGGGTGGAGAGTCTCAACAATCTTTAGGGAATGTCCATGCATGAGGTAGTGAGAACATTCCTTTACTTAGTGCTGTGCACATATTTCTTTAGTGTGCTAGCCTCAGGGCAAACATTATTACTGCTTCTGCCTTATCGTAGGAGAAGATTAAATGCCCAGGGAGGAGGAATCACAATGCTGAGATTGAGCCAACCTTGGCTTGACTCCAGGGTCTGCCATTCATTTCTCTGGTCCACTGACTTTCTCACACTTTGGGGTGAAAAGTCACAATGAGGAATGTATTCTTATCTCTAGGCATACTCTAGATGGGTGTTTCTCAACCTTCCCAATGGTGCAACCATTTAATACAGTTCTTTCTATAGTGATAACCCCCCCACCATGAAATTATTTTCATTGCTACTTCATAACTATAATTTTTCAACTGTTATAAATATAATGTAAATATCTGATATGCAGGATGGTCTTGAGTGACTCTTGTGAAAGGACTGGAGCCTTGTGAGATTTCCCCTATCCACATTGGCATAGCAACCTGTATTGTTATTGTGCAGACCTTGTTTAGAAGATTGTACTGTCAAGATTTCATGGGTACAGCTTTTCTGTCATATATAGGAAAGACTATCTCATAGCAGACACCCTGGTCCTTTGGCTCTTCCAAGATGTTGCTCCTCTTCTAAGATGTTTCTCCCTCTTTCAAGACGTTCCCTGAGCCTCAAGTATAATTCAAATTGTATCACATTATATTCATCATTTACATTTAGCGGGGGCTGGAGAGATGGCTCAGCGGTTAAGAGCACTGTCTGCTCTTCCAGAGGACCCGGGTTCGATTCCCAGCATCCACATGGCAGCTCACATTTAGCACATCCTATCTATCATCAGGTACTTACTATATCTCAGAGATCACTACACACAATAGAGCTCAGTGGCCCTTCATTGTAACTATCTACAACAGTGGCTCTCAACCTGTGAGGTGTTAGAACTCTGGGAGTTAAATGACCCTTTCACAGAAGTTGCATGTCAGATATCCTACATGTTAGATATTTACATTATGATTCCTAAACAGTATCAAAGTTAGTTATGAAGTAACAATAAAAATAAATTTGTGGTTGGGGGTTACCCCAACATAAAGAACTATATGAAAGGGACATAGCATTAGGAAGGTTGGGAATCACTGGCCTAGAACTTCTTGCTTGAGAGCACTGAAATTTATTGATTAAACAGTTAGATAATCCACTCTTTGGATCCCACTCCCCCTAGAGGAACACCTGACTCACTCTTGAAGGAGGGGAGACAAAACTGGATCTGCCAGGAGTGGAGACTGAACTAAGTAATATTGGGTCAGTGGGACCATGGGAATGTCTGCTGCCTGTCCAGGGAGGGGATAGGGAGTTGTGGAAAAGAAGAAATGATCTGATGTGGCGGGAGGAGGAAGGGACCTTGAATTGATATACAGGGATAGAAAGCGTGACTTCTTTGTTCATAATAATAATAATGAAAAAAAAAAAAAAAAAAAGAACCCAGCTAAAACACAAAAAAAAAAAAAAAAAAAAAAAAAAACCAAAAAAACCAGTTAGATAATCCATAGCCATTTGGTTGTGAGAGAAATGATAGCAATGGATGCCATCCTTATACTCTGTGATGTGTATGAGCAGGGCCTAAGGTGGGACCAATCATGCTCCCACTTACATCCTGCCACACTCCCTCTCATGAGCTTCAAGTCTTCAGTCTTATCCTCCAGGCCTCTGTACATATGACTTCTTCCCCTTGGAATTCCCTTCCCTGGCCACTTCCAGGTCTCAGCTCAAAAATTCTTTCTCAGAGAAGCCTCCATCTTCTAAGCATTTTGTATACTTGCAATCAGTCACTTCTTATGGTACAGATGGTCCTAAAGCCCTTATGCAGCTTTGAATTTTAATAATTCCACTTTTTATTTTACATAAACAATCTGCACAATGGGATAGGGAAAGGATTTGATCATAATTTATTACATTTAATTACAGAAATGTTGGCTTTCAAAATCTCCAACATCATTTTAGATACATTGAGATATAACCATGCCATATTATGAAGAGTTTATTACCTAGAAAATTAAAGGGAGAAATTGCAACAAATGAACCTTAATTTTTTTTGGTGAAATCTTGAGAAAACTCATTCTCTGCTTCATTTTGAAAATCATGTAGCTATTGTATAAAAATGAATTTATTAAACACTCAACTGTGTACTAACTACAGATAGCCCAATTAAATTTATTTTGCAAAAGTTCATCTAATACTTGCAGTCTCTTCTCCACAGTGAGAATTTCTGAAGTTGGTGCATAAATTCTGTCTTGAAGTGTAGGCTGGACAGTGGTCATGACTGCTGGAACCCATTGTCTGTATAACCATAGGACATGGGTGTTTACAACATTATCTCTTTAGTTGAATTAGGTGTATTTTTGACAGTGTATGTGAGAGGTTGAGTTTATATTTAAAATACTGTTAGAAAAGATGTCAGTCTGATTTGGCCCTGAAACAAAAATGTTTATGTGCAAAGGACGCAGACTAGCCAAGTGTTGGTTTGATGTTAACAAGCAAAGCAGATTTTAGCATTTAAAAGACAACATTACTGCAATATTTTATTGCAAAGTAACAATGGGATGCTTTACAGAGTGGTTATGAAGTGGGGTTTGCTCCTCTAAAATTTCTATATTGAAAATCTAACCCTTGGAATGACAGAATGACTGTTTTTGGAACTCAAACCTATAAAGATGTAATTACGGTTAAATGAAGTTATGTGAGTGGGCTGGAATCTAATAAGACTGATGACTTTATAAGAACAGGTAGAGACCACAGAGCTATATGGTGCTGGGAAGGCCAGATAAGGACAAGGCAGGTAAGCAGTTCCTTACAGAGCAAGGAGAGTCCTCTAGAGAAATCAAACCAGGCCTTATCTTGTTCATGGTCTTCCAGAACTGTGCCACAATAAAGGCACTGTGCTGTGCTATTTTGGTACAGCAGCCCAAGCAGGCCAATTTTAGAATCTAAGAAAGAAATACAAGTGGGTGAAACCAAGAGGACATTTAGTTACTGACACTGGTGTGAAGGAATTGTTTATTGTGGTCATGTTTAGAAAGATGAACATTCATCTTCAATGACGGGTGATAGGCTGGAAGGAAGCCTTGGAGACAGTCATGGAATATACTTTTGAGAGCTGCTGATGTTCCCCTCATCCATATGAGGTGCCATCTTCAAGTCAAAGCTGGAAAGTGACTGAGAAGACTGGGCCCCCAAAGTGCTAGGAAAAGCGTCATCTACTTATTTTGCCTTTATTTTCTTCCTGCCCGCCCCTGGAGATTAGCAAGAAGGCATCTGTCTTAAGATACTTTAAAAAAAAAAATCTCTCAGTAAGTCTGAAACTAACAACTAACAAAAGTCTGAGTGGAAAGAGTGGTAAGAAGTTGCATTTAGCTGATATTTTTTCTAGATGGTACATAGATAATAGTCACAAAGTAGTGATGGTGTTGATGTTATAAAATAGGAGGTATTAGTCAGCCCAGGCTCCTATAACAAAATACCACCAATTAGGTCACATAAAACACAGACATTATTTTCTTACACTCTTAGAGGCTAGAAATCTGTACCAAGATGCTACAAAATTTGGTTCCTGGGACTCAGTTTTTTTGTTTGTGCAGCAAGAAAGCTCTGATCTCTCTTCATCTTTTGAGGACATTAGTCCTTCTGAGTTAAGAATCCATTCCTGTGCCATTCTAACCTTAGTTAACGTCCCCAAAGGCTGTCTCTAAATACACATGTCAGAGGCAAAAGGTTTAATATATTAATTATGGAGGACACAGTTTAGTTTATAATCTCTAGCAAATTAACTATCTATCTATCTATCTATCTATCTATCTATCTATCTATCTATCTATTCTAAGTCTCTCCTATCAACCAACAGATTCTGAGGGGGTAATGTTTTTGCTTGTTTCTGTCATGATCACCATATCTCCTTTGGTCATTTAAATAGTATGGATCTCAAATATCCTCTTAACATGTGGCCTACATGTTAAATAACTGTTCCCCTGGATAGAATTATAAAACCATTTAATATGAAGCCTAGTGAGAAGTCTTTAGGGTTCACTCATTGGAGGTGTGCCCCTAAAGCAGACTGTGCGACAACCATGGCCACCCATTTGCCTTTTTATCTTTAGCTTGGGATAAAAGCAGCTTTACTCAACCATGTTCTACCACCATGAAGTGCCATCCTTGCATATGCCTAAAAGCAATGATTAACTGAGCCTGGACCACAACCTCTAAAGCTACAAGGCGACATAACCCTTTTTTATCTTTGTAATATTATTATTTCTGATATTTTGATATAATGAATGAAAGTTGACCAATACAGTTATCATTTCATCTACAGTGTGATCTAGCATGCAATAAATGCTCTGTGCTATGTATTGGTTCATTGACATTTCTTTTTAATCCTCTTGAATAACTGAGCCCAATTTTTGATTTGTGAAACAGTGCTAGAGATGGGATCTCCCACAAAAGTCCCTGACACTTATGTCAAGACCAAATTCTTGGGGGCTGAGGCAAGAGGATTGCTCAAAGTTTGAGGCCAGTGGTTAGCAGACCATCTAGGGCTACTGCAAATAAAGGCTCAAAAGAAAAAACCAAAAATCAGGAAACAACAACAATAACAACAAGAAAAATAATCAAAGTCCAATACTAAGATGTTTTGAGACTGTAATTTCCGGAGAAAATATATGATAGAGTGAGGATGAAGCAGTATTTGCTCACCTCTAACCTCCTATATTCTTTAGCCCTTTTAAATACTAAAGTTGAGGGATGACTTGAAATATTGAGTGAATGACTCGATACCTGAGGTCAGCTGCATTTCCAGAAGAGAACAGACCATAGAGACTGTCTCAGTCTTTGCTTTGCTTCAAGTGGACTTTCTCCTGGAGTATAGACAGAAAACATGTGAGGTGACCTCACATAAATCAGAGCCTCTCCAAGGCTTGGGGTGACTCTACAAAAATTTATACCTGCTTCCCGGGCCTCACATAGCCTTCCCAAGAAGGCTAGTTTTATGGAAACATTTAGATATTTGCCTAGCAACTATAAGATGGAGGTGAATGCGTGGATATGGCTGGGTATGGCCTCTGTATCCCACAGACTCCTAAAAAGCTCATTTCAGAAGCTCTACAACCAAAACACTAGTCTTTAAGGAGTCTCCCAACCCATGTAGTTAGGTGTCTAGGCTTCAGATTTCGGCTTCCCTCCTTTGCATATATCCCTGACCTTCCTCATTCTCTTCTTTATCAAGTGGTCCAGGCAGGCCTAGAATGCTCTATGTAATCAAGGATGACCTCAATCTCCTGATCCTCCTATTTTTCCCCTTTGACTACTGAGATCACAAGTGTATCCCACTACTCTTAGTTTGTGTGGTGATGGGCATTGAACTCAGGGCTTTGTACATGTTAGAGGAATACTCTACCAATAAGATGCTTTCATAGCCTGCACATCCATGTCTCTACCCCATCTTTTTTACTTGATCTTTCTGCCCTGGGGTCCTCTATCATTCTAAAGAGCTTCCCTCAAGGTTAGCCTCCAAAGTTCTTGGGATACTGAAAGCTCTTATATAGACGGAGCTGACCTTAGATCCAGGGCCTTGAGCCCCAGTTTATTGTCCTTATCTCCCATCTGTACTGATCTTTTTTCTGTTGCTTAAACTTAATGCCAATGACTAGCCACATTATCAGAGAGGGGTTTTTTTTTTTTTGGCTCATAGTTCTGGTCTGAGGTCAGCATCTATGATTGATGACTTGTTAGAAGAGTTCAAAGGTGGAGCAAAGTATCACATGGTACATGTGCTCATATAGCTACTGTTTCTCCCTCATTTAACAGGACCTCAAGGACTCAGTCATAGAGGTTTCATCCTAATAAATTTGTTTAATTCTAATGATCTCCCAGAGTCCTCCATAAAATTGTTCTTATCTTTTCAATTTCTCACAGAAAAGTCTTAAATTTCTTTGAAAAAAATCCTAAGCCATATCCAAACCACAACACCATCTTGAGACAAGATGTGTGTATAGAAATGATAAAAAAGGGTAGATTATTAAATCTACTTTGATCCAAAAACAAATGTTAACCTCAAAATACATTGGTATAGATTTTGGTTTATTAATACAAATCTAAGGTCAATTTTGTTATACTATATGTATACTTATATCCTCGCTTAAAATATGTTTATTCAGCTCATTTAAAATGTAATATATAGTTAAGAAATATAGATTAATAGTCATCTATAATAATCAAAATTATAGTCATGATAGTTAAATTTTCTAGCTATCCAAAGATATAGTTCAACTAGATAGGTAATTGTCAAACATTTCAAAGATATACAGAATATATCATTTAAAATGTTTTAAGAACTTAGACTTTTCTGGACAGTGAGACATGTCTGCTTTTGAGCAATTATTTTAAAGAGGATGATGGGCACAAAAAAAACTCACTATGGTGATTGCTTACAATGTGGAAAAGGTGAACATTTGGACAAAATAACTGCTCTTACCTGGATTGTTGGGCAATATGTTATATAAACTGGACATGTAGGATCCATAAAAATGTGACCACTGAACTCTGCCAAAACAAGGCAAGATGGTCCTTCAGGTTCCTGTTTCTCAGAAGAAACTGCCATATATTCTTCAGGACACAGAGGAAAATGACTGTTGAATTTTGCCAATTGGTGAGACAGTCCTTCAAATTTCCTTCTTCACTAAAACGTCTGCTGGATACTTTATCCTGTAGACTGAAGATGGATGCCCCAATGTTGCAGAGGAACTTTGGGTAACTGTCTATGCAGCCAAATGTCTCTGTCATTTCTAGAATTTTTGGAAATTACTTGCAAAGCACTTTCTGTTTACTCAGATATTATAGGGTCTATGGTAGTGTTGAATACTAAATAGTCATTATAGTTTTTCTTAGTTATGATAAAAGGTAAATAAGATATAAAACTTTAGACTCACAAAATAGGATAGAAAAGATTTTTTTAAATTTTGTCAGATACAAATAGACTAGATTTTTAAATTGTAATTCTTGCTTGATAACTGTTTTGTTATATGTAATTTTACTATGTTAAGGGTAAAACCTTCCTTTTTGATTACACAGAAAAGAGGAAGTGCTGTGGGATGGTCTTTCTAAGAATATATGTTGCTACCATTGGTTACTAAAGAAGATTTTTTTGGCCTATGCCAAGACAGGATACAGCCAGGTGGGAAATCCAAGAGAGATACAGGGAGGTAGTGTTGAGCAAACACTGCGGGCGGCCAGGGGAGCAAGATGTAATGAAACACAGATAAAGCCACAAGATACATGGTGATACATAGATTAATATAAATGGGTTAATTTAAGATAAAAGAGATAAGCAGTAAGCAATAAGCCTGAGCCATAGACCAAAGAGTTTGTAATTAATATTAATAAGCCTCAGTGATTATTTTATAATCACTGCTGCAAGGCTAGGCAAGATAGAGAAAAGCTGTCCATCAACAGGTATGTCTTTCTGGTACCTCACTCTGCTTTAGAACTCTTCAGTAGAGATGCCATATTTAGAAGCTAGGGAACTCTATATTCAGCCCATTGGTTTTTTGTTCTAGGGTCTCAGAGTTTCATCATTCCCCAGCACCCTCTTCCCAACAATAACAACTGCTCCCTTTTATGCCATGTACTGATAAAATGTGTTCTTTTTCGAAGGCACCACAGGCAGTCACTCAGACTTTTAGGTTTATTAAATCTGGCCCTCATTTTTTTCAAAGTGTATAGTGTAACATATATGTGCAGAACTTCCTCGTCTTCCTCGTCCTCATCCTCGTCCTCGATCTCCTCCTTTTTAACATTCTGGTTGGGTGAAGATCTGAGGACTTGCCTCATGGAGTTTTGGAACAAAGTGTGTGGAGCTGGGGTTTAGGAAGAGCCAGTCCGGGGAGCTGAAGACATGTCTGTGTATTTCTTCCTCTTCTGTCCTCTAGAAACCATTGTTAGCAATATATATGCTCACTGTTTTCTTTTTCCACTTGGCTATGAATGATCTATACCATATATTCTAGCTTAAGAGGGCTTTGAATCTAGCATGGGATTGTATTATGTCTGCAGGTGATGCCTCCAAATAACTTACTAAATTTTGAGGACAGAGGCCATGTTTCATCTTGCCTTCTATGTAAAATAACACAATTTTAAAAAAATCTGAGTTTGGATTTTGTTGCATAGAGAAGACAAGCATAATTGTAACATGACCTTGTCACCAAAATGGAAGCATCAGTAACATTTCAGCATAGCACATTAATGGTCATAATAAAGTTTGATTGGATAGCTCAGTGTCCCATTTCAGGTAAGAGGCAGGTGGCAGGGGAAGGCTCGGGAAGCTTCCTTGAGGATCTGAGTCCCCATCAAGGTCTGAAATGATAGGTGGGAATTAGATGGAAAGGAGAGTTGCCTATAGACAGTGAAGCATGGCAGAGGTCTAGTGGCACATGCACAGCACGCTAGAGGAGGTCCATGTCTCTGGAAGATTGAGTGAGTGTGGCGAAGTAATGCTTGTCTGCATGTTGGGGCCATGTTTCTGGGTGTATATTTGTGCAGATATGTAAGGGACTGATGCAGGTGTGTGCATGCGTACGTGCATGTGTGCATGTATGTGTGTGTGATCAAGGTACCTACGAATGATGATGCTCTGCTGAAAGGCTCCATCTTAATTGCTCGTAAATGAGGAGAAACTGAAAGGAGGAGGTGACTGGGGGGATACTGTGGTTACACTTGCATTTCAGAAAGCCTCATTTGAGGATGTTGGGCTGTGGAGACATCAGTCAAACTAGTTCCACTCAAGAGATGATGAGGGTTAGAGTCGGAAAGAGCAGCTGGAGAAAATGTATAAAATAACTTAGAAGGAGGCTGACCAGAACAAAACCCTTACCTTCAGCTGTTCGCTAATGAATAAGCATTTTATGGGAGTCAAACCAAAGAAGATACAACCCACAAAGAATGGGAGCCAAGCTGCAGTTTGCTCAGTCACCCTGGGCAGATGCTGTTTGTCTTCCCTTGTCTTGGGTAATTGACTGCCTTATTTCATTTTCAGATCTCTGAGCTCTGCAGCCCACTTGGAACACTGGCTTCATTGTTTGCATGCCCTCTTTCTCTCCTCCCTTCTCTCTCTATTTCTTAACCCACCTCACCTTACACACTGGCTCCTCTTGGGCCCAGAAAGATTTGGAGCAGACAAGAGGGTGGGAAGTCCACTTGGAATAAAGGATGTCTTGGCAAGGGGCAGATATGAGCTTTCCCACCTTGGAATGTTCCTAGTATTGAGGCCTAGAGTCTGTCATTCACCCTACTTTGAGTGAGACTGGAAATTCTTTTCTGTGTCCTGAGAAAACAGATCTGGAGAGCCTATCAATCTCTAAGGGATCATAGCAGGTGATTTTCAGCAAGAAATGAGAAAAATAAAAATATACTGCTTTTCATAAGTTTGAATTTATTCTTTTTAAGAGCCCGACTTTATCCTAAGATTATTTCTTTTCATTTTGTGGTGTTAACAAGTCATTTTAAAAATGAATTGATAGTGATAATAGGATTTATTTTTAATGTGCTTATTTGGCAAAACAGAAACTTGGCAATCTTGTGTTGATCTACCCTCCCCCAAATTATTTTGAAATTTTCTTGGCATGCAAAATCTGAAATCAGGGAACTTTTGCGATAGATGGTGTGTTTTGCTTCAGGGGGTGGCTGGTACAGCATGGCCTGACCTGGAGCTAGGGATGACACAGGGTCACACTTAGCCTCAGAATTATGAGCCATGTGACTTCTGAGTCTCAGATTCCTTATCTATAAAATAGGATGAATGTAGACCTCACCTATAGCATGGTGGGGACTGAGTTAATGTGGTTCTTTATTAGTAACATACAATAATAAAACCAAGGTTCTCTCCAAGGAACCTGGAATGCTTTCCCACAGCTGAGCCGTCCAACCTGCCTCCCATTACTTTTCCATGTAAAGTTTTATAATAGGAAGGGACTGAAAAAAAGGGAGACTAAATGGAGGAAAAGCTGACAATGTTCTAGAGATATTTGCATAAATATAATTTGTTTCTAGGTACCAAGAACTCTAGTAGGTACCAACATCTACAGATACTCATGTCCCTTATATAAATGATATGGTATTTTGACATAACCTGTGAACATGTTTTAATCTGTTTCTAGGTTAGTTTCTAAGAAAAAGATTTATTTTATTTTCTACTATGTATATGTGTGTGAGAATATACACATGAGTAGAAGGTTTTTGGAGGCCAGAAGAGAGCATCAGATCCCTTGGAGCTGGAATTATAGGTGGTTGTGAGCTGCTGGATGTAGGTGATAAGGACTAAGCTTGGGTCTTCCCCAAGACTAGTGCATGCTCTTAACCACTGAGCTCTCTCTCCAGTACCTGTATTGGATATTTGAATAGACAATACAATGTGGAGACTATGTAAACAGTTATACCTTCCTATTTAGGGAATAATGCCAAAGAAAATGTCTGCACATATTTATTACTCACATAATTTTTGTGGCTATTTTGATCCATGGTTGGCTGCACCAAAAGGACTGGAACTTGTAAATTCAGAAGACTGAAATGGTGGATTCTGAAAGCAGAACCAAAAGGTATTTTAAATAGCTATCTCCACCCCTGAGAAGCTCTTCAATTTGTTTGTTTGTTTGTTTGTTTCTTCTTGCCTTTATTGCTAGACCTGGTCCTCAGATGTGTTGGGAAGCTGAAAAAGCCCATGCTAACCCCAAGGGACTTTCACCCTATAGAGGTCTTTAATCTCTGTTGTTCCTAAAAGATGTGTAGCTGCCCTACATCTCTTAACTCTGGGAGGTGAAGGCCTTGCTAGGACACCCCTTCATTCCCATATACAAGGAAAGACTATGTGACGGCTGTTCTTGGTTGTCAACTTGACTACATCTGGAATGAACAACCATCTAGAAATGAAGAACCTATCTGTAAAATAGTTTGCTTAGTTTGAAATGGTTGAGTCCACTCCTATTCAGATCTTTGAAGTGAGAAGTCACAAGCCTTTCATTTGGATCTTTGATTCAGGAAGACACTAATCTGGCCTACACCTTCTGGAAGTCTATATAGGAACATGAAAGAAGGAAGATTTTGCCTTTAAACTACTTGCTTTCTCCTTGCTAGCACGTCCATTTCTTCATTGGCATAAGAACCCACTTTTTCTTTAGGATTCCAGCACATCCTGAAGGTCAGCAGAGACATCCAGCCTTGTGGACTAAGCAACTACTGATTCTTGGACTCCGTTCACAATCAGCCATTTTTGGATTAGTTGGCCTACAGCCTATAATTATTCTAAATAATTTTGTGTGTGTGTGTGAGAGAGAGAGACAGAGAGACAGAGAGAGACAGAGACAGAGAGAGACAGAGAGACAGAAGTTCATTTTACAAGTTGTTAATCTAGAGATCACTAATATAGACTAATGATTCACAGGAAGCGTTTCTGATCTCAGAGGGAGATTGTTTTAAGTATGAAACCTGTCCTCTCATGCTTACAATGGAATCATCTGTATATAATAAGATAGGCCCTCCTTCAAGAATTCAACTTTTCATATTGGCATATACTGGTAGCACAGATTCAGTGATATGGATGAGATGTCTCTACTGTGCTTGGGCATTTGAATATTTGCCACCCCACTGGTGGTACTGTTCGGGAAGGCTTAGGATACATGGCCTGGATGAGTGGGCTTTGAGTTTCAAAGGCAAGGTGTCATTTCAAGATTGTGTTCTGCTTCTGCTTACAGTTTGAGATGTGAACTCCAGCCGTTCCTGCCACCATGACTGTTGGCTGCCAAACCTTCCTACCATGATGGTGATAGACTCTTATCCCTCTGCAATTATAAGCCACAAATAAACCCTTCATTCTAAAAGTTGCCGTGGTTGTGATGGTTTATCACACAAGAGGAAAGGAACTAATCAGCCAAGTAAAGAGGTGACATCTTAGCGTGAGACTTCAGTGACAAAGCTCAGGAAACAGTTCCTCTGGGATCTTAGGCAAAGGGATTGGCAGTGAGAGTTTGGAAAAGCTCAGCACTCAGAGAATCAAGCAGGGCACACACTTCCTCGGTAAGGGTTCATTCTGTCCTCTAGGATTCAGCTTTCACTTCCCATCCTAATTCCATTCTTCCTTGAAGATCCCTCCATTTATGCCATTCACTGAATACCTGCTGGTAGTTCCTAGTGGCTGGTACTGTGTTTGGAGTTAGAAATAAAATAAAAATGAAGCTCCTTAAGATTTATGGCTTGGTCTCTTCAACAATGAGAAAAATGTAATCCATCTTCCAAAGTATCATTTTTACTTGATAATTAGAAGAAGAAGAAGAAAAAAAAAAACAAAGCCACCTAACTGCTAAGTAATTTAAAATAATATTCTTATATTAAAATAAACAGAGCTATTATAGAATTAGGGGCAAATTTGCATGTAGTTAAAAAATAAAACTTGAGATTTCAAAGTAATTTCATGCAAGTGGCTTTTTTGGATTACATCCCAGAAACTTGGGAATAAACATGTTAATTCTCTTCTGCTGATGGGTGCGTTGGTTAAAAGTTTAAAAGTTCTCTCTGTGTGTCACGAAAGGGAGTAAAAGAATTTTAACAAGTGAAGAGCCCTAATAAAGATGGCAGATTTGAGATGTCACTCTAGGTAAATTTACAGATTAAACTCTTGCATTTACTTCTTCTGCCTTCCCTGACTCCACTGAAATGACCATAAAGTTCTTTTGTCAATAGGACAAAACGACAGCCTACAGAATGGGAAAAGATTTTCACCAACCCTACAAGTGACAGAGAACTGATCTCTAATATATATATATATATATATATATATATATATATATATATATATAAAACTCAAGAATTTAGAGCCCCAAACCTTGAATAACCCAATCAAAAAATGGGGTTTAGATCTAAAAAGGGAATTCTCACCAGAAGAATTGCAAATGGCTGAAAGGCACCTGAAAAAAGTGCTCATCATCTTTAGCCATCAGAGAAATGCAAATCAAAACAACTTTGAGATACCACCTGACACCTGTTAGATTGGCTAAGATAAAAGACACAGATGACAGCCTATGTTGGAGAGGGTGAGGAGCAAGGGGAACACTCCTCCATTGTTGGTGGGAGTGTCAGCTTGTTCAGCCACTCTGGAATGCAGTATGGCGTTTTCTCAGAAAATTGAGAATCAATCTCCCCAAGGACCCAGCAATACAACTTCTGGGTGTATACCCTAAAGATGCACAGTCGAACTCCAATGACATTAGCTCAACTATGTTCATAGCAGCATTATTTGTAATAGTAAGAACTTGGAAACAACCTAGATGCCCCTCAACTGAAGAATGGATTAACAAACTGTGGTACATCTACACAATGAAGTACTACTCAGCAGTAAGAAAAAAATGATATCCTAAAATTTGCAGGCAAATGGATGGATTTGGAGAATATTCTCCTGAGCGAGGTATCTCAAACCCAGAAAGATAAGCAGGGGATGTACTCACTCATTAGTGGACTCTAAACAAACAAACAAACAAACGAACAAAAAAGCAAAGCATGCCCAAGCTGCAAACTACAACCACTGAACAGCTTGGGATCAGAAACACCTTGAACTGACTCCTTGGATCCCACTACCCCTAGAGGAACACCTGACTCAGTCTTAATGTTGTGGGGAGAAAACTGGATTTGCCAGTAGTGGAGGCTGAACTAAGCAATATTGGGACTGTGGGACCTTGGGACTGCCTGCACATGTGGGGGATGGGAAGATGTGGAGAAGAGAGAATGACCTAATGTGGTGGGAGGGGCAAGGGACCTTGAATAAAGATATACAAGGATAGAAAATATGACTTTTTATTCATAATAATAAAAAAGAAGAAGAAGAAGAAGAAGAAGAAAAAAGACAAGTACTGGCTGCAAACTAGAGTAAGGTAGAAGGCAATGGGCGTTAGTTCCGCACCTGAGAGCAAGTACACACTAACAAGGCCACACACTAGAGTTTATTTAAGAGAAGAGTCCCAGGCGGGTGAAGAAACAGAGGAGCGAGAAAGAAGTCAGGGGACAGAGAAGAAAAGGGCCGGAGCACATGCTCGCAGTCACTTTTAAGGGAAGGGGTGTGCACGGGTATGTGTCATGGGTCCAGGGAGGTGCTTCCGGGTCCAGGGAGATGCTTCAGTATGCACTGCCACAGGGTTTATGTAGCCACGCCCAGGGGCGTGCCTCCATGTAAGGTGCATCCCACCTGGGCCAGAGGTGGCTCAACTAGGGAATGCCAGGAATCCTTACAATGGGTATATGACTAATGACGTCACAGGAAGAGAATTCTGCAATTATGAGAGGATTAGAAGGAAGGAATTTGTTTTCAGCAAACCAACCAAACAAAAACCCAGAACAAAAGCATCCCTCCTGGAAGTCTAATTTTGCACATGTACTATGGTGTCTGCCCCTAATATGTGTGCTGAGCCCTTATTCCTAAGATGGTTATATGTGTGCATAGGACCTTTCACAAACATTGTCATGATAGTTAATCTTGATGGTTAGTTTGATCAAATTAGAATTTAGGATTACCATGGGAGTGCATCTATTTGTACCTATGAACATGCTTTCAGAGAGATTTAGCTGAATACGAGAAAGACCCGGCCTCCATGTGAGTGACAGCATTGTACAGGCAGGGGTCCAGGACTTCATAAAAGATGAGAGCAAGCTGAGCACCAGCATCGGTCCCTTTGGATTCCTATCACCAGCCTCCTCATACTCCTGTTGCCATTCTCTCCCTCCGTTACAAACAAACCTTTCTTCCTGAAGTTGCTTTTGCTGGTACTATGTCAGAGCAAAGAAAACAGAAATTAGTACAGTTCCTAATCTGATAAAGTTAGTTTTCTTATAACAAGAGATACTGGAGACTCCCCAAGGGACAAGATCACAGAAAGAAAAAGATCAAAAAATATATATCTAGTGGGGAAGAGGAGAAAATAAAAAACAAAAGAGCAACAAACCCCCAATAACAACAACAACAACAACAGCACAAAGAAATAAATTTAGCAAACAGTTGCAAAATAAAGTTGGGGGAAATCTCCAAGATAGTAAGTGAAAGCAATTTAGAGACTGAAATGAAAGAGAAAAAAAAATCAGAAGGCTTCAAATTTAGATTAAATATATTTAGTAAAGAAGACAAAAAAAAAAAAGAGAGAGGGCATCTTTCTTTAAAAAATGAACATAAAATAAAACAAGCCTTTTATATATAAAAACAAGTTTAAATAATAAAAGGTCCCACTGAATAATGAAAGATTCTAATGATGCTTAGCATGGTAAAGATCATACCACACTTTTAATTTTTAAAAATGGCACAGCTTAAAAGCTGAGGGATCAGTGAGGGGAGGCTAGGGAGCAGAGACAGAAGGATGCAGGATGGAAGAAAATGAGGAGGGGATGTGGAAGAGATATGAAATAAAAAAGAAACTACATCAACATGGAACAGATCAACATTAGAAAAAGATAAACCCTTAGGATTCTGAGGCAAAATGTGTTTGAACCTAAAATTCTATATCCAGTCAAACTACTTCAAATATGAGGGCATTGTAAATGTTCTGCAATAAAATCCTCCAAAGAGAACATCTTAGGTCCCTGACCTTTATCAGGAATTCAGAAAAGTGGACAAATTATGAAGCTCATGACTATGGCCTAGTTAGCTACTGTACTAGAGGAGGGAATTCTGGGAAGGAAAAATATCTCATTAAAAAGCCAATTATTCTACCTATCTTTTTTAGCATAACCTAAAGTAAACTTGCCTTCCTAGGAAGAGCTGGTTCCTTGGCCAGGTCAGTAACCCTGTCCAACTGGAATATTAGGTCTCCCCCCAGGCCAGAGATTTTATTCTCTTGACCAGAAGGAGATTTTTTTTTAACTCTAACATTACCTCCTAGTGAGAAATAACCCTAAAATTACTTGGGAATCAAATAAAAGATCAGAGCCCCCAAACACGTCTGGCACCTCTGGCCTCTGACAAGGAAGAGGAGAAGGTTATTTAAGGCTTGATATTAAAACTGATTCTGAAAGTAGTGAGTAGGGGTGGGGGAGTCTAAGTAGGTCAGCAAAATTCGCTAGGGGCAAAATCCTGATGTTCAGACTGGGAATTTCTGAACAGCCTGTGAGTTATGTGGACCAATTTCACAACTTATGGTTTCCAGGCTCATACATCCTTCTCCAAGACTGAATAGCTCTCAGCTGGGGCTTTGCATGGGAAATGGGACCTGGGTTTTGAGTCATTTTCTAGATCATGAGGATAAGTTTGTGCCCTAGTGATCTCTGGAATACACATTAGACTATTTGGCAGGTTTGTGATATGTCCCTGAAGCAAGGACCACTTTCTCAGTGTTTTTTTTTTTTTTTTTTTAAAAAAAAAAAAAGACATTGGAGATGTGTGAGGTAACCACCCTGGTCCACACTTTGTGTATTACAATAACTGCAGTAAATAATATTTCACCTTCATCACAGCATTTGCATGAAAACACCACAGAACCTCAGTGGTGAGGGAGCAGGAAAAGCATTGGTACTTGGAACCTGTGGATGTGGTTCCAGGCCCGCTCCACCCTTGACCATTTCTATTAGGAAGCCGATGGTCTCTGACTTCTTTCTTGCACAGGTGTTCTGAGGACTGCATAGGACAATCCAGTGACAAGTGCGACATAAGCATGGAAGGGCTTTGTGGTCAGTTTGGTGCAAGTATTCCTGATAACAGTATGAAAATGAAGCCTCTTTTCATTCCCTGATATCAAGTGCCTTCCATGTGCTAGAATTCTAAGCCTGACTCTGGAAGGACAATAAGCCCAGAGCAACTGATGGGTCCAAGATTATTTTTGTTGCCACCTTTGGGTGTGGAGCCATACATCCTAGAGATTGCTCCCTGCCTTGTCTGTGGATGGAAAGATCTTTGCATGGGCAACTTATTTCCTGTTTTCAGGAGAGCCTAAGGGTGCAGAGCACACAGATGAGAGATTGAGTATCTAGGAAGGACTCTGGTCCTCCTCCCTGGCTTCTGCTCCACTTGCATCACTTGGTCTGCCTTGATTGCTGCCTTTGAAAGCTGATACTTTGGTGGCAAGAGCTGGATAGTGGTGTCCTTGATCTTGTCCAACTTTTTCAGCTGACTCACTGGTAAATCTCTTTTGAAGTCTTTTTCCCATCACCCTTCCTGGTGATACCCGGAGACATAGACAATTTGTCATCACTGATGGATGTAGCCAGGGAATAGGACCTTTAATTCCAGTTCCTATATATAATGACAAAATGGCTGAGAGGATGACAAGTTGCCTAGAGGTGTGGGTCAGGTTTTTTTCATAGCTACAGGACAGCAGCATGCACAAATGGCTTATGATCATCACCCAGCTGAATAATCAAACTTCATGAGATATGCTTGGCATATCCTTGAGGACTCTCCCTCAGTAAATTTCTCTTCTCCATACAAAATCAACCTCAACAGGTACCCAGGTAGTGGTTTCATCCCTGGCCCAAGCTCCTGGGCAGTATGCTAACAACAAGAGTTATTCTCATAGTCTCTGACTTCCCATGAAACAATTCTTCAGCCATTCAAACTCTGCTGTAATTGATATTGGTGGTTGATAGGGCATTTCCCAAGAAGAGTCCTCCAAGCCTGATGTATTATCCAGTGACAAGAGACTCCTTGTAGGAGATGCTTCTGAATCTGCCATGAAGATCAGGAAATGGATGGTGCCTTTTTCTTGCCAAACTATGGAATATTCCAGAGTCTTTCTGACTCATGTAGCTACTAATTGTTTAGATGGTTTGCAAGTTGGATTATTCTGTCCTGTGAGATATATCTAACTTCGTAGGGGACTGACTCTGAATTTCTGCAACCTCTTCATAGCATCCACAATAATTTTAATGATCTAATTCTCACCATCCTACTAATGACTGCCATGATGAGTAGATCTGTAAGTGCTCAAAGTTTGCTTCTTTCTCAGAGTAAGTCAAATAGGTGGTCTGGATTGGTGGGTGTCTCCTTTTCAAATAGTTATACCTAGCCTCATCTTTCATGTGGGTTTCTGCCATCTTTACCAGATAGCTCCCAGGCTCATTGTATCTATTTGAATCAAGGCAACTGAAAAAAAAACATGGATCAGTCCCAGAAGAGGGTATACCATTTTACTTTAAGGTCAATGGCTATGCTTATAAGCAATACTCTACCTATATGATCAGAAGCAAGCCTTGTTCAAGGTCAACTCAAGGAGCACAGTAGTGGTTAAGGCTATGTATGACCTTGTGTATATCGAGTGCTCTTAGAGAATAATGCAGTCCTATAGTTTTGGACATAGCAACCATCTAAAGCATTTATCAAGAACATCTGGCTAGAGTGCTGCTATTGTCCTATAAGCCTCTAATTATACTCTAGTAGTTTATCAGTTGGAATGTTGCTTTACAGATGAAATAAAATCGTGGGCTATACAAGCTTGTTTTGTTTCTGGAATATTTTAGACATTTTCTCGGAGCATAGAAATAGAGCAATGAATAAAATCACCATTTCACTTGTAGATATTGCAGTCCATAGATATTTTCTCTTTCTTCCCCTCTCTCTCCCTCCCTTCATTTCTCCTTTCTTATCCCTCCCCGTCTTCTCTCCTTTGGCAAGGTCTGACATGCGTAGGCTAGTCTCTAGTTTCCCATGACTATGAAGCTAGTCTTGAACTCCTGAACTTTCTGTCTCCATCTCCCAAGTACTGAGATTAAAGATGTATGCCACCATACCCAGTTATAGGTATTTTTGTTGACAAAAAGACTAATTAACTCATAAAATTTTCTTCATTTTTGATGTTTTTTCTATAAAGTTCCCTTGAATTTTGATGTTGTTCATATACTATCAAGCACAGACAGTAGCAATAAAGCTGATGAAATAGAAGCTGATGATCACTAACAAGAAAAATCAGACACTTTTTTTATGTATGGTAGTTAACCTTTTGGGCATATATGTATAGTCACTGTGTTATGTTTTATATATATGATAATATTACATTGTCTTCAGTCAAAACAGTTGGATTGTAAATGCAGCTAAAATTATCAGTGTGTCACGGTCTTGATATTATCTGAAAATGGTTAAGAACCACTGACATATGCTTTGTTCTTTTATAGGAATGTTTATTTTTCCTAAGGTTATGAAGCAGGAAAGAAATCTTCGTAAAGAAAGCTTTTGGGGATTTATTCCTTGCTGACATTTCCCCAGTGTTCTGAATCATTCCCTCTGAGCCACAGCTTGATGAGCAGCCAAGAGGTATCTAGGCCCCAGAAACACAGTCTAACAAATTTTAAACTTTCCCCCAAATAATCCAGGTCCTCTTCATGTATGTTTTGCTATAATGAAGTCAAAACTGGTACTCTTCAGGTATAGTCTCTCCTACCCACTTCTCCAATGCAGCCCAGTTACTCAACAACTGTCTTCTACACTTTCAACTACTTCTTGTCATTTTCTCTTTCCCCTTTCCTCACAATATACATCCCAAGAGCCCAAGCATCATTTGGAAAAAATAAGCCTAGAAAAGACTGAGATTAGACCCTGAGGCAGGTGAAGCTGAGCAGAACCAGAGGAAGAAGAAGAGAAAGAATGACTAGAGATTGATAGTGATTATCTCCATGTTTTTCTTCTCATCCCATTAACAAGCCTGAAGCCTCCTGCTTGACCAGGTCTCAGAGAGGGCCAACTGAGATGCCTTGAGTGTCTAAAATGAGAAGCATTGCTGAGTCATGTTGGAGTCATCTAAATAATTAAGAGTGACATGGATCAGAAGACTCTGAAATATTCCACAGTTTGGCCAAGAGAAGAACCTCATCCATATCCTGGTCTCCATGGCAGCCTTAGAATAACCTCTTAGGAGGAGGCTTTGGCCATTGGTCAGTACATCAGGCTTGGAGGACTGTTCCCTTGGAAATAACTTATCGACCATCAAGGTCAATTACTGCAGAGAGTCTGGATGTTGCAGAATTGTTTTGTGGAAAGTTTAAAAAAAAAAAAACAACTATCCAGACACACTCAGTTGTCAAGTGATTCATTTAGCCCCTTTATTTGCAGAAGACATTTTCCATAACACTCAAGATGCCTAAAACTGTGGATAGTATTGAACCCTGCCCTACTACACTTTTTCTTATGAATGCAAACCAATAATAAAAGTTGATTTCTATACTAGACAGATTATGAACAAGAATAAAATAGATTACAACAATGTACTATAAAAAAGCCACATAAATGTGGTTTCTTCTCAAAATATCTTGTTATAACTTAAATAAAGACACTAGCAGGGAACTAAAATTGTGGATAGGGATGAGGAATGACTACCATATACATCTATTAAGTATCTATAGGGTGCTAAAACCTGTGCCACTTCTGCTAAACAATGGATCTAGCCTCTGCCTTCATGGGATATGGAGAAGAATAAAGCATTTACCATGTCATTTACCATGTGACCTCTTGATGATCTGCAGCAATAGTACAGGTGAGTGCAGGAGCTTGTGGGCTAGGCTGGCATAGGAAAAGAGCTTCCTGAAGAAGTCCTCACCAGAAGCTGCAAGTTGTGCCTTAATATCCCCTCTTTTTCCTTTACTCTCGGCACTCCCAAAATTTAGCTACTGGCAATGTAGTTGGTGACTACATTTCCCAGGTATCCTTGTGACTACGTTTCCCAGGTATCCTTATGACTCCATTTCTCAGGTGTACTTGCAGTTGAGTTTGAACACATGACTACATTTTAATCAATAAGGTGTGAGCAGAAGTAATGTATATACATTATTCAGTTTCTGCCTCTAAGATAAAGAAGATGGTCCCTTCTCTTAGTGCTGCTGTCTAGAATGTGGGCCAGTAGGTGATAACACAATCAGCCACCTGTCTGGCATCAACTATTGCTATTCAGTCTCTCTTTGTGTATATGGACCAAGATATCAAGTCATATAAGACTGAAAGGATAATTCTGAATTCCCTCCTTTTCTAAACTATTTTAGATTCCATAGTACAGGGGGCTGGAGAGATGGCTCAGAGGTTAAGAGCACTGACTGTTCTTCTGGACGACCTGAGTTCAATTCCCAGCAACCACATGGTGGCTCACAACCATCTATGATGACATCTGGTACCCTTCTCTGCATACTGTATGCATAATAAATAAATAAATCTTTAAAAAAAAGAGATTCCATGGTACAGTCAGAAGCCATCTTTTGGTCAGCTAATCTGGACAGCATTTGGGAAATGGCTTACTGATATTTTAGATTCCATTGAGGTAGCCTTGGTTACTTATAGGTACTTTTGCTATGTAATTCCACTGCCAAACTTCTAAAAGGCAAAGTGCTTCTGCCTCAAGGATCTAGAAGATCAGCCTTAAAAGGAAAGAATTCACATTTTGGCCTCAAATCAACCTCCTTTATGTTAGGAAGCCAGGGAGTACACAGAAACCAACAAGACAGGGCCATCTCTCATCTTGACTTAGGGCTCTTGGTTGGCCTTTGGGCTACAACAGAAGCTTCCCTTCAATTTCTGGGCAATCCTTCCCACATAGGGTCAGAAGACTCAATCTCAGGCCTAATCTTTAGGCTTGGTCTTCAGACTAGAGGTCTTACATCTTGACTTCTTCCTTCTTCCTGGTGCTGAGACTAACCATCACTGTCAGGATGCATCTACTTAGCTCAGTGGCTCCCAGAGAAACCAGGCATAAAGACACAGATGACAATGGCAAGTTCCACACAAAAATAGTATTACTTGAGACAAATCACATTGTCTCAAAAACTTCTAGAGCATAAGTCAAGCATGACTCAGTGAAGATTCTTGTTTAAGCCCCTCAAGGCACCTGAGATGACCCCTCCTCTGAGGTATGGTCCAACAGGAGGCTTCAGACTTATTTGTGAAATGAGAAGAGAGACATAGAGAGTCATTTATTTGGCCTTCCAATCAAAAAGACTCATGGACTGCACAAAACAAGTCATGTGACAGCTCCTGATGTCAATGGGAAGAAGGATAGAAAGTACTGGTACATAGCAGTGTTGCTTACCACAGAGGTCATCTGGGAAAGGGCTGAAGATCTAACACCTGCACAGAACGCTTCACAGGTGCAGAGAGGCATGAAGGATAGCTAGTTATATTCGTAATTTTCTTCTCCACTTACAACTTCTATTTTCTGAGTAGATCTGTTACTTCCATTATAATGAGATTTTCTATTTATAATATACATAATTTTGGACATGTGTTGTATGTGATTATAATTACAAATAAATAAATATGTATATACTGGGGGTGGATGCTCAAAAAAGTTTGGGGAATAAGGCAAGGAAACAAAATGTTTAGAGACCACTGGGCTTGAGAAATAGAAAACAGAAATTCTTAGGTGGTGAGTACTAAGGAATCTCTGGAAATAGGGCAACCCTAACCTTTAATGTGGGGTGCATATACTCTCAGTTTCCTTGGCCAATTCTGATTGTAAATTTCTTTTCAGAAGCTTACAGGTTCAATACCCAAGAGGGTCTGAGAGAGCAGAAGGGCAGGCAAAGCTAAGCCAGTGGGGGGTGGGGTAACTGTCCTCATTTGCCTATAGCAAATATACAGGTGTCTGCAAAACCCTGTGCAGAGGCAGTTGATCGCCCCCTGCAGGTGCGGGTTGTTGGGAATCAGAAGAAAAGACCTATGAGGTGAGGAAGAAGACCAACAAAAACAGAAGCAGGAGATCCAGGTGTCACCTGTCACCACCTTCCTCCAGTGGCTGGAAGCCTTTGGAAGTTTCCCTTTAGACAAAGTTAGTGGCTACATGAGTCTGGCTATTGTAGACAGTATTGTGGAGTGAGCCAAGGGACTGAGAGGGGTCACTGGAAAGAGGAGAAGAGAGGGGCAGGAGAGAAGGAGAGGAGGGAGCTGAATAGTCAAGAAGTTAAAGAAGCTGAGCATGACTTCTATGCCTGTCCTAGCATGTGTCTCATTTGAAGCTGAGGCAGGAGGATCCCGAGAGTTCTTGGCTATCATGATGAGACCGAATTTCAAAAGGGTCAATAAGCAAAACAAAATAAAATGATCCACAAGAGTTAATGAGATGCCTTCTATCCCTCGAGGATGCATAGCAAGAAGGAATGAATGAGTGTTCAGGCATAAGTGTGTGTGCATTTGTGTGTTTGCTCACACATTGCTGGCAGCTGCTGTCCTGTCTCTGGTTATGGTGAGTGAGGTCTCCCACATTTGGGACATGAAGAGACAATTTGTATACATTTGTATGACCAGTTGAAAGAAAGACCAAGCATAAGCGTAGAACTTGATTCTACCTCTAGGGTTCCCAGAGAGGCTAAGACCTAGAGTTACCCCCCACACACACACATACCAGTTCCCCTCTTTCCCTTCCCCCTTCTCTTCTTCATATTTATTGCTTCTACAGAGACGAGGCTGAGACCTAGGGCCTCATAGTAGCAAAGCCAAACACTGTACACTGAGCTGAATCCCCAGCCCTATCTATCTATCTATCTATCTATCTATCTATCTATCTATCTATCTATCTATCTATTTATTTGCTCACTCACTCACTCACTCACTTACTTACTTATTTATGACAAGGTCTCACTGAGTTGCCCAGGCTGGCCTTGAACTCACTCTGTAGCTCACACAGGTCCTGAACTTATGATCCTCCTACCTCACTTGAGACAACAGAGCTGTCTGTACCTCCAGGCCTGGCTATGGGTCCTTTCCATTGCATCACATCCCCTCCGGAGGCTCTCACTGTGCATCCTGGGTGCTGGTCACCATCTCCTGCTAACCTGTCAGCCATCTTCAAACACAGTTGTTACCATTTTTGAGATACTCGCCAGACTTGACCTTTGAGGAGATTTGCATGTAGCTCAGTCGTCCAGGTTGACACCCTCGGCTGTAAGCGAATTCTGCGCTTTGGATGCGCACTATGGTCTAAGCACAACATACAGCATCTTCGCGCTCTGATCCTTACAGGGCCATTCAGAAGTCACGAAGGAGTGGGTACCAAGGAAAAGCACGTGGGGCTCCGCCGCTGCCGTCACTTTTGAAGTCTGAAGTTTTGCAACGGTGCTTCGATTTGGAAGCGTTAGGATGTGTTTGCCAAAGGCTGGAGTTTTGATGTGGAGTGAAGGAGCTGTTACTTTGAGGAGGAGGGAAACACCTTTCATTTCTTCAGGGAAAGATAAGTAATGTAACTTTGCCGTTTCGCACTTCAGATCTTCTGGAGAGCAGCTGTTCCTTCAGGAATGGCTGGTCCAGAGGCGACATATTTAAGTTCGCAAACACCACACATTTAGATGTTAGACATTTCAGTGTTGCTAAAGAAAACCAAAGGAAACAGCCAACTTTCCCTCTTAGTTTGTCAAAGAGAGACTTTATAAAATTAACTTGGCGGCTGGTGGAGAGACTGGCTCATTTGCCAGTCTCCGTGATGGAGAACAGGGTGGGTGTGAACTTGGGCTTGGAGGCTCAGGGACAGGAGGGGCTTCTCAAGCAGGCAAGGATCTCTCTCTCTCTCTCTCTCTCTCTCTCTCTCAAGCTCCCGGGGAGGGGGGGTTCGCTTTTGCTCGCCCACCTCACAAGTAGCCCAGATCTGTTCTTTCAAGAGGCAGTTATCTTCACAAGCATCTAGGAAGCCACTCCTTTGCCATATGGACCGCTAATGCTTCAAAGATGTAGAAGGGAGGCAGGAACTGGTAGGGGAAAGAGCCCTCCGTGAATGAATGGAAAACATTCCTTTGAATTTGGATGAATGACACCTGGGTTTAAAGGACGTACTTTGGTTGGATAAATTGCTTCCCTTAGCCTTATGCCCCTGTTATCATTTATGCATGTTTTAGTTTTGAGAATAGCAGGAAGGCTGGATGCTGGCACAGGGAACTTGGATATAGCTTCGAGAAACTGTATCCAACATTTTATCTTTATAGGATACATAGGGAGGGACAGGGAGAATCTTCTAGAAGAATCTAAAGGGCTTCTTTAGGAATGGGAGGATGAGAAACCTGAGGGTGGCTTTTCCTAATACCTGTCCATAGAGCAGTTAGAGAGCCATCCTAAGAGCAAAACTCCATTTCCAAATGCCAGGGTCTGGGGAAAATGGAGGCAAAGACAGTTTATAAAGACTTGTTTCCAGGGAGAGGCAGGTTCAGCCCAGTCTCCCGTCATCTTGTCTAAGGTTTCTGTCTGTGTCATGACTGTATTACTGTCTTCTCTGGTTCTTAAAAGTGACTCATAGATGCTCTGCTCTGTGAAGCTCTTCCTTAAAAATAATAAGAGGATGGACTTATCTGAAGGGATGGAAGGACCTTCTCTTAGAATTGAGCACGCAGGCAGAAGGTGAAGAGAAGTCAGAAATTATGCATTTGCTGAGTTAGCTCTCCACTCACCTGCAGCAATAAAATGGCTACCTCTTTTTTTTTTTTAACCATATATGGTAAAGAAAACCAGTGCTCACAGAGTGTTGCCTCTTTAGAAGCTGTGTTGCCCACACTACATCCCTATAGGCTACAGGCTTCTCTCTTTTCACTCCAGTTAGAGGCAGATCAGAATAATGGGAAGAAACAAGGCTGCCCTCAAACTAAGAGTCAGAGGTTCAAATCCCAAGGCCTATACTTCCTAGCTGTGTGAAATTTGGCAAATTAACCTTAGAGATGTTGCTTAGTCACATGTAAAATGGTGCTTATTAACTGAAGCAAATAAGAGCGAATGAACAGTAGGCAGTAGGACTTCTACAGCAAAAGCTGCTTTGTAATGCCAACCAACCTCACTCTAACACCATCAAGGCTTCAAGCTAGATTAACAGTGATCACAGAAGGGAAGGGAGGGGGAGAGGAATGTCCCAGGGAATGGTCCCTTTCACTTTATCATTGCTTATAGCCATGTGATCTTATAGCCAGGCCATAAATGAAGGGATGCTGGGGACACCATGCTGCAGGGCTTCTGATCCCATGACAAAGTAGGTCAAGGATTGCCAGGGTTGGATTGAGGTGGCTAGTACAATTTGAAAGCAGTAAGTTTGTTTGGACTATATCATCTACCAACTACTGCTGCATCCTCCTGCCCTGTGCCATTGAGAAATTAATTCAAAATGCAGGGAAACAAAGCAAAACAGATATTCTTGACATAATTGAAAATACCATAATCTCGGTGTGAAAATTTCTATATGTTTGTCATACATACAGACACTAAGAAGGTCCAGTAGGGACAAGGGAGATTTTAACAAGTAGCCTAGGGGAACAATGCTAATCCATGCAGAAGGGACAGCTTTGGGATGCGGCCTTGATAGGCTCGCTTTTCAGGAAGGAGTCTGCTCTATCGGGCTTCTAATATCAGACTCATCATGGAATGTGAGATGTGAGTGGCTGAGTGAGGGCTGGATCCCACCATGTTATGGAATTTAAATATAAAATGTCCACATGGATCATGTCTTTAGCTGTTTGGTCTCTACCTGATGATGCTATTTTGGAAGGGTCTCAGAACTTCAGCAGATGAGGTCTCTCTAGAAGAAGTAGATTACTGGGAACACATTTCTAGGGGGTGACACGATTCTTTCCTCTTTCTGTTTCTATGACTGGTCTGTCAAGAAGCTCTCCTCACCTACATG
The DNA here is from genome assembly GCA_004025045.1 of Sigmodon hispidus. Classification (NCBI taxonomy): domain Eukaryota; kingdom Metazoa; phylum Chordata; class Mammalia; order Rodentia; family Cricetidae; genus Sigmodon; species Sigmodon hispidus. Next base: position 173,775 of record PVIH01000088.1, read on the forward strand.
CTTCTGTTGCTGTGATGTCCTGCCCAAGCACACAGGGCCAGGTCACTATGGACTGAACCCTCTGCAACCGTGAGGCAACAGAAACCCTTCCCACTATAATCTATTTTTTCAAAGTCAAATGCAAAAACAAACAAACAAACAAACCCCAAAACAAATATACACTCTGAGGGTCTTTGCTGAGTTTAATGTGGTCCTGGAGACAAGGAGGCAATTTGGTCAACAGAGTAAGTGGTCACTGAATCTCCCCTAAATGCTAACTCCTTCCAGAATATCTACTGGGCTACAACAGGGAAACTGGACCACAGGGGTAATTCTAAAAGCTTAGAGAGTCTGACTCAAGGTAGCCACTTGAGGAACAGGTTGAAGTCATAAGGTGGGGAAAGACTGGGAAGCCTTGATAATGGACTGATGATGAGCAACAGGCCAAGGGTGGTCCCTTTATTGCTTTCTCAGGTAATTAGAATCTCATGTCAACTTCCTTTTATGGCACTTCAGTCATCATGCTTACAGTTTATTTCCTCTTTGGCCATTGAACTGGGTGATTCTTGAATGCAGGGGTTATGCCTTATTTATCCTCTCTGGGTCTCTCATGCTTATAGGGAATAGGGGCAAACAGCCACAGAGCCAAGATGTTTGTAAGTGAATAGATACACGTCTAAAGGAACAATGTCACATCTCTCTCTACATTTGTGGAGGGTAATGTATGTCCAGATGGTTTGTTACAGCTATAAGTGTGTGGTCTCATGGGTGTCTATCATGCTCCTGGGGGGCTGATGGTGATGATGATGATAGACATGATGATGATGATGATGATGATGCATTATGTACCTTCCTCTTTTCAGAACACAATGCTTCTCAGCTTCCCTGGGAACACAGGAGAGCCAATCAATAAATTCAAGTAAAGTGCCATGATTGGAACCTCCAGGCTAAAAGAGGCCATGGGCTCCAGGGACATTTCTACTCCATAGCAACCACAGCTATTATAAAGAGCTCCAGGAAGTGTCTCTTCTATCAATGGTAGATAAAATTTCTATCTCCTTAGTCTCGTTATTATACTTCAGAACTAGCCATCTCTTCATCTATAAAGTTTCCCCTGATTCCTCAGCTACTCAGATTTATAGATGCTTATCTGTTGTATTCTTTGCTGTTCCTTTTGAGTTGTAGGGAGTCCTGTCTGACTCACTGAAATGGGAAAAGCCCAGGGCTGGTTGGGTAGGTAGTGAGGGAAAACAGAGAATGGGTAGGAAGGTAGCTTTACCTTGTATAAGCTGAGGCACACAGGCAGTTTCTCCAGATGCCTGAGCTAGGATGTACTGTTTATGCTTCAGAAATACATCTGCTGTGGGCAAGAGGTTGGGGCAGGCAGCTGTTGGTAACTAGAATGCTCCAGCCAGGGGATTCCCATTAGCTGGATTATTGAAAATCTTTGCATTGTTTAGTCTGCATACACCCTTTCTCTCCTCAGCCATTGGAACATCAAGCACTCTATTCCACTGAGTTGGTGATTCAGAAATCATCCAGGATGCTGTTGTGAGGCTTACAACATCTGAAATGTCAAATTTTTTTGTTGTTACCTACAACCATAGATGTGAGAGATGATCCATACACAAGCTCATTCCAAGACACATTCTTGGCATTCTTCTTTGTCTAAATAACAGATATTTTCATTGCCTGCAATTTTTTTTTTTTTGTGTGTGTGTGTGTGTATGTGTGCGCGCGTGCGCGCGCTCGCGCAAGAGAAAGTGAGAGAGAGAGAGAGAGAGAGAGAGAGAGAGAGAGAGAGAGAGAGAGAGAGAAAGGAGGGGGGTCTGTGTGATGTGATGGGTAAGCACATGGCATTTTTGAACAGGTAAGAGGACAATTTTCAAAAGTCAGTTCTTTCTTTGTGCAGCGGGATGCAGGACTAGTGATTCTGCTGCTAAGTCATACTGGCCTCAAGCTCAGCTTGGGAGATGTGTGTTCCAAGGTTCACACTCAGGTCCTCTTGTTTGACTGACTGAGCTGTTTCCTTGGCCTGAGGCTTTCTCCTTTCTTGTGCTCATTTCCACAGCAAACTTCAAGATTGTCAGGGTAGAATGCTGCCTTTCTTCAGGAGAATATTTATTTATTTGTTTATTTGAAAAAAGATTTATCATTGCCAGGTGATGGTGGTGCACATTTTTAATTGCAGCACTGAGGGCAGAGGCAGGAGGATCTTTGTGAGTTTGAGGCTAGTCTGGTGAGTTACACAGAGAAACTCTGTTTCAAAAAAAAACCTTAAAGATTTATTTATTGTTCTTATTTATGTATATGAGAATTTATGTGACCCACATGCACATAGCAGCCTAATCAGTGTAGAAGGCATTGGCCATCTGGGAAGTGGAGTTCCAGGTAGCTGTGAGCTGCCGTATGTGGGTCTGGAGGAGTAAGTGTTTTTAACTGCTTGGCTCCCTCTCTAGATTTTATATATGTCTTTTAAAAATCACTTTATAAAATCAACGACAGATGGTTCTAAGTATATGAGGACTTAGGGGTTGCTTTCTGATTAATAACCTTTTGCCATGAATCAGGTCCTATCTCTTCCCTAATTGATTTCAGGCTAGTAGGAGGTAGCCCTTATGAATCAGGACAGTTTTATGTCAACCAATCCCAGTCCTGCTGCTGATACTCTCAGTGAATGTGGATGTTCAGCTAATTGCAACAATGCTTGTTTTATGATATAAATCTGTTCCAGTGTAGTTGATGGATCAGATAGTGATTTGAGGACAGCATGGTTTTCATGCTACTCATGTGGATTTAGCCTCTGAGGAAGACTAGGTGCTCAGAGAAAGTTGCAGACAGCTGAACCAAAGGGCATCAGAGCACATAACTTCTTCAGAGACCAACCTGTGACCTCAATTCATTTCTAAGCTACAGCTGTCCATGGAGGGGTTTTCAACTTCTTACTTGATTTCAGGTAAATTTGTGTTATAGTCTGGATCTTGTGTATTCAAGATGTGGTTCTATTGAGAAGTTATGTAGTCTTTGAGGGGCAGAGCCTACTAACAGGTCCTTAGGTCTTTGGGAGCATGACTTAGAAGAAAACAATGCTATCCTAGGGTCTTCTGGGCCATGGTGAGAGTAATTTTGTTTCATTATGACAGTTGATATGCTATGCTGTCTCACTGCAGGGCTAAGAATAATGAGATCACTGACCATGGGCTGATACCTCCAAAACAATGAGCCAAAATAAGTTTTGAGGAGTTAAATATTTCAGCTATTTGGCTGTAGTTCCAGAAAGCTGAGTTGATTACCACACTTTTCTTTGTGGTAGCCCACAAGCTACCACCTTTCTTTGCCACTTATTCTTACAAGCAAATCAAGATTTTTGTCAGAGCCAAGGACTGTCTTTGTTTATCATAGTATTTATGGGTTTTTAAAAGCCACTTTAAATAATTTGTATTGATTATTATTGGGGGTGGGGCACAGGCCACAGCATGTGTGTGGAGGTCAGAAGGCAGCTCTGTGGAGCCGGCTCTCTCTTTCTACTTACCTTTAATAGGTTCTAGGAACTAAACTCAGGTTGTTATGCATGAAGCACCTTCATCCTCAAAGATATCTTACCAGCCTATTAGAGTCATTTTAAAAAGAAAAAAGTATGATGACACATGCCAGTAATCTTGATATTTGGGAGGTTGAGGCAGAGGGATCAGATTTCAGAGTCAATCTTGAATAGGTTCGTAGTAAGCGCAAGAATAGTCTAGGTTCCATGAGACCCTGTCTCAAAAAGGCACCAGTTTTATAAGCATAAACATGTGTCATCATGTTGTGGTGTTTTCACAGAGTAATGGTCATCACACCCGTCTAGCAGATGTGTCCTGCTGAAGTTTTTGAGTATTGCACTTTATGCTTCATTTCCCCCATACAAATTATGGGTTTTGTCTCATAATTTTTACATGGTGACTATTAGGCACCCCTGTGTTACATTACAGTAAAATTTAATGAAACAGCGTGTGTGTGTGTGTGTGTGTGTGTGTGTGTGTGTGTGTGTGTGTGCCTCATTCTAATCATCTGGGAGCATAAAACAGTTCTCATTAAGGAGAGAAGGGATCCTACTGAATGCAAATGACAGTTGATCTGACAGAAGACAAGGCTGATTCCTCACCAAACATGAATTACTCACAAAGGCCACTACTAAACGATGCCTCCTACTTTAAAGAAATAGGAACCTGACAAGATTTCTTGGCATAGTGGGATGGTATTGCTTTGGTTAAGCTTGTTTCACATCCAAAACACAGACCATGTCCTCACGCTCTGCGTGCCATGTCCTGGGATACATCAGCTTTGTTCAAAGACACACAAGGGGAAGAACTGGTATGAACTGAGTCGCCAGGTTGTATAGATGGGTTACAAGCATTGCCTTAGTTAGCATCCATACCCCTTGCTTCTGCACCTTCATGGACCTTCTGAGTTTACCAAGTAGTGGGTACTTATCTGGCACTTGGGTGACACCATTGAACAGGAGTCACCACCCTTATGAAGGAACTTGGTGAAAGGATCTAGACCGTAAACAAACAGATCAGTGTACCCTCTGCCATCAGTCCAGGCTCTAGAGAAATGTGGCACTGAGAAGAAGTCCTTCTCAGGAACAAAAGGGACAAATAGGGCCACTGGGGAGAAAGTAGGCAGTGTTGGCTCCTTTGTTGCTGTGGGAGAGGTAAAAGAAGGAGGCTTGGGTTGCTCTGATCTATTGGTGGCCTGTAGGAGCGAGAGGGAGGGAGACATTTGTTCCCTGGCCTATGGGGAGATGACAGCATAGTCAGGGCTGGGCTGGTTTTATGTGGAAGTCTATCTTGCTCTACCACCATGGAGTTTCGTTAGTCTAAACATAATCTTCCTAATCATAGCTTCCTTTTTTTTTGAACCCATTCAGGGACCCAAGAAGGGTCTCTGACAAGTACTGTATTGATTTCCACAGGCTAGTATAATAAAAGAGTACTAGAAACTGGGTGGTGGGAAGCCAGAGCAGCCTAGAGAGAAGAGGTCAGAAACAAGGTGTGTGCAGGGCCATGCTCCCTGGAAGACTCTGGGTGGATGAATCCTTCCTCATTTACTTAAGTTTCTGATGGAGCTGTCACTCCCTGTGTTCCTTAGCCTTGTCTCTGTAGGACTCTATCTTTCTCTTCCTTCATATGATCTCTTTAGTCTCTGTCTGTGCCTCAACTGCCTTATCTGAGTTAAAATACTAGCCATATTGGGATGGGTTTGTGACCTAAACTTGATTCTTTCTGCAAAGATTTTACTTCCAAAACAGGTCATAACAACAAGTACTTAGGGCTAGGACCCCAGCAGCTCAATCTACTAACAATGGCCATGCCATTCACTTGTTCCAACCCCTTTCCTGCCCTCTTGTGTCTGAAGGACTGACCTAATTGTACTAGTGTCTTCCACCCACTTCCTAACAAGCCTTCTGAGCTAGCCAGCTTTTCACTGATATGACAACCACCTGAAGAGAGAGAAGACTTCCTTTGGCTCATGGTTTCAGAGCTTTGGTCTCTGGCCCCATTGCTTTATGCCTACGAGGAGGCAGGATCTCAGGCTGGGGAGTGTGGTGGAGCACCATCACCTCCTGGTGATGGGGAAGGACAGAAGTGTTGGGGTCCAATCCAGACTTCACTACTTCCTCTAGCTAGGACCCAACTCCTAAAATTTTCCCCACTTCCCACCCTACAAAGAACCAAACCTTCGATAGATGACCTTTGGGAGCATTTACCATCCATACATGGGAGTACAGCTTTAGCTTTTGATCTTTGTACTTACCATTCCTGGGGCCAAAGTCTGATTCTATTGGCTCCCTGGGTCCTTGCTGAAGATGATGAATTCTCTGTTTTAAAGATGCATTTGTGCATGTATTCATGTGTGTGGGCACCCTGGAGGCTACAAGAGAGCTTTGCTACCCTAGAGATGGAGTTACAGGTGGTTCTGAGTCTCTCAACAGGAATACTGGACAACAAACTTGGGTCCCTCTTCAAGAGCAGTTTGTGTCCTTACACACTGAGCCACCCTTCCAGCCCTCTTTGCTGAATTCCTAAAGCTATTACTCTTATCATTCTGGTCTCATTATAGTAAATTATCAAATAGAAGCCTCATCTGAAGGGTCTAGCCAATGTAGCTAATAGGGTAAAGGGTGTGGCCTTTGTGCACCCCACTTTGGATCTGAACATTATTTTTTCTCTTTTCTAACTGTGTGACCTTGAACGAATTTCTTGTGCCTTTGGGGCCTCAGCTTCTACATGAATAAAATGTGGATGAGAACAGTGCCAATCTCCTAAGTTGTTGTGAGAATTAAATGAGGCGACTCCCATGGAGTGCTCAGCATGGGGCTTGCACATTCGCTATTTCTGTTGTAAATAGTGAGGACTTTGCCTTTTTAAAATGTCTCTTTTTCAGGTTGTGCTGAGGCTGAGCTTGCTAGTGATCCCAAAGGAACAGCCATTGAGGCTGAGACAGTGGGGAAGGCAGGGCTGGGGTAGACCTTGACACAGACAGTAATATCAAGGGTGGGGTTGGGGTTGGCGGGAAGGGAGGCAAGGCTGAGGGGTGTCATCTGCACCTGGACAGAGGCATATCTTGGCACCCTCCCTTGTGTAGAAACTCACTTTAATAAATGAATGGTTTGTTGGATGATAGTAAGTGTAGGTTGAAGTAGTTGTAGAAGGAGTAGCAGATAGGGAAGGGCTTCTGATAAATAATTATATCAAGTTAGAGACAGAGTAGGTGGGAGTAAAAAGGGGAGAGAGAATGTGTAGCATACTTTGGCCAGTTCTTTTATCTTTTCCATATGATATCTACAGCTTATTAAATAGGAATGGCTTACCAGATTGAAACTATTATGTCTAACAAGAACCAGCTCAAGCCATCGTTAGTGGGAGGGGAGCTTTATTAAGAGAATACAGAGGTGTGCGTTTCATGGAGTCCAAGGTCAGACAGAAGTTAGAAGGCAGGCATCCAAATGTGCCTCTTGTCTCTTCTTCCTAGATGTATGCTCCTCGTCGAGAGTTCCATTTGAAGACTAACTTATCCCCTGCTCATGGCCCAGCATGTGTTTTTATCAGCTCCTGATCTAGTGATGGAGGAGACAAGTATTCCTTAGCATCCACCTCATGCTGAATCCTTAGGGGAAAGCATTCATATCAGCCTGCTTGTTTGGATGTCCACTCTGGACCACAAGAAGTCATGAGAAGGTACTTTAACCCCCACCTCTGCATATGTAAAGACGAGGAATCTTAAAGAAGAGGATGGTAGATGCATCATAGCAAACAGCCCAACTCAAGCTGTGTATTACTTTGGGGTTGCTGTGACAAAGTAATGTTTCAGAGAGCTTAGTCCTAAAAGCCAAAGAAGGCATGGCTGAGCATTTTATATGGTGGCAGCCTCCTGTTACATAGACTTCTCTTCCCCCTTTGGTGGATTAGAAGCAAGAAGTATTATAGGAAGCTACCAGAGACAACATACTCATACGGACTTACCAGTCGCCTACTTTCTCTAGCTCAGCTCTTTATTTTGAATTTTTCTGTCTCATCCCAGCAACTACTTCCAAATTACCATACAGAGACTTAGTATTATTTATAAATGTTTGGCTGATAGCTCAGGCTTATTGCTAACTAGCTCTTACATTTAAAGTAACCCATTTCTATTAATCTATGTTTTGTCACATGGTGTGTCACTTTACCTGTCCTCTAGCACATATCCCCCCTTTTTTTTGCCTGATGATCAGCCAATCAGAATTTTATTAACAATTATCATAATCCACATCAGGGCCCTAAATATCAAAGCCTCTAGAAACTCCAAAAATAACACCACCCATTAAAAATATGAGTCTGTGGAGAACATTGCAAATCTAAACTATAACTATAGCCTTTCCAATGAGATGGCCTGCTATGTACTTTGAAAACAATAATTTTTTTTCACAAGAATACCTTTTCATTCCCTCTTGTGAGACAATACCACAGATATCATTATCATTCAGGGATATTCAAATTTTCTTTTTTATTATGAATATAGTCTCATTTTTATCCATGTATCGCCTTGTTCAAACTCCCTTCCCCTTCCCACCTTTCTCAGTCACTCTCTCTTCTCCCCATCTTCTTATCTCCTTCTCAGCAAAGGCAGGAGGTCCCAAGGTGGCTTAGTTAAGCATCCACTCGAGGCAAATCTGCTTTCCTCATCCCAACATCAAGACTGGGTCAGGTGTTTCTCTAGAGGGAATGGGCTCCAAGGTATTTCAGATCCCAAGCTGTTCAGTGGTTTTGGTTTGCAGCTTGGACATATTTTGCTTTTTGTTTAGAATCCACTAATGTGTGATTACATCCCTTGCTTATCTTTCTGGGTTTGTGACACCTCGCTCAGGAAGATATTCTTCAAATCTATCCATTTGCCTGCAAATTTTAGGATATCATTTTTTCTTACTGCTGAGTAGTACTCCATTGTGTAGATGTGCCACAGTTTGTTAATCTATTCTTTAGCTGAGGGGCATCTAGGTTGTTTCCAGGTTCTTACTATTACGAATAATACTGCTATAAACATAGTTGAGCTAATGCCTTTGGAGTGTGAATGTGCATCTTTAGGGTACATGCCCAGTAGTGGTATTGCTGGATCCTTGGGGAGATTGATTCCCAGTTTTCTGAGAAAGCACCATACTGCATTCCAGAGTGGCTGAACAGGTTTACACTCCTACCCCGCAATGAAGGAGGGTTCCCCCTGCTGAGCAACCTCTCCAGCATAGGCTGTCATCTGTGTTTTTTATCTTAGCCAATCTGATAGGCTTTCATTTGTGTTTTTGGTCTTAGCCATTCTGACAGGTATAAGGTGGTATCTCAAAGTTGTTTTGATTTTCATTTCTCTGATGGCTAAAGATGATGAGCACTTTTTCAAGAGCCTTTCAGCCATTTGTAATTTTTCTCTGAGAATTCCCTTTTTAGTTCTGAACCCCATCTTCTGATTGGGATATTCAAGATTTTGGGCTCTATTTCTTGAGTTCTCTATATATTTTAGAGAACAGTCCTCTGTCACTTGTAGGGTTGGTGAAAATCTTTTCCCATTCTGTAGGCTGTCGGAAAACAATATTTTTAAAATCTTCACCACATCCCAATAAGGAGTTCATTAGCTTTTTCAATACACTGGTTTAGAAACTGAAGCTTTTGGAATGGAGAGATTATTAAGTTGGTAAAATACTTGATACTTGAGGGACTGAGTTTGAATTTCTATCACCCACAAAACAAACAAACAAACAAACAAAAACACTGTTAGTGTCCACAAGTATGAGTAACTCTAGTGATAGAAAGTGGAAACAGGAAGTCCCTGAAGCTCACTGGTTAGACAATCTAACCAATCTCTGAGCTCCAGCTTCAATGAGAGACCCTGTTTCAAAAAACTAAGGAGGAAAGGGCTAGTGGAAGAGTTCCAGTGTCATTTTCTGGCCTCCATATAGACACATTTACAAGTGCATGATCATCTGCACACATGTGCACACACTGACATACATGCACCACACACACACACACACACACACACACACCCCTGCATACTTGGAGAGACATCATTTCCTTAAAGACATTATTACTATTAGGAAGTTTATGGTATCTAAGATTTAAGATTTGTTTAAAGCACCCTGCATGGGCTGATTTGCCAATGCCAGAGTTAACTGGTGCCTAAAGATGGACTGGCTAGTGTAATATTTTTACTTATAAATACAGAAACACATGTGAAGAAGTCATGTGGCCTCTCACTTGCCCTCCTTGCTGAGAGCAGTACATTTGACTACAGTCGGCCACGCATCTCCCAAGTTCTAAGGTAGACCCTTGCTTCCTCTCCTGAGTCTCAGCCGGACACTGGGGATGTGGGCCCTTATGTACACCAGTCTTTGCTTGCAAGACGTTTGTCTGTGAGGCTAAATCTGAGCCTTTGGATGGTCAATGAGCTGACACTTATTAGGGGTTCTACTTTATCCAGTAGTTAATAATGGTGCCCGAATCCTCACAAGGAAGGTCACCGATGCCTCTGCTTAGAGAACAGACACAATATCTGGATTATCCGCAACGCAGAACTGCTGAGTAGCCGGGCAGAAGTCATTTGCAGAGGAATAATTCCCAACAAGGGATTCTGGTGACCTTATAAACCAAGAGACTGAAGCAACCCGGCTCCTCTCTTTCCAGCACGGAATTAATTCCACCTAATTCTCTGCAGTACATTTGATATTCTTTCCTAAGAAAGAGAATACAAATTCTAGCTCTCTGTCCCATTTCTCTGAGAGATTAAAACTACGAGTTTTAATCATGTAGGAGCTACTTGAAGGAAAATGGAAACCAGTATACCGGCTATGAGAGGAACAGAAATGTAGTGTGGAAAGGAAGGAAACTTGGGGAACTTACTTTAAACAAAACAATAAAAAACCATTTCCATTTCCAGATATGAAGCTCTTTTATGGGTACTTTTGAAATGCAAAATCTTTTATTTTGTTACGTGTGTCTGTATGTGGTATACATATGTGTCTTGGTATGTGTGCATGTGCAGAGGTCAGAGGGGAGCTTTGAAGGGTTTGCTCTCTCCTCCTACCCTCAACTGGCCTCCGAGGACTGAACTCAGATCAGCAGGCTTATGGGGCAAGTACCTTTTCCTACCGAAACCATCTTGCTGACCCTTGTAATTGAAAATGTTTTCTGGGGGCTAGTGGGATGGCTCAAAGGTTAAGGGCACTGGCTGCTCTTCCAGAGGTCCTGAGTTCAGTTCCCAGCAAACACATATGGCTCAAACCACCTGTAATTAGATCTGGTGCCCTCTTCTGTCGTGTATATGCAAAATAAATAAATCTTATAGAAAAAAAAAAGAAAAGCAAAGAAAATGTTTTCCTTATTATGTTTGCAGTGCTACAGATCAACCCAGGGCCTTGGCAAACATTCTCCATGGAGCTACATCCTCGGCATTGCTCCATGTTTCAGTGGTTGGTTATAGATGTTGATGGGGATATGTCTTGGGATTTTTGTGATTTGTGGTGGTAGTCAGGATAAAAAGAAATCTTCCCCAGTGTCTCTGTGTGTTCAGAGAATTTTACAGATACTTTCTGATAGTATCAGGATGATCTTCTCACTCTACAGCAGAGGGGGATTCCACTGTCAGGCTATGTGATGACAGTCTGAAATCTGTTTTTCAGTGTGTCTTACAGTCCAAGGTCTGCAGCAAAGGCTGACTCTGACTTGTACTCTGTTTTTTGGCTACAACAGGAGACAAATTCCTGTCATCTGTTCTGTAACTACACTGAGGCTAGATGTCTGGAGATCAGGGTTTGAGCTTAGAAAGAGACACTTAGCTTTGAGTCTGAACTTGCCTTGGAGTCAAAGAAAAACAACAGGTCTCCTAATATTTTCATTCCTACCCAATGCATGTTTAACTTCTATATCCCAGTTACTTTTGAAAGGAACACCAAGACCTCAGTAATATAGCAGGGACCACAGGAATATCAGATGGTGGAGAAACTAAGGCCTTTTACTGTACAGATTAACGAGTTTTACAAAGAATCTTTTTCTGATTAGATTCTCAAACCTTCTTATGGAACCATAAGTGATATGAACTCAAAATGCCAGCTCATGGGAAGGAGATGGAGCAGCCCATTGAGAACCTAGCCCATTTGCCATAGGATAGACTAGGTTTATCTTTCTTTCTTTCTTTCTTTCTTTCTTTTTTTTTGGTTTCTCTGTGTAACAGCTATGGCTATCATAGAACTCACTCTATAGACAAGGCTGGCCTCAAACTCACAGAGATCTGCCTGCCTCTGCCTCCCCAATGCTGGGATTAAAGGTGTGGGCCACTACCGCCCAGCTTGGTTTTACATTTTTATCTAATTGCCTTTAACCAAATTTTAGAAAGAACTAGAACTCTGGAAAGCTGAGGCTCCTTGGGATTTGCTCCAGGAAATCCAGTTCTTCTAGGGTAAGAACTTTTGGAACCAACCTTTTTCTCATTGATTTAGTTTAGAATTTTTTTTTCCCCAAGAATTGAGGTCTATGGAGGAATGAGAGACTGTCAGCTCCATCAAGACTTCTCTCATGAGTTTTAACATGACCTTGTTTTCAGGTCTCTGCTGTGCCACGATGATCTCCAAGAAAAGGACATGTGCCATCTTGAACCTAAATTTTACTCTAATCAGTTAATATATCCAGTTACATGTCAAAGATGTTTTCCTGCACCACCACACACCAAAGATGCCAAAGATGCCACACACCAAATAGCATCTTACAGGGATAGGAGTTCATACTGAAGGCCAAAAGTGGTCCCTGAGGACCACCAAGGATGCTTCCTGACACAAGGAATCTGGGCACTATTTATATTGCTCTGCTGTCATGGAGAGGGACATTACCCCAAAGGTCACCTCTTGGTCTGTAGCTACTGGAGCCCTATCCATTATACACACAGTACAGAGAGCAAGACAAAGAAAGGGGAGAAGACGTTCCTCCTGCCTCTTTGTTTTTGCAAGCTGACTTGCCATTTTCATTGGTATATTCTTGACCAAATGTTAATTGCTTGGTTTTCTTCCAAATGGTTGTATACCAAGCTAAAATTAGATCCTTATCAGTAAGGGAACAGAAAAGAGTGAGAGAATCAAGTTCTGCTTAAAACTATGCTTCCAGCAATGGAGTATTAGAAATGTCTGAAGGTTCATGTCTGTTTTGCCTGTTGATTCAAATATTTCAAGATGATTCCTGGAGGATCCTTAATATTACAAAGGGTGTATTTATTTATACTAAAATTGTTTGATTTATCCTAAGCATTACTGAGGTCTTTCATTGTTATTACATAGTTGGATTAAAATGGATAACACAGGCTATCTGATCTCAAGATGTTTATATGTCATTGATTTATTCAATAAACACTTGATTTTTAAAAACCTTCTGAATATTATGTATGTGTTAATTTCTGGAAATACAAAGTCAAAACAGAACTATGACATTGAAAAAAATAAGAATAATTGACAGATATCAATAAAATGGTAAAAAAGAGAAATAATACAGATTAGTAAAACCAAAAGTTGATTCTTCGGTGGTGCTACTAAAACAGCTCTGAAAAGATTAATCAAAAGGGAAGAGAAGATGTAGATAAATAAAATACAGACTAAAGAAAGAACTAATTATTAAGAATGAAAGTAATGACCATTATGGATATATATTTATATGTATATATGTATATATCTCTCTACATATATACATATAAATATAAAATGCCAAATTGGTTTAAGATAAAGAATTTAGAGAAGGCAATTAGACCAAAGAAATTAGAATGGCAATAAGGTCCTCTTGTTTATTTTCAATCCAACCTAGGTCCAGATAGTTTTATATTTCTAATATAAGAAACTGTAAATTATATATATATATGTATATATGTATATGTGCATGAAGGTATATACACACACAAAACAGAGAAAAAGAAAATCTATCCAACCTAATTCTTGATTAATATTTATTTCAAAATAAAAGGAGCAACAAGAAATAAAAGTATAACATGTTTCACTTACAAACATTAAACACAGATTTGCTAACTGAAATCTTAGCTGACAAAATGCAGCAATGTATTGAAATATATTTTGAACAAATAAGACTTGTTCTTAGAAAGCATGAATAGTTTAGTTTTGGAAATGCACCAATATAACTTATCATTTTAATAGACTAAGGAGAAAATTTGTATCATATCTCAATTGATATAGAGAAAGCAATTGATAAAGTTAAACTATTCATGACAAAACTCTTAGCAAACTAAGAAGGGAATGGAAGTTTCTTCAACTGATCATTTTATACTAAAAATAGGTAGTGAACATTGTCATCTGGGAGTGTTAAAAGCCATTTATTTTAAGATTAGGAATAGTTGGGCAGTGGTGGTGTATGCCTTTAACCCCAGCATTCTGGAAGCAGATCGTTTTCAGATTCAAAGCCAGCCTGGTCTACAGAGTAAGTTCCAGGACAGCAAAGACTAAACAAAGAAACTCCGTCTTTAAAAACCAAAACTGAAACCAATATATATATGTAGAATAGAGTGTCATTATCATTGCCTCAGTCCAGACAATACAAAAAGATGTGACTCAAAAATATTGGGAAAAATAAGAGGCTGAAAGACTGGAAAGGAGAAGTTGAACATTAATGTTTAAAGGCAATATTTCCATAGGAAATACAAGACAAACAATTAGCATAAAGAAATATTTATGGGTCTTAGGTCTGCCTAGAACCAAACATCATTTTTCTACAATATCTCATAGTCAAATACAATATATTTCACCACAGAGCATTATTCTCATTAACAATAAACCAAAAATGAATTTAAGAATAACAGAATTTTACAGAGAAAAAGTTAATACTGATATCTAGTTAATATCCAGAGCAGCTGATATGAGTAAAGATGGCACATGCCATATCCAAATATAGGATTTCAATATCTTAGAGATGTCAGTTCATCTCTAATTAACCGATAAACATATTTAAATTTTGATTAGAAACTCTAATTTGTTTAAGAACATCAATCTGTCTATATTCTAAAAGTTATGTGGAAGTATAGATATGTACATCAACTGGAAAGAGGGCGTAAGTAGAGACTAATGGAAGGGAAGGTATCTAAGAGGGGCTTGAGGGAGGAATGGGAAAGGAAAAAGTAATGTAATTCTATTTTAATTAAAAACATATATAAGGGGACTGGAGAGATGGCTCAGCAGTTAAGTGTTCTTAACTAACTGAGTTCAAATACTAGCAGTCACATGGTGGCTCCCAGTCATCCTATTTCCTCCTCCGGTATACATAAAGACAGAACACTCAAATAATAAAATACATGAATAAATACATCTTTAAACAACAAAATAGTAAAATAAAAGTGAGTAAATAGCTTCCCTTGTCCTAATGTGAACTAAGATATTTAGTTAGAGTACCTCACAAATCACTGGGGGCAAGATGAGTTATTTAATTAGTAGATGGGTAAGTCCACGTGCCACGTAGGGAAACATTAAGCTCAATGCCTGTTAGCACTGCATGTAAGTGAACTAGAGACAGCTAAGAGGGAAGGCTACACTGTTAGGCCCATAGGAAAGAGCCTTTGAGACCTAGGATAAGGAAAAGCGTCTACAGCAAAATTTAAAATAGTCGGAAGATATTCAATTATAATTGCATCAAAATTCAGGGTTTCTCTTGGATGAGGGATACCACAGAGAGTTAACTGGCAGTTGATAATTGGCAGAAGACATCCTCCTGTGCCTAAAATGGATGAAAGCCTGTTATCTAGAATGCATAGGATATTCTTGTAAATCAATACGCAAAGGCTGAGAATGTCAAATGAAATGTGGGTAAGATAGATAGACATGATGGATAGTGGATAGATAATCCATGGAACTGGAAACCCCAAGTGCAAACCAGTACATACAGACATGAGCCAAATCTATTTTTTCAATGAGAATTAAGATATCTCTTTAGTCTATGATATAGAGACAAATCAAGTTATGGGACAATGTGCTGTGACGTGTATGAAAACTGGGGTAGCAAGGGAATGAAGAAAGGACAGAGACACAGACAGAGAAACTGGGGTGAGGTGAGATGGTACCAACTATCACAGCACCCTGGACCCTCAGCTTGTTTATTACATAGCGCTGGGAGGAGGAGTTAGCCAGCCCAGGTGGGCGGTCCCTGTAGCTGAGCAGTCTCAACTGTAAACATTGTTCTTTCACACTCTGTAAACTCTAGTACTTGGGCCAAGCAAAGGCTTTATATTTCTGAGCCCTGCCCAAAGTGTTGCCAGTTTTCCTTGGTCGGAGTCCTTAGTTCTTGATATGGCTGGCTCAAGCCAGACAATATACACTCACTCAGAACTCCACTAGCTCAGATTCCATTCATTCCCTACAACCAGGGGAAATTTTGTGTTACGCTGGTAGGAGTGTATGTTGTTACAGACATTCTGAAGGGCAGCAAGCACTCATAAGTATTCCATTTTTAAGTATATACGCCATAGGTTTCTAAGGGGAGTTAGAGGTATTCTGGGTGCCTATCAATGAGAAGTGAATATAACAGTAATCTACACAGTAGTTAAAACTTATAGGTTGGATATATGTTTAGTAATATGATTGGATGTCCAAAGCATAATATTAAGGGAAAAGACTAAGAAGTGCATGATAATGTATGTTTATAGAAATTAAAATTCTAAATACACAAAAGAGATTGACATTTTATAAGAATGAATACAATAAACAAATAAATAAATGAGCATCATTAAATATATTGTAATAGTAGTCAATGATAATGATCAGGGATCACTTTGAGAAAAGAAAAGAGGCGTGAATGTGTGTGTGTGTGTGAGAGAGAGAGAGAGAGAGAGAGAACAAGTATGAATGAAATTCATGAATTAGAAGTACAGTCAGTTCTCTGACCCAATGTCTAGTAGACTAGGAAAGAAAAAAGAGTTGATTAAATATGATTAGCAGGACTTAGAAATCTGTAAATGAAATAGATACCAACGGTTTAGATACTATAGAATAATTCTACTCCTAGTAGAAGAGTGACGTGATCGATGGCTTAGTGACTACAATTTAGGTGGGGGATGGGAAGATAAGGAGTAGACTTGTACAGAAGACAAGTCATAAATGGGAGAGACAGACACAACAACCATGTATAGACATAAATACATAGATACTCATGAGTATATACATTAAAATATATAATATGATTCATAAAAAATAAAAAAAATCAAATGTGAGTAATTATAGATACATCTGATAAAAATGCAAAGGCCAGAGATGATCAAGTCTTGAACTGAGAAAAACATGGTGGTACTAGGGTAAGCCCACAGCACTGGGCAGGTGACACAGTTGTCCGGTCTGGGGCCACATCTAGGATTAGAAGTTGATGCCAGCTGACTGTAAGAAAGCATTCAAAAGCTCTGTAGAGTCAGATACCAACAAGGTCAACTTTATTACTAAGGATTAGTAACAAAATAGAAACTACTAAAAATGTAAACTTCTAATTTTCATCCCTACAGTGGAGGTGAATTCTTTTAAAACCAGCCCCCCTCTTTTAAAGAACCATTACATTTAGATTCTGTTTCCAAGTCTGAGGTGTAATGAGATAATTTATCATGGAAAATTATTGCTTAATCATCAAAAAGTAATGGAGGTTGTCACAGCCTCCTTTCTTAATGGTATTTCTCACTGACCTCCTTACTCTACACCCAGATGAGCCTAAGGAAACCATCATGGAGACATCTCAGGGGTCCAGTGCTCGTTAGATGATAGAAGCAGCCAACCATAAACACATTTTTCAGAAGTAAAAATAAATTCTGTAACTTTTTAATTAAAGCATAAAAAGCCATCGTTAAAGGTACATAAATCATGGAGAAGTCTTTAAGTTTTCATATATTTTGTGAGGTTTCATGCATGTTTCCAGCTGGGTTCACTCAACTCAAAGGCATCAGGCTTGGGAGCAGTGGCTATGCAGGACTGGAGGGGGGAAGGGGGGCTAGACAGGACTGGGGTTGGGGAGGTGGCTATGCTAGGGGAGTA
The DNA here is from genome assembly GCA_004025045.1 of Sigmodon hispidus. Classification (NCBI taxonomy): domain Eukaryota; kingdom Metazoa; phylum Chordata; class Mammalia; order Rodentia; family Cricetidae; genus Sigmodon; species Sigmodon hispidus. Next base: position 191,305 of record PVIH01000088.1, read on the forward strand.
GTTGCTATTGAGGCTACTGTGAAGAGAATCATGTGAAGGTTCACTTCTGTTTCCTTTTTAACCTCAGAGTACCCTCCAGGGTTCTGGTAAGAAAAGACTGTGACCAAGAATCAAGAGATAAGCCCAACAGCTCTGTGGAGAGACAATCTCTTAAGATGAAGATATAAAATGTCTCATCAAGAAGGGGAGTTGTGGGGGGGGCAGAAGGGGGTGGGAGGTAGGCCTGCCTGGAGGAGAAGAGGGGAGGGGAAACTGCATATGTAAAAAAATAATAAAAATCATTTTAAAAATCCTCATCAAACCATTAGCCTGGGCTCGTTGAAGTCAGTTTCATGAAAGAGACTTGGAAATTTTACCGGTGCAGATATTATAGACAAATGCACAAACTTTAATTGGATCTTGGTTTCCAAAAACAAAACCTAAATGGCTAATGTGGTGACACAAGTCTATAGCCCCAGCACTCAGATACCAGAGGCAAGAAAGAGGATTGACATAAGCTTGAGCCTGGGCTGGTCCACCTAGTGCATTATACATGAGTTAGGGTTGTACAATGAGATCCTGTCTCACACACAAAACGAGACAAAATACAACTAATGAAAACTATCTATATATATTCCATGAAATACACTTCTATAAAATAATCATAAAAAATTCTAAGAATAAAACACAACAAAAGTAAGGTGATAAAGCTGACGGAATTTACATTACTTGTATATGCATGGTAATGGTACTGTGAGTACATGGCTAACATTTTATTCAAATTAGAGGAATGCTGAAATGTCTAAAGTGAAATTTTATGATGTTTACAAATGTGGAAAATGACAATTACAGTGTCTTGAACATAGTCATATGCTCCTCTTGCTATTTTAAAAGCTGTGGATGGGACCATTTTATAACATGGGTGAGGGAAGTAGCTTTTTTTCTTGGTCTTGGTATCATCTGTCTACTGGTATTGTGACAGACTGGTGTTGTGCAAGTCTGGATGAGTGGTCTTCTCTGCTGTGACTTAGTGTTCAGATTTGGGAGTATGCTTTTCTAAGTCTTAAAATAATATGAGCCTTAAGAGGGAGAGTGCTGTTTGGGGTCTTCACTCTGTGGCACATGTGGTTTATTCATCTGGGTCCCAAGATGCAGTTAGCAAGCGCACTAGTTCTAGGTATAAGGGATGCTCCGGGTCTAGCATAGGAAGCAGATGAGTAACAGTCTCCACAGTATAGTTGTCCCCTTGAGAGGCTTTTGACCCAAATGTAACCAAGCTCAATATAATGCCTGGTGCTTATTAGAAACAAGGGGACCATCTATATCTCAATGTGGTATCTACTGTTCTGTGAGGTATGGGGTATATTTGCTGATGCTCTGATGCTATGAGTAACTATAGGAAGAGCAGGAGTGGTTAAGTCATGGAGACTTGCAGCTGAATGGATGGATCCCCTGGGACATGATAACTGAGGTCAAGACTTCAGGATCTAAACTCAACTAAGAACTCTCTCTCTCATCTTCCTTCTTTTCTTCCTTCTTTCCTTTCTCTTTCTGTCCATCCATCCATCCATCCATATTCATCCATTATATCTATGAAAATGTTAGGTCAGAAAATGCCATGCTTTCCAGCTTCTGGGTGGAGCAATCTCTTTCTTTAAGGCTCACTGCATGATAAAGTAAGAGATGATGTATGGTAGATGGAGGTCTATATGGGGCCTATCCAGGGACTATTATATTCACATAAGTGGAGAGGAAATTGTCCTTAAAGCATCCTTTTCAAGATGTCGAATAGTCTTCTAAGAAAACTGAACAGGAACTCAGTGTAGAATGAGAGCTGAAGGGATGCTGAAGATCACTTGGCCCCAAGGTTTACAAAGAGTGCTATCAGTCCGTTCAAGGAGTTCAAGATCAAAGTTGAAAGTCAAGTCCAGATGAACATAGCTAGAAAGCCAAAAACTGAATCCCACCCACTTACCTCCTGAAAGACATCAGTTTCCTCAGATTGCTATAACAAAGTGTCACAAATGAGTGGCTTAGACATGTGCTGGCTCACCACGGAGGCTAGAAGCCTGAGCTCAAAGTGTTGACAGTGAGAGGAGGTTCTGTTTCAAGCCCTTTCTCTGAGCTTCTGGTCGTTCCTTGTCTTGTGACAGTGTGATGAGTGTCTGCCTCTAAATCTCTATCATAAGGAAAACGAGTCAGAATAAGAGCCTACTCATTCCAACATGACATCGTCTTAGCCAAGTATTTCTACCATAACCTTCTTTCCAAACACTCTGAAGTACTGAGTGAAAAACTTCACAATATGAGTTTGGTGGGGGCAGCACATGATTAAATCCATAATATTGAACATGGGAGTGATGTCCTTGCTTGGTAATGATACCCAAAGCCTGAGTCTAGCTCTTCTGAGGTTGCCTCCCACCAGATGCTCAAGCAAACAAGCAGTTCCCAGGTATGCTTTTCTGAACCTGGGCCTTTTAGTCTTTGATCAGTTTTGGTGCATTCCTCATGGAACTTCTTTGTGTGGGTATCTGATCTGGTAGCCCCCTGTTATGTGCTCCTTGCTTGCCTCCCTTAACAACAGAAAGAGCAGAACAACCTCCTGTCACCAGTGAGCCAAGGATGGACATTACCTATGACCTAAATCCTTGACCTCATCCTTCTAGGATATTATCCTTGAGTGTATGCAGATACTTTGTGCTCCTGGGCTGCAGCAGCATCAGAAACCACCTGCTCCTGTTGCCTGGTCTTGCTTGCTTGGCTTCTTCCTAGGTCATCCTAGAGGGCTTCAAGGCTTTTGGAATATTCATGTTCTTTCAATAGGTTTCATCTGCCCCAAGAGGTAGGTGGAATCCATTTCTGTGACTTACAAAACAAGCTCTGACACATGTACCCAGGATGTCTTCTTACTGGTTACCTGGGGAGGTGTCACTACATCCATTTTAATCTTAGAATGAGTCAAGATGTATCATAAGATCTAAAAGACGACAAAGGACCATGAAGTGGATGTTTTTTCTTCCCATGAGTAAGACCTCAGACCTGTTCTCTGAGAGTGTGACTAACTCAACCAGGTTGGTTCTGGGTTGGGCATGAAGGAGGCGGCAACCAGCTGCCACACACTAATTTATAATCCATGACAGCTCACGTTGCATGTCAATTGTGCCAGTAAACAGCTTTACCAGAGGCAGATCACAGAGCCCAGCCATTTTTATCTTGTTAAAATGGAGCCTCAACAAAGCAGATAAGCTGCCTATGTCATCACTGGGAATTAATCCACATGCGTTTGGTTTATCTTCTGAGATGTTTGGTACGGTGTCATTTGTGTCTCCATAAACATAGACAGGGTGGGTAACTCTTACTGATTTAATTTGTTTTCAGACGTATGTGTGTGGGACCTCCCACAAACCAAATTATCTGAAAAAATTGTATCAAGGCAAGTGAAGAAATATCTATGGCTAACTGAAAGAGAAAGGCAAATTAGAAAGGGGGAAAAAGGAATGTAGGGGTTTATTTTTGATTAAATGCCTTAGCCTTGCTTTTGTATTTATCTGCCTTTGGCAGCGCCTGATTGGGTCAACGATGTGTAATTCTATTAGCATTATCTCCCAATTCATTGAGAGGGCTTCAGCCTGGACAGGCTGCATAAAGGACTACAGTGTTCTGGAAGCTTCTTTCTTATTTCTTCAGCGACTTTATTCCTTTATCGGCAGCTGGTTTAAAGGGAACTAAAGCAGAAGCCAGTCAAATCGTTAAGTGAGATTTTAATGTGGATTTTTTTAAAGGCAAATCCAAAGCTTTCCGAGGGAGATGTTTAAATTAAATAAATGAACAATAACTTCACGTTATGTATAATTGATGACTAAAGGTACTGCGGAGGGCCCTTAGATATATAAAAGAACCCCAGCTTTGTTTTTTTATCTTTGGGCTTTTAATGAGGAAAGTGATTTGGGTTGAATGTTAGGACTCCTGGTTGTCTTCTAGCTGTGATACTCGGCAACCTTGTGCCTCTGTTTCTCTGCCTGTACCCCCTGTCCATCTTTGTCTTTAGCCCACCACAGAGGTGATGCTGGGAGGAAGAAAAGGATGCGCTTCCTCAAGTAGCAGAAGTACCTGCCTGCGGAGAATGGTGAGGGCAGTGGGAGATGGAGACAGGCAATTCTCGTTTGCTCATGCTAATGGGACTCAGGCTCCCAGGGAGAAAGGAATTGCAAGGATAAAACCCTGCTCTTGTGTTCAATCCTCCCCTACCATGGGGCCTTTTATTTCCTGTCCTTACCCTTGTGGACCCTTCCCGGAAATGCCCACCAATCAGGAAACAGAAAGGACCAAGGACTGATCGCACATGGAAAGGGAAAGAGACGCCGGGGGTGTTGTAATAGATGGGGTCTCCTGGGAGCGGCTTGTATAGAGCGGCAGTTGTGATCTTATTTGCTGGGAGAGGAATTCCGGGGCGGGTGCCGAAAAAGCACATGCTATGCTTTTTTTTCTTTTTTGAGAGTGGAGCTGGGAATGGCTATGACAGATGCCTGTCCTCGACATTACAAATTGTAAGAACTATGCATCTGAAAGGGAGAACAGAGAACCTTTTTTGAGGGTTCAATATGTGCCCAGTCTTGTGACAAATGCTTTATATGCATTACATTCTTTAAAAAGTGCTTCTAACTTTCAAAACTGGGCCTTTATGAGTAAATTTTTGAGCACTTCCAACATATGTGCATGTATTTATTTATGAGTTATATATATGCTATTGTAATGTATTATGTATAATATATGCACAACTGTATATATTTTTAAAGAACGGGGGACATAAATAGGGACAGAAGTTACACTTTCTCCCTGCATCCCCACAGAGCTGTAGGCAGATGCTAGGTGCTCATAGCTCACTCTGGCAGTTTCCGATCCTCACAGCCTGCTTCACACGTAGGTGTTGTGGCTTCCATTTTGTAGATGAGAACAGTGGCTGAAATTGTTTTAGGATTTGCTCAGATGTGGGGCTGTAGTTCTTATCCCTGATGCTTGATCAAATTCCCTTCACTTTCTACTCAAGGCTCCCATGTTGGCCGAATTAGCAGGAAATAACTGCATCCTCAGTAGTTCATAGTAATTTTTAATAATCCCATTCTTTCTAATAGACATTCACTTTCCCAAGCCTACTTTTCAGCTTAGAATGGCCATATGACCCTCTGACCAGTCGGATACACAGGAGGTTTCTGTGATTTTTCTTCTATTAGATTGGAGAGCTCCATCAAAAGAGCACCCCAATACTTTGCTTCTCCTTCCTCTATGTCTTAGAGAATAATATATAGAGGGTAGCCTCGAGTACAGGTTAGGCATTTCTGACTCTGAGGAAATGAGCACAAAGAGAAAACCTTGTCAAGAATAAGAAATAGAAAATTATCCAGCTCTTGGTAAGCTCACAGTCCCTGCACTAACCTAAGGGACGACCCACAGCCTTGTGCTATATGAGATGTAAAGTCTACCATCAGTTGGGCAGCTAGATCAGTATTTATTTACCGAGAGCCTTCCCAAAGGACACAGCCTCTGTTCCTGATCTCCACCTCCCATTCCACCCATTGCTTCCATTTCTTTCTATGTGCTATTGATGCCATGTTTGATCTTGATGGTCCACTTGACAAGATCTGGACTCACACAAGAAACTCAACTCTACTCTATGGTGTCTGTGAGGACATTTTAAGAGCGTTTTAATGGTGGTAGACCCATCTCATGAGCCGGGGCTCCCAGGTTCAATCTAAAGGGAAAGACAGTTGAATGTCAGTTGTCATTACCTGGCTTCTTGGCTGTGGATGAAATGCGACCACCTCATTTTTTTCTTTTGCAATAAACTGTACCCGAAAAGTGTGCATCAGAATAGTGCTCCTTCCCATCTTTCTTGAGTTGCCTTTGTCAAGAATTTTGTCACAGCAATGAAAAGGTAACTAATACAGAAAAATGATGCTGAGGTGCGAGTTTGTCGATGTGATAAACCTGATCATTTTGTCTGTAAGCTTTTGGAACTAATCAGTAGGAAAAATGTGGAAGACTTTGGAGCTGTGGGATAACTAAACCTTAGAGTGCTCAAGGCAGAGCTTAGTGAACATTCTGATTGGTTGCAGGTGACCAGGATGCTGACAGAGGACAAACAGTATAAACTGCTCATGAAGTTTCATAGAAGGACAATAGCTATGCTGGGAAGTGAACTGGAAGCCATTTGTGTCATATTCTGGCAAAGAAATTGGCTGTATTGTACTATATTGTCTTAACAACTAATGGGACACTGAATTCCAAAGTAATGGACAGAATGATTTGATAGAGGGAATTTCAAGACAGCATAACATTTGATCCATGGCTTGGTTATCACTTACTGCATTTACCCAGATTTCAGCAAGAGAAGAGCATAGAGTGAGCAAAAAGGATGCAGAAACATGCAGTTTGATGAAAATGGGAATATGTGCCTAATGAAAGATAAAGAGAGTTTATTCAGACAAAGCAACTATAATTGTTACAGAGATTAATGCCATAAAAGAAAAAAAGCTTGCATTCTTTACAGAGACCATAAGAAAACTGCTCAGGGTCAGATCCTACTTATCAAAGGCTCCAACTTGTGAAAAAAACCAAATTTGTCTGAAAGGAGAGAACCAGAACTGATAATGTCACTGAAGGGGCTTCCTGCTCGAGAAGAACTCGTTAGAAAGATGTTTCCTTTGGCCCATCTACCAAAAAATACAGAAGCCATTATATTTGCAGTAGAAGATGCCAGAGTACATCTTGAATTGGCCACAATGCTTGGCCACATTGTCCAGAATTGTATGTAGTGCTAGTCTTGTAGAAACACAAGATACAAGATTTTTAGATCATGGTGGCTTGCCCCAAGGTTCCAGATAGTGTTAGGGTTAGGGCTAGGTAACATGGGTTGGGTTGAATTCTCTACATGGAGACATTAAAAAGGCTGTTGTGTAAAGGTGAATACCAAATAATGACAGAGCTAGGATGTCAGAGATGCCAGGGCTGTGAAGTATTGGGAAGAGCTGGCAGAGTGGAGTTCACCTGTGTGTTGCCGGTGGCAACACTGGAGAGGCTGAACTATCCAAGTCTTTTGAAACCTTGATGATGTCACCACAAACCTATATTCTGGTATGGAGCTGCTATTATACACGAGAATTATGCAGCTTCATTTCTTTCATAGAGGCTTGTAATAAAGATACTGAATTCTTACTTAGAAGAGACATTGAGCTTGACTTTTAAGACATTGGAAAATTTTGGAGATGAACCAAACGTGCATATTTATTGTGAAATTTCATGAGACTTTAGGGACCAGGGGGAGGATGTTATGATTTAAAGTGACATGTTTGGGTACCAAATTGACAAGGGGTGGACCTGTAGTGATGGGCCCTCATTATCAACTTGACATTATTTGCAAACACCCAGGAGACACTTCCTGGGACCTATTTCCAGGGTGTCTAACTGAGATAGGAAGACCCACTGAGAATGTGGGCAGCATCATCTCAGAAACTGGGAGGGTGGGGCATGCCCCAGGCTGAACAAAAAGAAAAAGTGGAGGAAGTCAGCTGAGCTCCAACATTCATCTCTCTCTGCCTCTGACAACAAATGCGATGTGACCATTTACCTCCTGTTCCTGTTGTCCTAACTAGACTCCTCTTGTCACCCTGCCTTCCTCATCATGATGGAACTGTATCCTCAAACCTGAGTCCAAACAAGTCTTCCCTTATATTACATTTGGCATAGAATGGGTTGGCTTTTAGGAAACTGGGCTGGGTCTAGAACGGTTAGGACCTAAAGATCTCTTTGGAGTGATGGTTGCTTTCTCCTAACTACTCTATGTTTTGCAGTTATGGTACTATGTGTGCATTTGTGTGTTTATCATGGCTGGTTTTATCTTCTGTCCTTTGTAGTTGTGCCCATACTGACCCTTCCATGGCTCCCCCAACTCCCTTTCTGTAGGATTATTATTCCCCTATATGTCTTATCTCAGAGCCGTGTGCCAGTTCCTTCTTCCATTTGCTGTGGTCTTTCTCTGGCTGTTTCTTATCCTGTAAGTCACACCTCAGAGGTTATCATTTCAGAGAAGTTTCTCTAACCTGAGATGCTCTTCCTCCTATCTGTCTAGACTGTGCTATTGTATTGTTTCATAGAATTTACTACAAACAGACCTTGCTCATTCACTGATGGTATTTACTCTTGTCTCTACCTAGAATGTGTAACATAGGAGCAAGGACCTTGATGAAGTGGGTTCTACTTCATCCCTGGTACCTAGACTAATGCTTGTCACATCCTAGGAGCTCAGGGCATATTTACACAACAAACACATAGAAGAAAGAATAAATGGACATGCTTTGTGAGCCCTTGTCCCCAATGGAGTGTTTTGGTATTTATGAAACAAGCATGCTCAAGTACAGCCATTGGTTTCCAATGCAAAGGACGGAAGGTGCACTGTCAACTCTCTACCATTTCAAATTCTAAACTTAGAAAAATGTTACGTTATGACTCCTCATGGAGGTGAGCTATATATATATTAAAAATACTAGAAACATTATTGATGAATTTTAAAAAAGGGGTAATTGTGATTTACATTTGATGATGTGCTCAGAATCAAGAAGTGTATGGGAGTGACACCCACCCCCTTAAGATCTGCCTCTCCCACATGAGCCTCCCTGTCTTAGTCTCAGTCGGACCCCTGCACTTACTTGCCTTCTGCTTTACCCCCTCCTCACCTGCAAACACCAAGGGCATCGATGATGGGTGAGAGCTTTGATCTGTAGCACAACACCATATGGTGGGCATCTCATGAACATTGCTTGAATAAATGGTTCTGAACATGATATGAGCTATGCAAACTATCCTGTTGGCATATTTTCCTCTATAAGTACAATAAAATAAAATAATCTTTATAGTTCCATAAAAATCTGTGGTCTTTGGAAAATAATTTTATCATTGCCATTGCCTTATTATTTCTTCCCTTTCTCTCTCTTTTCCTTTCTTTATTCCTTTATGACTATCTTTCTCACCCCATTCTTTCCTACCTCCCCATTCTCTGTGACACCACGTATTATTTTACACTGTAGTTTGAATGCTTGGGTAAACATGAAGAATCAGGAGGACGAAGATAATGGGACCTGAAAGCAGTTAGTCACTGTGGAGAGAACAGTAGGATGCTTCGGTTTTTCTTTCAGGAGAAGATGATGATGAGGGTCTCGCCTCACAATGCTCATGGTAACATAGAGCAATTACAGTCAGGAACAGCAAGGGGACATTTGAACTGACAATTGGGTGTTCCTGTGGAAGAGGCAACTGCAAATTCCTTCATAGAGAAATTCACTTGATGAAGAAGCAGTTTTCCCCAGGAGATAGTGGACAACGTCATTGGTCAGGTGATGGAGGACAAACCAAAGGAGAAAAAACCAGCTGTTATTTACAGTTATCACAGTGTGGTCAGGTGTAGGAAAACCCCCACTCCGCTCCCAAGCTTATGGTTCCTTGAATGAATTGGTATAAACTGACCTGATTTTCATTACCAGAGACTTCTCTGAGATACTAATGTACACAGCTTGGTTCTTAGGCCCTTGTTGGCTATAGAAAGTTCTCAAGGATAAAGGGGATAGGGATAGAGGGACAGAATGGGTACTTCTGGGGAGTGGAGAAGCTACCTAATACAAGGGAAAATTGTATTGGGGCCCACATAGGAGAAAAAGAGGACCCTGAGTTACATGGAAGGGAAGGTGGATTTAGACATTGTCTTAGCTTAGTTTCCTTTTTATGTAATAAAATACCCCATCAAATGCACTTTGGGGAGGAAGAATTAATTTAATTCAATTCCAGGTATTCATGATTCTAGGGAAGTCAAGGTTGCAGGGACTGACGGAAACTAGTCACATTGTATCCACAGTCAAAAGCAGAGAGCAATGTATTGGTACATGCATGTTACTGCTCTGCTCATGTTCTCCACTCTTGTACTCTAATTGCAGGGAATGATGCTACAAATGGTGGCCAGTCTTCCCTTATCAATGAATGTCATTAAGATACTCTCTTGCAGATATTCTTACGGGTCAATCTAGTCTAGAAGTTTCTCACTGAGTCCCTTTTCCCAGGTGATTCTAGGTCAGGTCAGGTTGACAGTTAAAATCAGTAGTCATAGGAACTATTGAGAAAATTTGAGAATTCAGAACCTGGCTTTGTAAGGATTCAGGAAGGTGTGATGAAGTGGCTTCATGCAGGCCAGCACTGACTGAGTGACATTTCTAAGGAAGGGGTGGGACAGTCCAGGTAGGGAAGAAACAGGTTTACCTAAGGTGAATCCCTTTGCTCCTTACAGCTCAGTCACTGGTCTTGCCTCTTAGTTCCATCCTTAGTGGAGATCTTTGGTGGGGAAATGGTTATCATCCTTAGATGTGACTTCATATACAGCGTAGCTGGAGTCAATAGATTTCTACTGAGTCGAGGGCACTATGGCAGATACAGTAGTAGAAACAAAACAATTCAAGTGTCAGAGCCCTGGAGATGTCACTTAGTTCAAATACCAGTTTCTACTTCATCATTACCCACATCCTCTCTGAACATGTCAAATGATGGAGAGCTCAGAGCAGCTCCAGGAAATCTATTCCTTCAGAGAGTTCTGACTCTTCATAAGACATTCCTCATCTGGAGCCTCAATGGCTGTACATAAACAAATTATATTCATTGATCTTGCTTATAGTTATAAGGAAATGATAGATACTGCAACCCACCCCTTTGGCAGCCCTTCAAATATCTGAAACATCATGTTATCCTGAGCTTTACTTTTTGAAGTTGAGCAGTACTGGTTTCTTTTGTTGTTTCAAATATATTGAGGTTTTTAATTTTCTCTTGTGTTGGCCACTGTTCCCTGAATGTCCTCAAATTTATCATAAAGTCGAAGGCCTTGGACTGCATGTATGATTCATTTCCAAGTGGAACAGTGGTCATCAGTCCCTTTGGGACTCCACTCTCCATTAATGTACCTTACATCCCGACTGACCTTGGCAGCATCCTGTGGTGACTCATGCTGAACATATCACAGGACTCAGCTTGTTATCCCATCTTCTTGGTACTTTTAGTTGCAAAGCTGTTCTCTACACCAGTGTATAGGACTATGGATGTATCCATATTAGGTGGTCGTTTTTCAGAAGCTTCCTGACCAACTTGAATGCAGAGTGTGTTCTTCATTATTAAGCTCTGGTCATACACTTGCAAAATAAAGATAGCAAGACTTCTTCCTGTAAATTGACAATATATCTAAAGCAAGATCATCTCCTCAAAGGATTGAAAATTGTAGAGTTCTTCACTGATGGCCTCTCTCAGAGGCACAAAATGAGGACATCCAGTTCATTGCTATTCATTGTGAAGCACTTCCTAGAAATCTGGTGATGGCTACTGATGTCTCCCTGCACTCAGGGCCTTGCTCCTGCCCGAAGGCACCCTTCCCTAAGGTTCCCTTCCTGACTCCCACGGCAAACTTCTCCCCATTACTAAATCATGTCTTTCCAGCACTCTGTTTCCGACTTGGATATGTGTAGCTTCCTCCCTTTTCCCTTTCTCAGCATCATAATGCCCCAGGTCAGTCCTGAACTTGCTAACAAATCCTGAAAATGCCCCAAATCCAAAGTTTCTTTTTCTCTAAGGAAAGGACTGCAATACTCAATAGTTTAGTGTAGTCTAGACGAACTTGATAACCGAGTCTGTTAGTATTTTGGGCATGGAAAGAAGAAACATTTGCAGCCAGGATGCCATTTAGAGTTTTATTGCGGGGGGGAGGGAGCTGGATGTTGGGGGTAGGGGGGGAGGAGGGGGAGAGGAAGAGAAGGGAGAGAGCAGAAAAAAAGAAATTACTGTTGTTTCTCTTTAAAGGGAGGGGTGAGCATGCAGACACGCCCAGGGGCGTGACCTGGAAACAAGCTCTGCAAGGGGGTGGGGCGTGGTGTGGCCACAACATAGCGACTAGGAGATGCACGGCCACGCCCAGCGGGGGAAACTCGAGGAGTGTTCTGGAATACACCAACAGTATTTTCGCTGTCTTCATCAAAGTCATGAGTAATTGTGTGTTAAGTAGGATCAGTTGACGAATGAATACCCCAAGAAAACTTTCCTGCATGCTGGAAATGACAATTGATGCATAGGTAAACATCGTAGAGATTTAACCACTAAGTCTATTCATCTCTCAATCTACATGACCTCATGTTCTTCCAGACTTTTATTCATCAAATACTGGGTACAATTCAGATATCCTTCCTTATACTTTCTTTATAAGAAATGTTTTGTTTTGAGGATTTCATACAATATAGTTTGACCCTAGTTTTCTCCACCACCTTTCTTTTAGATATCTCCACCCCAGCTTCATGTTTGAACTCTTATTTGTTTATTTATTTATTTTCATTTCATGTGTGTGGGTATTTTGCTTGCATGTCTGTGTACCACACGTGTGCCTGGAGTTTTGGGTGCTCAGAAGAGGGTGTCAGATCCCTTGTGTTATTATGGAATTGGCCACCATGTGGCTTCTGGAAATCAAACCTAGATCCTCTGAAAGAACAGCTTGTGTTCATAAACACTGAGCCATCTCTCCAACCCTCTCATATTTTCTTTATCTTCAAGCCTTATTGAATCATTACATGAGACTAATCAATGAAGTTTGTTTTTTGTAACTGCTTTAAAGCAAGAGTGATGCCCCTAAATTTATACAATCCAGCCTAGAGCCCTAAACACTGATGGTACTTGGAAACAGAGTCTTTGTAGGTGATAGGATTTTTGAATATGGTCTTGTAGGGGTAAGAACCCAGTTATGGTGAGATTAATGTTCTTATAAAAATGAAGAGATACTTAAATTTTTTCTCTCCTTTTTTTTTCTTTTTCCTCTTTCCATGAACAAAAACAACAAAAGCCATATGAGCACATGTCAGGAGTACTGTCCTCACAAAGAATTCACTCAGATCTTAGACTACCAGCCTCAGACTATTAGGAAATGAATATCTGCTTTTTAAGCCACCACGAATATGCTTTTTTCATTAAGGTAGCCAAATGATTAAAATAGCGACCTCAGGCTTATCCCTAGTGATGAGCTAAGTCTTACTCTGAACCATCAAGTTCCAGTCTTTGACTGAGGAATTGGTCCATTTCTAGACCATGTTTATGTTCATGGATTTGTCAGAATATACATTGTTTTTCCTCTTGCAGCAAAAGAGTAATATTTAACTGTCCTTAATTTTCCTTCTCTTCTCCCATTTGAAACAATGCAAAGCTTTCTCCCATTAATAGCTAATTATTTTTTTTAACTTCATTATATTTTATACCCATACCATGTCTGGGTGTTACTTTCTTTGAGTTTGCCAACCCTGCTATAGAAGAATATTTCTTTTCACTCTACCTAAGGTGACTTGTTTTAGGGAGGAAAATGTCATTCTGATGTATCTATGTGCTTCCTCTGGACCTATCTAGTATCCAGAAGAAATCCTCAGACCAAGTTGATAGCTGGCTGGTCTTCAGGTGACATGATGATGAGGGCCTCTTCGATGTGGCAGACATCCTGCTGAGTGACCTCCAATAAAGAGGAACAGCTTGGAGCAGAACATTGGAAGGCAGAACATGGGCGAGCCTGAACCTGATACAGATGGGGTGGAGGAGTGTTGGCTGTGCCCGAGAAATGAGAGCACAGAGGGCTGCTAGTGTGATAAAGATGTTTTTAGCAGCAGTATTTTTTTTTGTTCATTTTTAAACAAGCTGTTTAAAAAATAGAGAATGAAGTTTTTGCACATGGTAAAATGCCATAAAGAACAAAGAATGTGAAATAAAACAATGAAGTATGTATCTCCATCTCCCTATTTTCTGTTAAGCTCTCTGGTGCATTATTTCAGAATGTTCTTTGTACATGCAGATCTATAGAATAGGAGCACATTTTCTGTATACTTGAAAATATACAAATACATATACCAAGCCATTTTTTTTTCTGCAGAACAGAGACACATATATTAACTTCGTCTCATGAAATACCTGCACAATATTTTGTTTCATGGTACATAATTTTAATAGTAGTACTTACAGAGAAAAACAGAACTGATGCCAAACCTTGGATATTAATCATACATTTGTGGTCCTGTGGTACTCTGAATGAGAATGTCCCCATAAGCTCAGTTGGTGGTCAGTTGGTAGTATACTGTTTGGGTAGATTTAGGAGATGTGGCCTTGCTTAAAGAAGTATGTGTGTCTGTATTGATAAGTATATCTGGGTAATAAGTTCTGATGTTGGATAATATCAGTGCTTTGACTTAAAAAAAAAAAAGAAGTATTTGTGTGGTGGGGTAGGCTTAGAATTCAAAACCACAAACCATTTAAAGTTTGCTCTCTGCTCCCTGCCTGTGGTTTAAGTTGTGAATACTCGGATTGTTGCTCCATATCTGCCTGATTCTTGGCCTCCACTGCATAATGGTGATGGACTCATCTCTCTGGAAACATAAGCCCAAATAAACCCTTCCTTCTATAAGTTGACCTGTTATGGTGTTTTATGACAGCAATAGAAAAGGAACCAATACAGCATCCATTAACATGTTTACATGTTGAGCTTCCTGTGTAACCTGAGGCAGCTAATGTCAATATTTTTGCTTTTGGTTTGCTGATTAGAGAAAAATAAGTCATGGTCATTTGATAGAGCAAGAATGCATTCTTTTAAATATAAGGTTTGGAAAAATAGCTAGTGGAAAGAGTATGTGTTAATATTTTCTTTGAAAGTGATATATGGGCAGAATAACATTTATGTGGCTACCATGACACTGAGTTGGGTTGGTCCTGTTGACATGCCTGATGGTGTTATGGCTGGATTCCATTTGAATGGGTGTTGGAGGTTTGGTTCCTAGTGGGTCTGTTGGGGCAGACTGATAAGAAGTGGGGCTTTGTGGGACGTCTTCCAGTCACTGGAGACTTTGCCCTCAGGAAGCATCATAGTTGTTCTCCTAGGGCACCTGGATTATTTCCTGCAAGAGTATCGTTAAAAGGGAACAAGGGTGGCTATTCCCCAGCCTCTTTGGCTTTCCACTGGTGATGTGACACCTCCATCTTTCATGTGCTCTGATAATTGTGATGCTACCCACTGTGGAATCCTCTCCAGAGATGAGCTAGTGCTGGCACCATGCTCTTGAACCTATAGAACTAAGAGATAAATTGACCTCTTTTCTTTATAAAGTGACTTAACCCTAGCTATGATATTATAGCAACAGAAGATAATACAGATGCAACCTATTACCAGTCTTCTGAATGCCTGGCAAGGTAGGCTAATGTGGACCAATCCCCTGTATCCAAGCCTGTCATTGGCCTTCTCTAATGCTATGCCAGCAGATGTTTGCTAACGCAGTCCCTATTTGTAATGTGTGCTAATTGTCATGGTGTAAATATTTCCACACTGTTTGATTTCCAGCTGCCAGCATGGCATCACTGAATGCAGAGATGGGGGAGAAATAGGCACGACTGGATGCTACCACACAACATCATGTCTCGGACACCTGAACCTCTGAATTCCAAGGGATGAATAACATTTGCAAGTCTGTCAGGAGAGCTTTAGGAGGGACTCCTCTAAAAGCGATGAAGGGAAATGGGTCTCAGGGGAACAGAGACAAATAATGGGGTCTGCTTCAGAGTCCTGGAGGAAGACGGTAAAGAGGAAAGGGTTCCCGTGGCTCTGAGACTTGACGAAGAACCTTTCTGAAGCAATTGCCATGGGCTTTCTTTGTACTCTGATCCAGAGCACCTCTTCCTTTTTCTCCTTCTCTTTCTCTCTGCTTTTCTCCTTTTTCCTCTCTCTCCAACACTTGGCTTTTGGTATGTGTTGGGAGTGAGGAGCTAAGGAAGGGTCTTGCTATTTAGTCCCAGCTCACACAGAACTGGCTATGTGTCCAGAATGACCTTGAACTCACCACCCTTCTGACTCAGTCTCCTTCGTGCAGAGACTGCGGATGTGTGCCACCATGTCTAGCTCTTCTCTCCCCCTTGGCTCTACTGATGACCTTTCCATCCTCCTGAGATCTCCACAAGCTCTCCAGGACTGAGCAGAGAAGGTATAGGGATATCCTTGTGGAAAACCGTGGACAGGAAACTTAAGCTGCTAGTCTTGCATTCCTGGTCCTTATTGTGTTTCCATTCGTAATAACTGGCCATTGAGGGGCTGGAGAGGTGGCTCAGCGGTTAAGAGCACTGACTGTTCTTCTGGAGGACCTGAGTTCGATTCCCAGCATCCACATGGCAGCTAACAACTGTCTGTAATTCCAAGATCTGACACCCTTATACAGTTATACATGCAGGCAAAACACCAATTCACATAAAATAAAAATAAATAAATATTAAAAAAGAAACATTAAAAAAAAGAGCTAGCCATTGGTTTCCCCTTTTCCTTGTGGTGTGATGGGGATCACGATCATCTACAGGCAAAGCTTTAAGCAGAAGTCCCAAGGGGAGTGGCATTCTGCTGAGGCAAGGTCTCACACTAGGGTCCCACTCAAGCTGGTTTCCAGAAGGCTCTCGGTCAGGGGCCAGAGCCAGACAGCTCATTAAAATGAACAGGACCTCGCAGGTCTTCTGCATCGCTCCTGGATGTCTCTGATTGCTGACAGTCTGGAACTGATGACAACCCACTTCAAGTGGATGCTGGACTTCAATGTCCTCTGTGTTTTGCTTCTCAGACCCTTGGTTGGGTTTTGCCATTTTCATTTAACACAGTGAGATGTGTTGAGAAGCTTAACCCTAGATCCTTGCAGGGAGATCCCAGCAGGGTATGTATAGGAGCTCAGTCCTGCCCCATATCAGGATATCATGCTGGAAACATGTTCCTCCTTTCTTTCTTAACCTAAAGCTAAATGGGCTCAAATAATAAGAGTGGAAGTTTAAGGGGGCCCAAAGAATAATTTATTCTCCATTACCTCACTGTATAGGCCAAGTATTGCTGCATGACAAATCATGTCCAACTTGCTCCCACAAAGCACCAACTGATCCTTGCTCTAGAATACCTTGGGCTTCAGTGGAAGATTCCCAAGGCTGCAATCAAGTGTTTATACTTTCTTTTTGAAGAAAGACAGGAAGCTTGTCAGATCTGGAACTCTGCTGTTTCTGGCCAATAGACTTTGGCCCACCTCAACCTATTCCCATTTCTTCTTACACCACTGCATCCGTTTTTACTATTAGAAAGATAGGTTCATCAGGAGGTTGAAAGAGAAAGGATTCTACAGAGCAGGGAGTGGGAAAAGGAGGCTGGAGGATGGGAGGGGGAGTGTGAACTCACACTTAGACCATGATTGGGGGACATAGGAGCTGCTTCTAGGATCAGAGGACCAAGATCCCCGGGGTTTTTAGAGGAGAGGCTCTCTTCCTGCCTTTGTACCCTCCCTATGTGGTTCAGCAATCCATAACAACTGTTAGGGGCAGTATAGCCAGACAGATGTGTCATTAGGAGGCTACCACATGGCTGGTAATGCCAAGATGTTTTCCCACCAAATGACGGAAGGACGGATGTGCATGTAATGAGGAGACCTGTGGAAAATAACATGATCAGCTCTTAAGTACAGTCACCACAGGTAAGGGGAAGGGGTCTCTTACATGACAGGGTAGCCCCAGGGAGAGCTGACAGCTATGGCCAAAGCCTGCGATGAGTAGAGGGGAGTGAGGTTCAGATGTTAATGCCCCCCCCATTATCATTTATACCCATGGGATAGTGAAAAAGACACAATTTGGATCCTAAGACTATTACAACTATGGTGACAGGGATGCCCCATTTCCCCCATTCCCAAGAAACCACTTCTTTGTCTTATGGATCAGTACCTGGAAGACAGACCCATGTATTGTAGGCTTACTTAACCCCTTAGTAATGTAAGGAAAAATAAGTCTGAATGGATTGAGACTCTGTAAAGCTGCTGTTTTTCTTTGAAATAGAAGATCCCAAGACCACATACACTGAAGGCTGCTGGAGTGTGTCGAGGATACATCCTGGCTTCAGGGGTTCTTTCTTTCTGTCTGCAACCCTATCCTGGCCAGAGTAGTTTCAGGAAGCTAGTACTTCCCATTCTTGGCTAATATTTGAGATAAGGTCAATAATTATGCTCTCCTGCAGGTGGCGCCACAATGTAGGTTTTCAAGCAGTCTTAGGCCAGAGGTTTTTCATCCTGAGCATAGAGCAGGACCCAGCTATGGGACAGCTCTTGGGGCAAAGATGTCTCTGTAGCACCACCAGACTCTGGCGATTTGTTTAATAAATAAACCTGCTTTGTCTCTGTTCCCAAGCTAATAAATGATGCCAATTAAGTGAAGGGGAAATCAAGAGTCTTCTCTCTCCCCTTAAACCTGCTCCCCTTTTTTATTCAGTCACAAGAGTTGAGCCAGTAGGTTCTCCCCAAATTTGGCAAAGAGCCACAGCCAAAACCTCACGAAAATACTTCTTTAGAAAATAGGACTCTTCTCCCTCTTGTGGCCATGGGGCCAGATGCTGACCTACCAGCTCTGCCACCAGGCCAGGGATATAGGGAATGACTCATAGATAGATCCATTGTCATCAGGGAACAGCTAGACTGCCAGAGTATGCCTGTCTTCACCCCTCATCAGCTGGTGGGGGTTGTAGAACTAAGCTAGGAGGCTTGTACCAAGTGCAGAAGCATGATCTGGACCATTGCACAACACTGCCTTTTCCAGGCCTTTGATTTATGGGGAAGAGTCAGGATAGCAAAAGTCCTGCATTGTACCCCTGGAGAAAGGGATACTTTCCTATGACAGGGAGAACGGATTCCTTCCTTGTACAGTGTGTTAGAGTTTCAAATCACGCCCACAGGGGTTGTATTTCCTTTTGAATGCCACCGCAACCAGAAGGCATAAATGTGGCAAGAGAGGGAGGGGATGCCACCGAGAACACATGGCCTGTGCAAAGTGATAGTGATGGTCAATACCAGAGTCAAGGAGTCGGACAGTCTACCTTACCCGCCCCCAGCCCACTCTAGACTTGAGGAAGCATTCAATAGGCACGAAGGTCTCTTGCTGTGGCTCTTTTGACCCTTTCTGCCATCCTCTACAATGGTGTGAAGCCGTGACTGTTTCCAGTCTGCCTTCCTTCCTCCTGTGGGATTCAATGGAAGCCAGGGAAGGGAAAGGCAGTGTGAAGGAAGGTCCCATTAAGAACACGAGGACTGGCAGGGGCTTGCACCTGCCCTTTGTTAGTCCCGTTTCCTCACACTCTTTCCCTGTCATTGAGCTCCATCATTACTCTTCAGGCACCGCATGATATTCATTCCTCTGAATGAAAATAAATGACACCACACACTAGGCAGGAGATAAAGGATAATAAACACACTTTGTTTGCTCCGTCTGAAAAAAAAAAATCTTTGACTTCCTGTTCATCCATCAGGACATGGGCCTGGAATTTGCAGACACACACACACACACACACACACACACACACACACACACACACACACTACAAGGAACAGAAAAAGCAAGCAGGTAGTATTGAAAACACTTGCTGAGATGATGAATGATTAGCTAAAAGGGGGTTAGCTCTCACTTTCTCTCCCTTTCAGCATTTTTACAAAGTCCCCTATAGCCAATTGAGTTTGAAAAGATCTCTTGTGCACCTTTAGTGAAGCATATTATTTAAGTAACCCGTTAAAGAATTTCCTAGGCTGCCACTTCTAGGGTGAGGCTGTGTGATGGAGTCAGGCACTAATTACAGAGGAGGTGGGTTTGGTGATACAAGCCTTATGCAGACCTGTAGGAACAGCTTCCCTTGATTTTGCATACCAGGTGTCTCTGCAGTCTCGTGTTATACAGGCGTTTGGCCCCAGGGCTACCTCGGTGTTGAAAGAAGGACAAGGCAGTAGCAACATGGAATTATTGTTATGTGTTTTTCTGGGCTTAGGAAACTAACTTGATATTGAGTGATTTATCTTGAGTCAGGGATCCAGAGTTTCTGAGAAGAGAGGAGCCAGATCAATGTATTAACGGGAGCTAATAAGATAACCCTTGGCGTTTTCTTTGCTGTGCCTTGCTCATTGGACAACCAGAGCCTAACAGGGCTCCATGCTGTCTCCTGGAACACCCTTTAACTAGAGCAGTGTCTGGCTTTCTCCTGTGGATGCTTGATACATTGCCTCCTTCTGGTAAAAGAAGTTCTAACCAGGTCCTCTGTGGGTAAGCCCAGCCCGACCCACATGTGCTACCTGCCCCGGAGGGCTTGTGTAACGTGTCATCCCACAGCTTATTTCAGAGTCTACTCAGTTTATAACTTTGGTTTCTGTGAAAATATAACCCCTATAGGAAGGTGGAGGAATTTATACTGCTGTCAATCATTTCCTAATAAGCAGGTTCTGAGAGGTTTGGATGGGAGAGTCTCACAGATATTTGCAGGAGTTACTGGGGTTGAGGAAAGTTAAGATAAAGAAAGTGAGTGGGTTGGGAGCCCCAAACCATAGTTTTCTTGAGAGGGCTTTCTTTGATGAGAAAATGTCTTAGTGGACATAGCTGACGATGCTATTTCCCTTGAACTATGGCAGAAGTAGGCATACAGAGTTGGACACATAAATAGGTGAGCATCCTGCTTTGTTTGCTTTTAATGGTTGGGCACATTCGTGGGGAGTGGTCTATGCAAAAATATTCTAGATAGTGCTACCTGCTTCCTATCCTCACCTATTTCCTGTCTGCCAGATTCTGTCTCAATTTAAGCATCCTCGGGATTACTTCCTTCGGGTGTCTGAAACTACTCTGACTTTGTCATTGTCTGGTATGTTTGCCATATGGTCCAGGATCTAGGGCTTCAGAGATAGAGAAGCAAGGTCAACCTCTGGACGCAGGAGGTTACCCAGCAAGCTCTGGGGCATTGGCTCTTCATTTCTTTACTAGGACTAGAAGCCTTGAGCTTGGGCATTCTTAGTTCTCTGTAGGGTTACTTTTGTTGGTGGGGAACAGGTCTGGACCAGGATTCTAGATTGGGAATGGATGTGTGCTAGTGTCTGTTAGGAATACCCCAAAGTGTCTTTGCCTGAACCCACATGTCTTCTTGGGAGTGTGCCTCAATCCAAGTGCACTTGATGTCACTATATATGCGCCACTCTGCCCTATTTCGCCACCACCAGAGTGGCTCGAAAGACCCAGGGGGTGTCTGCAAACGTCCACGACGGGGACAGCGGGCGAGCCTGCGGCGGCAACGTGCGACGAAGTACCCCCTGCCCCCTCTGCCGGCCGCTCTACCTCGGTCTAGATGTCTGCTGCGAGCTCCGAGCCAGCGAGCGAGCCAGAGAGGGAGCGGCGGCGGCGGGCCGCGGGCGGCGGGGAGGGGGAGGAGGCGAGGAGAGGGAGGGAGGAAGGGAAGCAGGGAGGGCGGGAGGGAGGAGAGGAGGACCCAGAGAGCGCCAGGCAGCTGGAGTTTTTGCAGCGCTTGGCCGGGCTTCAATGCACAGCAGCAGCGAGCCGCGGCGGCAGCAGGCAGCCCGGGAGCTCCGGCGGCGGCCGAGCCAGCGGCGGCCCCGCTCCCTGCCCCCTGCAAACTTTGCAAGCAGCCCGCCCGGGGGGCCGGGGGCGCGCCCGGGAGGCTTGCCTTGGACCACGGCCGCGCTTTTGGCCGCCGCAGCGCCAGCCGCCGCCGTCGCTGCTACCACCGCAGCTCCGCGCCTCCCCGGGGAGCAGTCGGCGGCTCCCGCGGCCCCCAGTCCCGGCCCCTGGGCACTGCCCGGCTAGTCCCCGGGCAGGGGTGGGGGCAACAGCGGAGCAGCCAGCCCTGGGCTGCCAGGGGTGGCTGCCACTGCCCAAGGAAGCGCGCTGAGGCTCGGAGAGCGCTCCCCGGCGGGTCCCCAACGCACTCGCCGCCGCACCCGGGCAGCGGCCCGACCCGGCTAGCATGGGCGGCGCGGAGTGACGCCGCCGTGCCCGCTTGGCATCAAGGACATTCAGCCCGCGGGGGTGGGGACGAAGGGGGGCAGCCCCGCGTCGCCGCCGCAGCCCCTGAGAGCCACCACTGTCGCTGCTTAGGCTCCGGGGCTGGGTGGAGAGGAAAGGGGTGCTTGGAATCGATCCACATTTCCTGACCTTTTTGTTGGACATTACGCCCACCTTGGACATTGCAAGAGGAGCTGTCAAGCCCGGCAAGCTCTGATTTGGCCCCCTCCGTTTTCCTCTGCTGCTCGTGGTTTCCCTGTGCCTCGGTGGAGTATTGCGTTCGGGGCTGGGGCTGGAGGAGGCAGCCACACACGCGCACACGCACACGTTCAGAGGAGGGCGAGAGGCAGCGGTACAGGCACCATCTGCAGTGTCAATGCGGCGCTGGGGCTGAAGGAGGGAAACGCCGCTCTTCCAGGTAAGGAGCTACCGGCCGGGCGCAGGGCCAGCGGGGCAGAGCGGGCGGAGGTGCCGGGTCCGGTCCCGGAGTCCTCGCATGCTCCCAACCAGCCTACCACACACACACACACACACACACACACACACACACACACACAGACACACACACCACGCACGCACAAACACACGCGCGCGCACACACATGCATACACGCATACCCTGAGCTCACGCACCTGCCCACGTCCCACCTGGACACCCGCGTAGGTGCAGCGCAGCCCGGAGCAGGGATTTCCCCGTGTTCTTCTCTTCACCGGACCTAGACTTATCTTTCCCCAGGACTTTCAGGGTGGGATTCGGTAAATGACTGACTCTCCTATCCAGCCCAGTAGGATGAGGGAGCGATTTTGCTGTTTCTAGCTCCTTTCATTTCCTAACTGGTTTTACAAAACAGAAGTCATGGGAGGTCTTAGGAGACCCGCCCAGTGCAATTGCGCCCTTGGCTTTTGGACACTCGGAGATTTTTTTTTCTTTTAATAGGAGAAAGACAGATAGATATTTAAAGGGCAAAGATTTGGAGCTCGTGGTGATCGGGCGCCTGGGAGGAGGCCAGAGAAGCAACCGGGGCTGCAGTTCTGTAGGGCGGCGCATATGGAACAGACTCTGCGTTTCCCTAGTAAAGGCAGCACACACGCCTTTCCAAAGCGTGGCACTGCTTCCCCGGAATGTGCCGTGCCGGGATTTCAGGCAGGGAGGGGCTTTAACATCAAAGCTAGAGGAGGGATCCTTGTCTAAGGAGCGTGCTGCGGTCCTTTAAGGGGACATCAAACCTTATTGACGTTGCCAGTCACTGATAGACAGACAAGGCTTGGGGACATAGCTTTGCAGTGAACCTCTCTCACTTCCTTATCCTCCGTTCGTGTGAGGCAATTTTCCCCTGTGCCTTTAGCTAACACCTGTCACATGTCTTTGGGGTATGTGTCTGAGAACTCGAACTAGGAGGGAGAGTAGAGATGGATTTATTTAGACTTCCAGGGAGAAAGGACTGCACACATTGGCATATCCGTCTTACAAGGTATTGGGTCTACTAGTGTCTCCAGAGTGCAGATCCTCTGCGTGCAGACAGGGTTCAAGTTATACTTCCCCAGAGCTCCCCCACTCAGCTCCAGAGCCTGTTCATTTAGAAACTTTTCCTAGCATGGATGAGGGGGTGGAGCTCCAAAGGGCTTTTTAATGGCTCCCCTATTAAAGTATAAGAGAGACTTCTTTGGGGCCTCAATTATCTTAGGGAGAACAGAAGGTTCAAATAAGTCATTATTTAAGGTTTGCAAACACATATAGAAAGTTTCTATAGCTGTCCTTTTGTGGTGTTTTTTGAGCATCCTGGTAAATAATGGGATATGCTTCTTCCCTCTGTATATGATCTTGTGTTCAGAGTGTCCGACCCAAAAGAGAAATGTGTTGAGAATCTTCCAGAAGGTGAGGAACAAGGAGCAAAGCTTCCTGAATAAGGAGGCCTTAAGTGCAGGCACAGGATTTCCGGAAGGTTGGGTGCAGCCACATAGGATTTTCTTTGCACCACAGCTCTCCTGTTTTTCAAACTTTTTTCTGACTAGGCTTGGGGGGGGGCGGAGTAGATGCCCCAGGACGGAAGCTGTATCCCTGTGGTGTGTGGTGTAAGCTGTCCTTTGATAGGTTGAAAAAGGTAGCTGGGATAAAGGAAGGCGTCTCACAATGAGAACCCAGATCAGGAAGAAACACTCTTTTTAAGAATGGTGGGTGTGTACACATCCAGCTGTACACACACAGTCTTAGCGTCTTACCAAATGCACTCAGCGTGTCGAAGCATGAGTGACAGGGGTGTCCGTCCACTTCTGATTCTGGGCTGTGGGAAAACATAGGTACATTATAGCATGCACACACTTGGAGAACCCATATACGCATGCATATGGCTGTGGCACAAGGTTTGTAGCAAGCAGTGAACTACAGTGGCAATGAGTATCTTCCAGAGAGGCAGTCCCTTAAAGGACCTGTGAGAGCGGAGGCTGGGGTATAGAACTCCCCTGTCACAACAGACTTCTGGTCCTTTCTCTGTCTCCTATATTTGCAGCCTTAGGATGTGTCATTTTAATGCAAAGTCAACTGTCATTATGCTACTTACAATGTAAGCATTGGAGCTCAAAAGAATCCCTGTACTTTCTTCACTTATCATTGGTTTCTAGGAAAAAATAGACAGTAATTAACACGTGTGTGTGTGTGTGTGTGTGTGTGTGTGTGTGTGTGTGTGTGTGTATGTGTTCATGTTTCATTTCCTGGCTTTTCTGCCCAGCCCTGGAGTATACTACACTATCCTTTCTCTACTATTTTTTCATGGGCTTTTAGATTCTCTGATCCACACTGGAAGGCTCTCAGTGGCAGGCATTAGGAAAGGCCCAGGCACAAATGCTTCTCTTTGGTCAGCCTTTTTGAGGCTGTAAGTTGTTTGGGAAGCATTCCTGTGAACAGTAGGCATGATTCATTCATGATCTGCTCTGCTCTCACTAAAGCCTACACACACACACACACACACACACACACACACACACACACACACACACACGCGCGCGCGAGATGAAAATATTTCAGGGAGTAATTATTTCTCCTAGGCACCCAATTTGCCGGGGCCTCCTTTTTTGTCTCTATTCTCCTGCTTCAGCTTTGCTCCCCACAGAAAGAGAAATCCACATGGCATGGCAGAATCTGCAGACACTTGGACTACAGATTCTTTTAATCACAAGGAGGGCTGCTGGGGGCTTTCTAGGGTGGTAACATTCCTACCTTGGGGAGGGAGCTCAGGGGATGGGTTAGTAACTGCTCTGAGTTCCTAGGTATTGGCAGGCTTTGATGGAAAGACATTATTATAGCAAGCATCTCTCCTCCCAGCCAGCTAGGGGGCATTTCTTAGCGGCTCTAGCCCAGTCTCACCAGAGAAGGCACTGCACAGACAATGCACACTGAAGACCTGTTGGAGTGTCTCTCTGCCTGGCTGTGATAGGGCGGAGGCAATACTGTGAACCTCCTGTGATGTGATTTTGGCTTTGATTATTCTGTAACAGATCCATCATTTTCATCTTGCCTCTTATTTGTGTCTAGTGCTCCCTGATGAGAAACGGGGTTCAGGCTCTGGGCAGTTGTGCAGGGTTCATTTCCTTCCCTTGACATCCCCGTTCCCCCTTCTTCAAAGCCCTGCCCTTCCCTCCCAAGTGCTTGTGAATCCACCTCCCAGCTTTGTGCTTGTATCCACCAGCCCATTCACCCTCAAATTTGCGGCACTCCATGAAATCAATATAACATGAATTTAACGACAGCTGGATGATTAAGTGTTATTTATATTTAAAAGCGGCATTTAAAAAAAGACGTTGTGCTAATAAATCAAAGGGCTGTTTGGGAGATGCACATGATTAGGGTAATTGCTCTGGAGGCTCCATTGAGCAATGCTTGGTCCACACAGAGCCCTGCAGACACTGTCTCTTTAAAAACTAGTTCTTATGGTTCCCTCCCCAAACACACACCTAATCCCCTCTCACTGTCCTGACTTGATCTAGGTCTCCCTCGGTCCTTGCTTCCAGGCAGCAGATATTCTAGTTGTGACAGGAAGGTGGAGCCACAAGGAGCCGGGAGCAGGCTCTGCCACTAAGTGGAAGGAGGTGGATCTTAAAAGGGAAAGCAGGCAGGGGTCCTGATTCCCAACTGGAGACCTTGTTCCAGACAAGGAGGCGCTTCTCCACTTGCTGTGAAGTAGAATTGCTTCTAGAAGTCCTGAGTGAGGAACCCTGTCCTCTGATCCTGTGGTAGCAGCTTCCCCAGGGAAGCAACTGTGAGAACATTAGTATTGGCTTTAGCCCTTATGAAAACACTGGAATGGAAAATAGTACTAATTAATGATGATAGTTGTGGCCAGTGTTTATGAAACCCTTCCTTTGATCTTGCATCATTTGAGTGCTCTAGATGGGGTTGCTTCCTTTATTCTTCATAAAGCATCCAAAGTGGCAATGGCTACTGCTGTCCCTATATCCTCCCAAAGAAGCTCAGATGGGGGAGGTTCTGCACTTGTCCAAAGTCACATAGCCACCAAGTGGTGGAAACAAGTCTCAGTGCTAAGCAATCTGGCCTGGCTTCTTGTCACCAAGCTGCTTGCCATGTGAGGCTATAGGCACCCAGAATGTTGCCACCCCCTTGCTAAGTGAGTAGGGGAGTATCCTGGGGGGGTCCTGCTTTCTCCTTTGGATTATCTCTGACCTCAAGAAAAATTTTCTATTTGCTGAGCCTCAAATTTCTCTATTAATTAGGGGGATAGAGTGTCATCCTTGGCTGATGGTGGGTTGGAAAGTTGCATGGGTCTTTCTAGCAGACCACTCTGCTCTGAGGTTGACAGTTACTTTAGCTGAACATGTCTATTCTTCTCTGAGAAAAACACAGAAGACATGGCTGAGAAATGAAGTCTTCATCATTGCTTTGGATTTGGGGAAGCTTTAGGGGTCTGGTTCTCTGTAATGAGTATTTAAAATTGCTAGTATTGTGGAAATGATACTCTCTCATTGAATGCTCAAAGTAGCCTGTAAGGTGGGATATTGTGGCTTACCATTTTGATGGCATGAGAACTTAGGCTGAGATGACAGTTAAAGATGCCCCAGGCCGAGGTTGCTTAGCAACAGATGGGCAGTTCACTGTCAGGCAAAGATTCATGCAATGGCACTGCTCACAGGTGGTGCTCTGTAGTTGTTCTTGCATTCATTCACTAGCTCTCGGGGTCTAAGCTTTAGCATTCAGAGGCAGGGACAATGTCATGTTATACTAGGTGGAGGTTGGTGTCCATGGCCTGCAGAAGGAGGGTAATCCTGTAGCAATAGTAGAATTTGGAGTTTAGACTAGAAGAAGAAAAGAAGGTGGAGTGGGCGGAGGCTGAGTGGAGTCACTAGGAATCACGTTGTGAAATGAAAAGATATACAAGTAGGGCCCCAGGAAGATAGACATTATAATGGGTGTTGTCCCACCCCCAAGTCTGGCACTCCAAACTCAGTCCATCTGATCTACATACTCTCATGCACAGAATTTTAAAAAAAGAGGCTTTAGTGGTTAGGGTTTCCCACTCTAACTTTCAAAAGAGAAACTTTGATTTCATGTATAATGTAATTTGCTCTTCTTCTACACTGTACAGTAATGGAAAATTCTGCTAAACTTGGGGAGGTTAGAATCGGCATGCTTAAAATTTTATTATTTTGTGGGTGGGAGGGTGGGGCAAGAGCAAGGGAGGCAGAAAGGACTCAGATTTAAACCAACAGGTGCCTGTGATTTCTGAAGCATCCCAGGAGCCTGGGGCTGTAAACTGGAATATCCACTCCCCTCCACGGTGCCTTTTCCATGAACCAGGATTCGCAACAGCAAATTGGATTTTAGGATGTTTTATCACTCCAACACAAAACACATCACTAGCTAAGAGGATCTTGTCTTCACAGTCAATGTACTGAACCCAGCCTAACACAGCCAATTCCCCAGTTCTTACAAGGAAAAGTCTTTCGTTGCGAAGTGGGAGGAGAGGAACATTTGGAGATGAGGTCACTGAAGCTAAGCTATTGCAAGTTCTTCCTGCTTATCGCTGCAGACCAACACTTCCCATCTCATATAACCCTTGAAAGTCTTCTTTTGAGAGCCCAACTCACTTCTCCTAGGCCAGTGAGGAGCCCAGAACTGGAGGGTGAAGCAAACTGGCCCTTGGATTTAGCCCAGAGGTCAAAAGGAGAGAAAGTAAGCAGAACTGGTGGGATGTTTTTCTTCCCATTGGAGCTAGAGGCATGTGGTGACAGTGGACACTGAGTTTTCTACTGAACCAGTCAGAGGGCAGGAGGTGCATTTTCTCACTCTTCATCTCAGGCTTGCTTCTTGAAGGTAATGCCAGCAAGAGAACAGACATTCCCAAAGTCCATTCTGTGAAAATAGATGCTATGCACACCAAGATTACCAAGTCTAGTAAGTTTGAGACACTAAGTAAGTTAAGGAAGTTAAGCTAAATGAGTTTCTTGCCATTGGATTTCTCAGAGTCTGTAACATACCAGCATGTTCCACTGTGGAGTAGCCTGAGAATTCATCAGGAAATAAACACTGTCATGTGTGCTTATATTAATGCCTACATGGTGTGTGTGTGTGTGTGTGTTTTCATGTTTATATGTATGTGCAAGTAGAAGTTGGAGATTAATGCTGAGAGCTTCTCCAGTTGATTGCTACCCTAAATTTTTTGAGGCAGGATCTCTCGCTGAATCTTGAGCTTGCCAATTTGGCGGGACTGGCTGGCCAGTGAGCCAAAGGCTCTTCCTATTCATAGCACCAGTGCTGGGGTAACAGTGCCTGTTACTGTGTCTGGTTGTGTGTGTGCTGGGATTGAACTTGGGTCCTTCTGTTTGCATCCTGAGTGCAGTGCTGACTGAGTCATTGGTGCAGCCCATGTGTTCTTAATTGCAGCCAAATTTTTATCACTAAGCCCTAGGTTCTGGTGACTGTGGGGTTTCCAGGTCCTCAGAATTCTGTGCATCTCTTTGCCCTATCCTTCCCTTTGTCCTTATAAATGATTCCTAGAAGTTCTTTTTGCTTAACAACTACTGTTGTTACAGAAATGAGTAGCCTTTGGATATAGCAAAATGTAAATCTCAGCTTGATCATTTACCAGAAAAGGAACTTTTGAACAGATCTCTTTATGTCTCAATACTACCAATTACAAAATTAGAAGATGATTTAAATATTTAATATATTTAAATATTTAATATAAAATGGAGTCTTTCTTTAACTGAAATTTTATATGAAATTCTGGTGTCCAGAAGAAATGTAAACAGTATTGTTCTGGCTAATGATGGGGATCCCTGGATATGCCCCCTTATCCTGTCTGTTCCTTACCCCTGATCTTAGCCTGGCTTCCCTAGATGCTGGTGTGATATCAATTCATTGAGAGGTGGTCAGGCCCAGGGGCTGGACCTCTGTGGCTCCTCCTACTATGTCTGCTAATAGAACCTTTACAGGAGCCTGGCCTTTGCTTTGAAGGAAGAAAGACAGTAAGAGCTTTAGGATAAGAGGGTTGGATGAGTTGTCATTGGGTCTCTTTGAGGGTTAAGACAGAAGAAAAGTGGCCGAGGCTAGAAAGGACATGTAGTGAACTTTTCTCCTTGCTCTGTGGGTCAGCCAGGTTTATTCCCTAATATTTGACTTTCAAGTTATAGTGAATAGTAAAACATTAAATGAGCCAAGGTATCTGGTGCCTCATGTTGGGCACTATATGTAGTAAGTTTTTCTCTGTCTAGCCAGCTAGCCCCCAAATAATGACAACAGAGACTTATTATTAATTACAAAAGCTCAGCCTTAGCTTAGGCTTGTCCCACTAGCTCTTATAACATAAATTATCAGACACATACATATATATTATTAATCTACCACATCATTTTTACTTCTCTCCCATTCTGTGTTTTCAGCTCATTCTATGTCTTCATGGCATCTCTTATACTCCTTGATTCATCTCCTTTTTGCCCTCTTTCTGTCCGGAAGTCCTGCCTATACCTACTGCCTAGCTATTGGCTGTTCATTGCTTTATTAAACCAATCACAGCAATATATCTTCACACAGTGTACAAATGTCCCACAACAGAGTGGGATAGGACAGATCTGGGCAAATGCTTCAGTTGAGCCTCATGTAAGAGTGTGCAGCTCTTCAGAATCTAGAGAGTGAGACAGACAGGAGTTCTCTAGTAAAGAACTCCCAGATCATAGAGCTGTGGCAGTCTTAGCCAAGCACACTGCAGGTCACCCAGCCCACAGTCCCAACTGAAACCACTTTGGAACGAGTGCTGGCATTCCTAGGCCCGTTACTACATTGTTTTTGCTCTTGCCAGTGAAATTATTTTATGACTTATAATGAGCTAATAATGATATGATCATTGAGTTGGTCATAGTAACAATAAGAAGAGATACTGGATAAATATCAAGACATTTCCTTGACACTGAGCTAAGCTAGCCCCAGGAGTGCCTTCCTGCATGGTCTGGGAACGTCCCGGGCACTTCTGCTCATGTGAGCTGATAGCCCAGCTGCTGGGAGGCAGGCTGCAGCAAATGGTCTGTCCTCATTCCTATGGCTGAGCCCTGTTGTAAGCACTGAATTGTACAGCACAATAAAGAATATTTCTGCATAAAACCTTTCTTTAAGCTGTCGCTTTTAGCCAGCTCTGCCCTCTCTGAAGTTTATTTATTTATTTATTTTTGGGAACTCTTACACTTTGAAGGCCTTCTCAGGTCAATCTGAGCAAAGCTCAATCATCACACTGGGCTTATGACCCCCCCCTCTGTCTCTCTCTCTCTCTGTTCTCTTCCCTATTAGAGGCTGACCTGTCTTCCTTCCTTAGATGCCCTTGCTTTTAACTACTGAGTGATGTGAGCAACTTACTGGTGTAGAGATCCGGGTTTGCAGAGCAGTCTCTCTGAGAGTTCTGTGCTCCACCCCTGCTTGAAAGCGTATCTTATGCAATCAGGAACTCCATTCGTTCTTTTCTACAATGACAAAGAAGCTGTCACCCGGCAGGGGCAGCGATGACAATTGAAATCATGTACAACCTGCTCTCTGTATCCACGGGTTTCACATCTGTGGATTCAACTCACTGTGCATTGAAAATATTAAGAACAATCATATTGCTGCCGAATGTGAACAGACTCTTCCTTGTTCTTATCCCCCCCCCCCCCCCCCCCGCACAATGCAGCCTAATGACCATTTACGGAGCACATTTCCATTGTATTAGTGTTATAAGTAATCGAGAGATGATTTAAAGTATAGTATACAAGGGGATAGGCCTGTGTTGCATGTATGCAAGAATTACATCATTGTATATAGCAGTCTTGAGTATCTGCAGTATTTTTTATCCATGGAGTGTGGTGTTGCCCTCAAACAAGTTTCATGCAGATGTGAAGGGATGACTGTATTTTCTGATGTGCTACATCAAGAGGGACCATTCAATACTTCTTTAATACTCCAACCCAGAGTGTATCTTCTTGAGGTGATCAATAAATATTTGCTGAGTGTACAGAATGGGATAGATAAGGTGCAGTGGGCTCTTCATGTTGATGGGCATAGAATCAAAGTTTTACTTTCTGTGTGAAACTTAACTGTGGGTTAGATACTGATAGGTGGAGAGAGGTGGCCAAGCTGGTTACCCAGAGCCTAGTCCACCATAGTCCCCTCCTCATGCCCCAGTTAAAAAAAATTACATGGTCAAGAAAGTTCTGCAGATAGATCCCTTCTTTTGTGTCCTCTCCATCTTAAGATGTATAGCAAATGTATTAAAGGAAAGCCTGTTTATTATTAATTATATGCTCTATAGTTTATCTGGCAGTGGGATTGCTTTGTGTTGATGTATTTAAATCTGCTGAGATCTCCTGGAATAAGTGTTCTATTTGATGGAAAACATTTTTGGGATGGGGATGTAGTTGAGTGGTAGAGTATTTGCTCAGCACAAGTGCAAGGTCCTGTCTTTGTTCCTTAACTAGAGGAGTTGGGGAGGAGAAGGGGGGAAACAGTGAAAGCAGCAATATTTCAGTAGATAATGTCCTTTAATGGGACACTTTTAAGTTCAAGGTCATCTTGGAAGAGGGCACACCAGGAAGAGGAAACCAGGAAGAGGAAACCAGCGAACTCCACTCCACTACAGTGAAGACCTGGGTCCAGGTTTCAGAGATTCCGCCCACTTGTCTCTGAAAAATGCTTTTGAGGGGATCCAGAAATGACTGAATTCTTACAGAACTTCTGTGAGCACAGCCATACGGTCTGCATCTGCAGGCAGGTTCTCATCTTGTGTAGTGATTATTTTCAGAGGTGTGAATGCAGCTCTGGTGGACCATGCACTCATTTCCAAGGAGTGGTACTTTTCTGTTGTCCATCAATGATCAAGGTGGATGTTTGTGAAGCATATGAGAAACATTCACCATTTTCATCCCCCCAACCCCAGATGTTCTTATGGAATAACAGGCCTCCATATAACTGAGAAAAGTCCTTTATCAAATTAACAAATGAGACTTGCTTTATTAAGTAAGACATATCTTTCTAAAGTTTGAATAGTTGAAACCAGTTTTCTTCTGACATGTGTTGGGGAACCTTTGCCACTCTAAAGGGGGATGAACATTAATAATTTACTGTAAATTCATGGCCTTAACCATGAAACAGTGACCTGAGATTGTGTTTCCTACAGGAATCATTTTCACCATGTTACTCACCTTAGATAGGTAAATTCTCTCTCTCTCTCTCTCTCTCTCTCTCTCTCTCTCTCTCTCTCTGTGTGTGTGTGTTTTTGTGTGTATGTGTGTCTTTGTGTGTTTGTGTATACACGCATGTGTGGGGCTATGAACTGAAGTTCCTGAAGATTTTGAAGTTTGAATAGTTAGAATTTCATGATTTCAGAGTCAGAATATTGCAGGTAGAGAAACAAAATCTTGTGTTATCTTTAGTTCTTTTAGTAGATGTTTATTGCTCATCCCTGTATCTGACTTAAAATCCTTCTGACTACCAGGTAAAACATTCAGAATATATTCTTAGTAACCATTTGCTTCCATCATTCCCAAAGGTAAGAATGCCATTGGATAGCATCTGAAACCTAGAGCAGAATTTCCCCACTTGCTGTACCCACCTGTCTGTGGTCTCAGTATTTGGTAAATACATTGATTTATGACTGATTTTTGATCTGTGTTCATAACAGTTTGTGAATCTGTTCTTCATGGTGGATCATGTTAACTGAGGCAACACAAATCTGTGTTTCTAGACTACAATCACTCATATTTGGCTCAGTGTAAACTATCTCTTACATCTCTTGGAGGGAGAGTTGTGTTTTGCCATCGACAAGGGTACCATTCCAAGTGGTATTTGGTTTTGGATTACCTAGGGACATCAACTGATAACCTGTTTGCCAAATTGTTGGGCTTTCAGGACCCTCTGCTTGAACACCTTCTCCCATTCCAGAGTCAATAACGGTTGCTAACACACACTAACAAAATTCCTCTGAGACCCATTCATAAAGCATCGCACTGGTGATTCTATCAGCATTAAACTGTTTGGTGACTGAGTTTAGAATTATAGGAATCGGAGAAACGAATTAGCAGTAAATCAAGTCCCAGCTGAGTTCAAACCCAACTGCAGTGAGTTTTAAATTTAAACTATCTTGCTCTGATGATGTAGTTGTAAGTCAAGCACTGCGGTTCTGTTGCTCTTGACTTTGGAGAAGTGTGGCAGGCACCCTGTGATGGAAAAATTCCAACAACAGCTTGTATTGCTTCCTCGCCATGTTGGGAAATTGTCTATTTATTCCTTATAACCTGTTGGCTCCCCTCCGCCCTTAAAGTAGAAAACCTATTTTCAGGGACACAGCAGAGGGCAAGTGGGAGAGAGGTTTAGGCCATGGGGCAGAGGGACTATTCATCAGTTTTTCTTTGGCCCATGCCAAGTCACAGGGAAGCAAAGTCTGGGGCTGCTGCGGGTGGTGTCCTGTGGTTTGTTTTCCTGCTTGGGCCATATTTGCATCTTTCTTCTGGGAGATCAGCACAGACAATCAACAAAGAGAACACTCTGAGGAAACAGCAGACTGTCATGTTGCAGTTGTCAGTTGTGGTATAATAAGAAGTCATTTACGTAAGTTACAGGGTCCCCTGACTGGAGCTTGTCAGAAATGTAGCTACAGCTTCTCCAGGCTGATTTTTTTCTATCCTGCAAAATAATCCTGTGGTTTTCATTTTCAGAGCAATTGAAGAAGAATTATGTGCTGGTCAGGGAATAGAAAGGCCTATCTTCTAATCCCAAGTCGGCTGAGTATTCTCCAGTTAGTTCTGTCAGGGCGATGCCTCTATTTCTCTCCCTTTAAAGCCAGGAACAAGCCCTCTGTCCTCCACCTGCAGCCCAGGAGGATAAATATTGTCATACATATTAAAGGCCTGGCTTCAGAAAGCAGGGCCTATTTACACACAAGGTCAAAGAAGATCAAGAAGTACAGCTATGAATCCAGGCTTCTCACCATGACTCCTTTAGCATTTCTGTGTGTTGCAGAGCTGTAAAGGATTAAAGCCATTTGCCCAGAGCCAAACAGAACAATGCAGTTGGGACAGCAGGAGCAGATAGGCTGGAATGCTTAAGATCAGAAACAGAGGCCTGGGCAAGGTAGGTGGGGGAATTGTGTCCCAGTCTTGGTCATTGTAGGTTGAGTTGGGGACTTTGGAGAAGGAAGGGGGCCAGGTTTCCCAATATTTCCACTTTTCACTGTACTTTATTTAAATATACTTAGATATTTTAGCTAGACAAGTTTGCCGTGATGTCATAGGAGTTGTTTTTTTCCAACTATTTTATTAGCCAGTGTCTGTTGAGAACCTACAGCATTGCCAGAAGCTGTGGAAGGATTGGTTTGCACAGGAAAGGACCTCTTTCCTGTCTCTAGGGAACAGTGTATTATGAATATAGCATGGTGTGAACAGAATCTAAATGAAACATGGTACAGGTGGGGACAGGATGAGATCATAAGTGGGCATGTGTCCAGATATGAGAAGAAGGACATAGAGATGGCCCTTGGCAGGAGGAGATGCTAAACTGAGTTCTAAGGGGTTAGTAGAATTGTTAGTACACAAATAGAGGTTTGCATCAGAGGCAACAGCATAGATAGGCATGGGGAGAGTGTGGGGGTGCAGCCCCGAGGTCATAGGAAATAGTTCAAGGCCAAGAGGAAAGGGGTGGGTAGAAACAAGGTCAAGAACAACGTAAATATCCCAGGGAAGGATTTACTCAGTGGTCAAGCTTTGGAGTATTACAAGAAGGAGAAATCAGATTCTCCTGTAAAAATGTCTCAATAGGGAGCTTGTAGAGACCAGTTGGAAGTAAGGTTATTCTAACAACTCAGGGGATACCTGGTCAGGGGTTAAACAAAATCAGTGGGAAAAGTGGAAAAGGAAAAGCCTTGACAGGTACGTCGGAGTTAAAGTTAATGGTGGTAGCTATAGTGACAAAGGTGCTGGGAACAAGGGAAGAGGCCATGGGGATCCCTAAGTTGAGCAGCTGGTGGCAAGCTAGATCCTTTATAAAGCAGAGGTTCTAGATGGAGATGGGGCTGGAGTATGAATTGGGAGAGCAGTGGTACTTTCTTATCTATATATAGCAAACTGAAGGATGTACAGAAAGTCAGGGTGGAGGTGACCAGAGACCAGTGGCTTGAGTTTCCTCTACTTACCTGTGCTGTAGACTTTAAGAGATCACTTTGGGATCTGGCAGCAGCTTGGTAAACAAGGAAGACCTATGTGTGGCATTTTACATTTTTCAAGTGATTCATGTTTTGAATTAAATATGCTGTCTTGAACAGCTTACTTGAGATGTTTCTAGCAGTCTAGGCATCTCCCTAGTGTTAGGAGAGCCCCACTATTTTCCAGTGGGGGAGAATGACAGTCCTGGGAGGCTGAGTGGTACCCACACTATCAAAGTACAAGCTTGGACAAAAGGGTGGAAATGGAGAATGATAGGTCTTTGTTCTGCTCATTTTCCTGGTCTGTTTTGATGCATACCCCCCTCTCCACTTCAGTGAGGCCGAATCCAAAGCACTATGGTTTAGTGAAAGGAGATTCATTAGCCTAAGAGATGACAAAGAGATTTTGACCTTGCCCCTCAGGAATAATGCCTTGTTTATTTAATCTAACATCCTGGGTGATAGTGAGGCATGATTTAAAAAAAAAAAAAAAAAAAAGACAGGGAAAATTAGTGGGACATGCAAAGAGGAAGAAGCTTTTCATCCTGGGGTTGACTTTGCCTTTCCTGCTGAGAGCCAAGACACTGGAACACAACTGATAAATCCAGAATTGCCTACAGAGATAATGTGTGTTTTCCTAAAGATATCTCAAACAAGAATGTTAAAAACAACCTATCACACTTATTTAGGGTCAGAACATTTGTGGCCTTGGGCTTAGGTATGCCAACAGTCCTCTCTGATCCCTAAATTCAAATGATGCTCCTTGTAAAACCACATATGATTTTATTTACGAAAGCAAGTTCTTTCAGGTTGGAGAAAGAATTAAACTAGCTTATATATTTTCATTTAACTTTCAAGCTAGGCTTTAAATCTTGTTGTAAATAATGTAAGAATGTAACATAGAAAGCTACAAGATTACACACACACACACACACACACACACACACACACACACACACACACACTGCCGTGGTGAAGACAGCTTTGCTGGCTAATTTTATGTTAACTTGACACAGGCTAGAGTTGTCTGTCAGAGAAGTGAGACCCAACTGAGAAAATGCCTTCATAGGCTTGGTCTGTTGGTAAGCAAGCCTGTAGATAATTTTCTTAATTAGTGATTGATGTAGGTGGTTCCATCCTTGGGCTGGTGGTTCTTGGTTTTGTGAGAAAGCAGGCTGAACAAACCATAGGAGCAAGTCAGTCAATAAGCAGCACCCTTCTATGACCTCTGCATCCGCTCCTGCCTCCAGGATTTTGCCCTGCTGGAGTTCTTGTCCCGACTTCCTCCAGTGATAAACAGTGCTGTGGAGGTGCAAGCGGAATAAGCCTTTTCGTCTCCTGTTTGCTTTTGATCATGGTGTTTCATCACAGCATCTCAGTAACCCTAGGTAGGAAAAAGTCTAGTTGACTTCTCTTGAGTACTTGCACCCATAACTTAGTTTACTCTCTGCCACCCCCTACCCCCATTCATAAGCATCTCTCTCATTCTCAAGCATTCAGACTTAGCTTAATAAACTCACTGACTTTGCTTTCCTCTAGCATGTCCTCAAATTCCTTTCTACAGGCAGTCTGGGATCAAGCTTTACCTGAACAGAGGTCCCTAACGGGGGAGGGAGGCACCTCAAGCTGCTGGTGGCAGGGCTGGGTTGCATATCATGTGAACTAACAGATCATCCCGATAATAATAGCAGCCTGCCTGCATAGTCAAGGTGACTGGATAGGTCTGGCTTGGTCCAGAATGTTACAAAATTATTATTCAAATACCTTTTGGGCAGGACAGTTCCCATCTAGAGAGCACTGTTTGTTCACAGTTTGCTTCACACAGGTCTGCTGAGGGCATTTGAATAAATATGTCAGGCAGAGCTTAGCACCTAGTAAGTATTAAAGCAGTTGCTTATATTTGCAGCATGTTAGAAAATAGGCTAACATATGCATGTCATTTGCTTAGCATTCTATTGGAAGACTGTGGTTCCATTCTGTGGTCCCTATTTACCACAAGAGATGTAGGCTGGGCTGGTAGTGCATCTCTGATATTCTGTGTGCCCATTCTGAGGGCTCAGCACAGGAACCAGAGAGAACAGCCCATGTGCTTTGAGCAGAGTTTGGAGAAGAAATATGCCCATTTCTTGAAGTTTATGCAGACCTTTTGAGCGCCCTGTGCTTGTGGAAAGTGATCAGTTTTAAGTGAAGAATCGAAGATGCAATGCAGGATGCCTGACTAACACAACCACTCTTCTGACCAGTTCTTTAAAGCCAGGGCTTCCAAGACTTCAGCCCAGAAGCCACCTATAGCTGCAGAATTTCAGTGCAGTTGCTGGGGAGATGATACATGAGCTTTCTGTTGGGTTGTTTCTGTGTATCTTAGTACAAAACATGACTGGCCTCTGAGCTTCCTCATGGAATGGAGCTAGAACAGGAGTGAGGTGGAGGCACAGGCAATGTTTTGGGGAACTCCCTCTCAATAGTTCTACAGAAGCAGCAAGATTCCTGTTCATCTCTACTCGCACCTCTGTATTCTGTTCTGTGCATGCTTAACTCTTCTCAGTATACTAGGTACCAATGTGGCTGTACTTGTCTCCTCGGAAGAGTGTGGTTTCCCTGGTTTATCTGGTAGCACACTCTTTCCTTTCTAGGCGGCAGAGAGCATGACCAGAGGCCTGGGAAGGGAAGTAACCTAACCACAGTGCTTCTGGTCAGGATGAAAGGAGAGCTGGGGACACACCCAGACATGTGTGTCTACCACCCTGCGGCCGTTTCTCTAGAACTGGGGATCTGAGTCCTAGCCGCGGCTCTCTCCAAGTCAGGATGAAGGTATGGATCTCTACTGTTCCCCGTCTTCATGTGCTGCCTTCTCACTGACCAATATGTTATTAGACAGCCTCAGAGGGACAACTGGTCAATCTGGCCAAATGAGAAGACTCAAGAAAAGGAGGCATAGAGTGCTTGAGATTCAGCAAGCCAACCTTGAACATAGTATCCAATTGCATGGAGCCTCTGGGCTGATGGTGAGCCCCAGACTGTGTGTTGGGTAGAAGTGGAGAGAACAAGCTTTGCTGCTCCCAGCTCTGTCTGCATCAATTGCTCCTACTCATTCCATTCTCCTTCATTCCTCCTCCTGGGCTTCAGCAAGACTGGCCTTTCTTGGCAAATACTTAGAAACAGACTCATTAAATAATTTGTATAAACCGTGTTTATGTTACTGGCTGTCATTATCCAGTGAAATACTGTTTTATTTGCATTAGGATTTATAGTGATGTAATTGCTCTCAGTTTTAATTTGGTGGGGGGAGGGGTTTGATGTGTTCAAAAAAGTCAGAGTAAAAGTCTAAGACACACCACACAGCCAAATATAGAAAAGGAATTCTGCAACTGTCAAATAAAATTTCCCCCTGCATATATTGTTTTGAAAGAATGACATTTTCATCTAATACTTCTATTTGCAAACTTTAAAATATTGCCAGGCATAGAAGAGGTTTTAACTGGCTACCCAAGTTTTTGAAAGCTCTTACATTCAAACCATTTCCTGGGTCCAGGCATGTTTTGTGTGACAGCCATAACTTGCTTAAAGACTCTCTGTAATGTCAAGCTGCCAGGAGTTTCCTAGTAAATTGCAATTTATTGACTTTATTTTGGGTATTTCCATTTACTTAATTGCACATTTCTTGAGAGAAGCCTCTTCTTACACACATTTATAATTCCCACTGGACCCAGCATAATGTTTGATTTTCTTCTTTCTCTCCACATACTCACTAGGTTTTCTGATCTTCAAAGAGAAGTGGTTTCGTGTGTGTGTGTGTGTGTGTGTGTGTGTGTGTGTGTGTGTGTGTGTGTATTGTTTTTGTTTTGCCTTTTTTAAAAAAATATTTTTTAAGATGGGAATTTATAATACAGCTCAATCTTGCCTTGAATTCCCAGTAAATCCCCTGCTTCATCCTCCTGAATTGCTGGAATTATAAGCATGTGCTACCACACCTGGCTAAAAAGAGGGCTGTTTGGTGGATGACATTGGCTATGAGAAGCAAATGAGTACACAAGAAGTGGGAAGCAGTTTCGTGGAGGGTCTGCATGTGGAGATGACTGTATTACTGTGCTTATTGTACTTAGGCATTTAGTTACCCTTATGTCCTAGTGGACGGTGAATGCAGCTGGGGAGCTGGAGCTTGATCATCAACTTACTTTATCTCATGGGAGGCATGAGGGGCTTTTAATTCTTCCTTTCCAGCATGAAAACACCATGAAACCGGGTTGATTTCCTGTTGTCTTGGGCCGGAAAATTCTGAGCTTTTACAAATATTTTTGAAAAATGAGAACTATAACATGATTGTAAAAGTCCAGGAAATAGAGATCTTTCTTTGAGGGCACAAGCAATTGCCCTTGGCAGCTGCTTACCTATTTTCATGCCTTCCCTTCTCCACTTTTTTTATCTTCTGTGAAGAAAATATCAAATAGCAGGCTTTTGCCAACTCACTTCCTATCTGTCTTGTCTTAGTCAAACATCCTGGCGGGGTTGGCAAGTTGTGAGCCTTTGCAGGGGATGATGGGAGCATCCCAACTCTGGTAGCGGTTAGGCAGGCTTTTCTCTTTTATTGTCTTTCTGTGTTGATTAGTTAGAGGTAACTCTGCTTCTGACTGGCCAGTCACAATGTGTAGTAGGTGCGATAGCAAAGGCCAGGGTCAAAGTCACATACACAACAGGCTCCTGACCAGAGGCTTTAGGAATGAGGAGCGATTCTGCCATCTTGGGGTATGTTTTACATGATCTTCTGCAGTCTTGAATTTTCCCCCCTATAATTTGCTTGAAATTAAAAATCTGATTTTATTTTTATCTCAGTTAATTTGGGGTACAGAGACCATTTTTTTTGCCAGATTGCTTCAAGCTGTGGGTCATCCTCATCAGTGGGCTGAGCCTTACTGTAATACCTCGTGACTGACTGCTCTTGTATAATCTCATTTGACATTCTCAAGTCTTGGGATTTGTCATCTGCAAGATTGATAAACGTGATTCTCAGTATTCATTCAAATTACTGATAAAAATGTGAAGGGCCTAGCACCAAGGACAGAACCCTTTGCTGGGACATTTCCTGGAGAGCATCCACTGTGAGTTTGACAGATAACTATTGAGTTATCTTCTCTGGTTCTGGGAAACAGTGGAGAGCCAAGGACCCAGCATAGACTCTGGAGGCAGACAGTCCCACCAGTGCAAATGACTTGTGCCAACACCGCTGCAGGGACAGATTATTTTCAGTAATGACCGACAAATGACAGCTGTAGGCATCCTTCTGTATGACCAGCCACTGAAAGCAGGTTACAGACTCACTTAGTCCTCTCTTACCGGCTTTTCTCAGTCATCAGGCCCACTCCACTGTTATGGGTGAGGGAGGGCCTGCTGTCTGTCTGTCCCAGTTGGTCTAGTAGAAGACAGACTGCTAAGGAAGCAAGTATCTCCACCACCCCCACCCCCAACACACACAGAGGGCATGTAGGACATGCAGGTGGCAGAGGCCCTTTCTTTGGGTCCTAGAGTGAGCAATATTTTTTCTGTATTATCTGCAGATGAGAAAGTTTGCAATGTACTGCCCTGGTGAATCTAGTCAGTTTATCTGAGGCAGAGGCATCAATACTTCATAGTTCTAATCTACCTTCTAGGGCAGCAGTCCTCAACCTCTCTAATGCTGTGCATGTTTAATAGTTTCTTGTGCTATGGTGAACCCCCAACCAGAAAATTATTTTCATCATTACTTCATAACTATAGCTTTAATGCTGTTATGGATTGTAGTGCAAATATCTGTGTTTTCCAATGGTTCTAAGACAACCCTTGTGAAAAGGCCATTTATTTTAGTGGGATCTGTGGGCAGACTGCTCTGAAGGCTGGAACTCAGACATAATGGGAGCCCTAGATAAGAATAGAGCCACAAAGGGCTTTGAGCTTGCCAGACACTTATGCCCATAGGGCAAAGATTCCTGGAAGCTACTTCTAACCAATCATCTGTCTTTGACATCACTTTCCAATGAAAAATTCTTCCTAACATCTCTCATGTTCATTAACAAGCCCAGTAATGCCTGCTGAGACAGTGTGGTTGGAACACTAAGTGCAGGCTCTGAAGGAAGCTTTCATCCCCCAGTTCGCCAGCTCTCTGTGCATCTCACCTCTCTGGTGACAGTGCTCCAGATGCATATGAGTTAAAGTGGTGAGCTGAAGTAGCCAAAATTACATTAGTTCCTTATTACCGAGGGTTTCAATAGCCAGTTTCTGTTACTTACAGTCAACTAGGAGCCAAATATACTAAATGGAAACTTCCAGAAATTTGTAAGTTTAAGATCATACACAATTGTGAATGGCATCATGACATTCCATGGCCTTGGGTTAGTCTCTCCCAGGACCCCAGTGATCTCTTTGTGCATTGTATCCACACTGTATATGCTGCCTGCCCATTACTCAGGACTGTCTTTCTTGTTATGATTTTCATGATACAATAATACTGGTGTTCAAACACTACTTGAGTCTAAGGCTATTTCACAGTTGCTACGTCATTCAACTTCATATCATCTCATCATATAGGGATCACACAAAGTAGAGTCAGTCACTACAATTAGATATTGGGGAAGACAGATTTCTAAATTTATACTGTATTCATTATAGTATATTGTATTTTATTACTAATTGTTGTTAATAATTTATTATGTGCAATTTTTAAAATAAAGTTTGTCACAGGCATGCATATACATATAGGAATAAGCAGTATATATAGTATCCAGCACTATATGTATAAGATAAGCAGTATCGGTGGTAATAAGCAGAATATATAGTATTTGGCAGTATAGTTTGGGGTACCCAGTGGGATATTTATAGATAAAAGGAGGACTACTATAATTTACAGATATACTACCTTCTTTGGCTGTGTCCTTAAGTATGCTACCCAATTTCTCTTGAGCAGTACATTAAGGACTACAGTGATAATTAAATGTCACACAAGGGAACTAGTTTGTGTACTGTTTGACATATATTAATTGTTCAATTGGTAGAAGCATCCACAATGTTGTGGAAAAAGTTATTCCCTAATCTCCAGATCTAAAACTTGTTAGTTCTGCTTCTTGCAACCCTGAACTGGACCAAAGCATTTGAATCCTCTGGGTTTATAGTCTTATAGTCACATCTGTTCTTGTGTTTGGCTTTGGCAATCCTTGGCGTTTTGTGACCAAGAGGAAGAGCAGGTGCCTGTTCTTACTACATCTATTCTCTCTCTCTCTCTCTCTCTCTCTCTCTCTCTCTCTCTCTCGGACTTCAAATATTTATAGGGCTTCCTTCACTTTTGGAAGA
This sequence comes from Sigmodon hispidus, assembly GCA_004025045.1. Taxonomy (NCBI): domain Eukaryota; kingdom Metazoa; phylum Chordata; class Mammalia; order Rodentia; family Cricetidae; genus Sigmodon; species Sigmodon hispidus. The sequence continues at coordinate 234,173 of PVIH01000088.1, forward strand.
CTAGATTTCCCAGAGTCTAGATTTAGCATTCACGTTTACACATCAATCTGGGCTCAGTTTAGCTGTTTATTTTGCTAGTACCAACTTGAAAGTGTACTTTATTCTTATAGAACTTGCAGAGATGACACGGATAATGCTCCCCCAGAACATAGGTATGCTCATTGGCTTTTTATTCTGGTTTTCTACCTAGGACTTTAACTGTGATTTTAGGAGGGAGAATGCAGGAGATTCTTGGCAGTGACTAACTACTACAATACTTAGTACCTACTGTGTGGATACTGTGCCAAGCATTGTAGGACATGATCTGCTAATGTTTGCCTGCAATGAGTCCCAAGGCTGATATGGTTCACTGGAGACCAGAGAGGTGTGTTCAGTGTGTGTGGCATCTACAGACTTGAATATGCTCAATTGTATCCAACAGGAATAGTTATGAAAACATCCCATTTCTGCTGTGTTCAGCCCCGGGCCCTGGTTTCCTGCCAAGGCAACCTTAGACCGCATAGCAAGGGCCCCTGAGACTTTCTTGCATGGTTTTTCACAGCGTGTGGCCATCTATCCAATCAGAATCATTGCCCAGAGCTATCCTGGTTGTCAGAGAATGTTTAGTTCTCCTGGGCTCTGAAAATAAGTGACATCTCTTCATGATGACATACTCTTCATCTTGAAACATTACACTAGTCCCAGACATACTCTTACTGTGAGAGGGAGCCATGGGTTAACTATGGAGAAAGATGGGAACAAAAGATTGGAGACTGATCTCTCTCTGTCTCTGCCTCTGTCTCCTCCCCCTCCTGTGTGTGTGTGTGTGTGTGTGTGTGTTGGTATTTTGATGATGGTGGGGCTTCTATCATCACAGTTTAGCCAGATCGGATTAGGATAGTTTTTCCACTGTAGAGCACACACCATGCAGGAGAACTGTCACTTTTGTTCTGTCCTCCAAAAAAGTATAAATCTCTGGTACACATTTCTCGCTATAACCCCACCTCAGCAGACGTTTATTCTTCATCTCATCTACAGTGATGACAAAAGAGCCTATGGCCCAGACAGCCTGTGCCATTGCTGGAGTATGTGTCCTGATGGTTTCGATTTTAAAATCGTCTTCACCTACATATCTGTGTCTGTATCTATAATCTGTCACCATCCAAATAGTTGTTCTTGAACAAAATGGAGAAGTTACATTTTGCTGTAAGGACACCAGTCAATATCTCCTTCGTATCTCTTCCTTCCTTTCTTTAGACAGGGTGTCTAATACTGTATCCTGTAGTTTCTTTATTTTCTTTATTTATTTTTATATAGGATCTTGACTGGACTTGAACTCACAGAGAGCTTCTCTTGCCTCCTATACCATATATAGTTCATACACCCATGTCCCAGAGAGGAGAGAGACATTTCCACATGTTCCATTGACCAGTCTTGTATCTTCTCACACAGGAAACTGTTGCCTTTCTCTCCCATCACAATGGTTTCTACTTACCATGTCCTGACAGAGCAGGAAGGACAGAATTCCCTGAGTTTTGCTAAACATTGGGGTAAGCCAGGGAAGACTCTGATGTCATAGCTTCCTTGTCTTCCTCTCCCTTTTGTGTCTTTTCCAGTATCTCCTGCTCTCAGAAACACAGATGTGACAGAGAATGCCCACTGAGACAGGGCTTCTTAAATGCTTTTTAGTCATGGCCCCTATTACCTAAGAAAGTCTTCGGCAATCCTAAGTTTATTGGTATATGAAATAGATTTAACACTCAAACATTTTCTAATTACAAATTATAAAGAGTTTATTTTAAAATAACTACTTGGCAATTATATATAGGTTTACCATTTGTTAAAGATGGGAGTACTCACACACTAATAAGGTGGGCACACTTATTTTTACATAAAAATTTAAATCTTGGCTGAATATTTGATACTGGGAAACACAGAACATTCTCAGCATATTTTTAGAGTTTACCAGTATTTTGATTTTTATAATCATCAGTGCAAAGAATGCCACTTCATACAGATGCACAGGGCAGAATGTAAAAAGTATGGCTAGATCCATTATAGAAATTGTTAGAAATTCTGTTCTAATCTGAAGCCAAAATTTATTTAATAATCTTTTAAAAACTGAAACTTAAGCTGGCAACTCAAACGGCAAGTTTAAAAAATATTTATTTTTATTTGTGTATATTAGTGTTTCTATATGTATCATGTACTTGACTGGCGCCCAAAGAGGTGAGAGGTGGGTCCTGGATCCTTTGGAACTGAACTTACAGGCAGTTGTGAGTTATCACAATATGGGTGCTAGGGAATAAACTCATCTCCCCTTCAAGGGCAGCAACTACTCTTAACCATTGAGCCATCTCCCCAGTGCCTGTATATATTATTTAAAAAAAATTCTTTTCTTCTTTTGAGATTAGAATATAATTACATCATTTCCTCTTAGCCTTTCCTCACCTAACCCAGCAGTTCTCAGCTGGCGGGTCATGCACCCCACAGGGGTCACCTATCAGTCTGCAAATCAAATATTCACATTATAGTTCATAACAGTAGCAAAATTACAGTTAGGGAAGCTATTGGGAGCTCACTGACTCCGGACTGACTGCTGGGGAACCTGCATGGGACTGAACTAGGTCCTCTGAATGTGGGTGACAGTTGTGTGGCTTGGGCAGTTGGTAGGGCCTCTGGCAATGGGACTAGAATTTATTCCTAGTGCATGAACTGGTTTCTTGGAGGAACACCTTGCTCAGCCTTGATACTGGGGGGAGGGGCTTGGTCCTGCCTCAAATTGAGTCCCCCTGGGAGTACTTACTGTCTCTGAGGAGTGGATGGGGATTGGTGGGGAGGAGCTGGGGGGTGTGATGGGAAGTGTGAAGGGAGGGGGAATAGCAGTTGGCATGTAAAAATAAAAACTTTTAAATAAAAAGATAAAAACAAAAGAAATAGCAACAGAATAATTTTATGGCTGGGGTCACCACAACACGAGGAACTGTTTTAAAGGGTCACAACATGAGGAAGGTTGAGAACCACTGCCCTACACCCTCCTTTATATTTCTCTTTGGTCTTAAAAAAATTCTTACATGCTGAGGGTTGATGACAGGAAAATGATAAAATTTCCCTCATCAAATTGTTATATTTTTGGCAAGAGCAAAAAATGTTTGTGTGTGAGGTACAAATAATACAATTGATCATGCACAGGAGTCTTGAACCTAAGCTGAGATGCTTGAAGCAGTTCCTTATTGGTGTTGCTTGGCAGGATGGCATGCCCAGGGTGAGGTTTACGTGCTGTGTGCTCCTACCCAATGTTGCCCAGCACACCTCGGATTTATTACATGTTTGGTTTTGAATTAATTTTTAGCTGTTATACCTTCGGAAACCTTTTTACTGCTGCCAAGGTTTTCTCCACCTCCACAGTCAATTATGTGGTGACCCACAGTTTACGAAGCTGGGCGTCAGAAATAGGTTGTTGAAAAAGCTATGCTTGACCCGAAGAAGCAGCATGCCAGTGTGGTACTTCCGAGGATGTTGACCGGTCCAGGGGACTTTGTTGCTAGAACTTCTGGCATGTAACAGGGAAGCGCTGAGTGTCTCCGCTGACCCACTGTCTGTGTTTCTCTGGCCCCTTGTGCATTTCCTTTCATTTGAGGAGTCTGACAGGACGCTCTGCTCCTGAGCTAATGGCTGTTATTCCTTTGCTCTTCTAATGGGTCAGGCCAGGTCTAAACCTGGAGATGTTCTGACAGTGTTGTGAACCGCTTGGGATAAAACATGACTAGCCATCATGTGAAAAAATCACTCAAGATACCTGAGAGCTTCCTCCTCCTGTGTCCCCACACTTCTGTTATATATGTCTTCACTGCCATTTTAGGAAATGTGGGTTTCAAGGTGAACAAGTCCCAGACCACACCTGGTGACAGAAACAGAGCTCAGGATGCAGGCCTTTCTGGGGTTCTAATCACACACTTGCAGAGATGGGTGCCAGGGAGAAGCCAGAGGACAACATGTTGTCTGTGAGCCACACATATAGACTGGCTTCTTCACCAACCAGAATGAGAAGGAAGCTAATTCCATGGAATGGGGGTCCTATTGCACCACAGTAGTCTCATCTACCCAGGGCTAAGGAACCAATTCTGTCACCTGGCAGGGCTTGTCAATGGCAATGCCAGGCAACTGGGAAAGATTTCTTGCTTCCACGTTCTTTTTGAGTCTGCACATGGTCCACTTCTACTGCTGTTCCTTAGCTAGCTTTGGGGGAGAGGCTGAGGCATCCAGGAACCTTGTACACACATAGGTATCTTTTAATGTTCATCTCCAGGAAAATAAAAATCTGGGGTTCTTCTACTTAGGGATTTGCAGCCCAAAGGAATGGGCATCCAGGTGGATTACAAGTTTCCCTGCTTAGTTCCAATAGAGAGCGAGCAGCATGGGTAATCAGATCCTACTTCACCTGGAACCCTCATACCTGCAAAGCTTTTCCTCATCTCACTTTCCAGAGCCTTCCTGCTCTGCTCAGAGGTGTGTCACAGGAAATGAGATGTGGCATTAAGGAAGGAGAACAGTGCTCTCTTAGAGGTGGGGACCTCTAAGGCTGCCCCTGAGGGTCAGGCCCCTGACCTCTCAAGGACAGGAATCTTAGAGTAAAAAGGAACCCAGACTTTGAGGGTGACTAACAACCCCCAAAACAAATGACTGCATCACAGAATCTTCTGGAGAGGGGGTGTTTACTGAGATTTCAGCCACCTCTATTCAGCTTGTTCTTAGCATTTCAATACAGGTCTAGGAATTAGGTCCTCATACTGAAGTTCAGGCTATTTCTTCCAGCTGCGATCTTGGACACCATCTCTGAATGGCTTTCCCAACACCAGTTAACTTGTTCCTTCCTGCTGGGCACATTAACTCTCACCAGGAGCTTGCCTATGGACAGGAGGAGGCAGGGCAAGACTTAGCGGGCCCACCAACTGTCAACTTTGGCTGCATTGTGGTTTGCATTCGGGACATTGATTTTACATGTCCCCTCTCAGCAAACCTGTTAATAAGATTCCTTCTCTGCCTCTCCTTCCTTTCAGCCTGATCCAGACTCCTGGTCAGACCCTGATTACATGTCTCATTGATTTCATTCAGCTATGTATTAATACGCTAATTAGCATGTTCGTTTAAAGGAGACTGACACTGCTTTTAAAAAGTAAACGGACAGAGGTTCGGGTTAATGGAAACTTCTGTTTATTTAACATTGATGACTGGTGTGAAGAGGATTTGTTTTGGATGATAAAAGACACAGGGGTTTTTTCCAAGGCTTAAATCACTTCAGCTGACAGTCAGTAGCACTCTTTGAAAGGTGACACCTAGAATCATATTTCACTTTTCTTCTGTTGGTCATGAACTCTATGGTTTGGTTAGAGAAAGTAGGAGATCAAAATTCTTCTTTTGTGCAGGGCTGGCCAGACACAGTCTTATATGAACAGCTCTGATCTAGCTGCGGCTGCTTGGCCATGGAGCAGCATCCAGGATGCACACTCACTGGTCTCTGACTACAGGGCTGTCACATTCTGCCAGGAGAAGCTGAAAATGGATGAATGTTATACTTCCTGATATTGGCTCTTTTTGTTGCTCTTGGGCTGCTTGGTGTTAATCAGGGCAGGTAAATTCTGTATCATGTGGTGATATGTTTTATACTTACTAAAATCAATCTGGAATATCAGAGAACAGATCTACCCACAGTCAAGCCAGGAGGGACAGAGTGGTAACTCACCCTTTTAATCTCAGCATGGGAAGGACCAAGTGATAACCTATACCTTTAATCCCATAATTTCAGAGACAGAGATCTTTCTGTGTTTCTGTGAGTTCAAAGCTGACTACCAAATCTCTAAGATTATGATGCAGAGTTGAAGCTGGACGTGAAACAACTGGGCAAAGAAGATATTTAAGGCAGGCGTAGGTAGATGGTGTGGTAATCTGTAGACGTGACGAATCAGGCTGAGGACTCTTGAAGACAGCTTTTACCCTGAGAAGTTGGCTGAGTGAGAATTGGCTGTGGTCTGTTTCCTTTCTAATATTCCAGCTTTGTCCTCAAATCTGGCTCTGAGATTTTAACTAACAACTAGAATTTGTGTTTTAGTATTAACCACCAACTCTCAGTGGGTAAATGCTTTACAGTTCATCTGACTTAGTATGAATGGCATTTTGCTCCACATAGTCATTCAGGATCCCAGATTCCTTCTATCTTGTTGTTCTGCCCATCTCTGGGGCTTTTGTAATTCAATCCTGGTTCTTCTGCATCCCACGGAAGGAGGATGGAAGAGAAGATACAGAAGCTCCCACTCCTATGCTTTGGAGATAAATTCCAAGACCTCCTGAGGATACCTGAAAGCTGATAGTTCAGAACTCTACAAAAAAAAAAAAGCACCTCGAAAGTGTATCAGTCAATCTGATAACCGAGATGATTATTAAGTGGAGGTTACAAGAAGAGTTGTTGAGGAAAAGAAACATATGTAATATGACTGTGTGTTTGATGATATGACTCTGGAGAAACCTGTGGATCAATACTGGGATGCCAACATTTTCCTGAAAGGGAAATGGAGTGTAGAGAAGGAAAAGAGAAAATAAGAATGAGTTTAGACTTCTTTGGTGCCATTGAATGTTGGCAGTTAGGGGGTAGATTGAAACAGGGAGGTAAGCGAGGTTGATTTACTTATTAGACACATCTTGGTGACATAACAGGTGGGTGGAGGAGCATGGCCTCAAAATGAGAGAATTGGTCATGACCATGACTTTGGTGAAAAGGGGTTGAGGGTGTTTTCCTAGTTAGGGTCACTATTGCTGTCTTGAAATACCATGACCAAAGTAATTTGGGCAGGGGAAGGGTTCATCCAGTTTATGCTTGACAACCCAGTTCATCACTAAAGGAAGTCAGGACAGGATCTCCAGGGCAGAGACCTGGATGCAAAAGCTGATGCAGAGGCATGGAGGAATACTGCTTACTGACTTGCTCCTCATGGCTTGTTCAGATTGCTTTCTTGTAGAAGCCACGGCCATCTGCTCAGGGATGGCACCACTTACAATGGGTAGGGCTCTCTTACACGAATCAGGAAAATGCCATACAGGCTTGTCTACAGCCAGATCTTATGGAGATATTTTCTCAGTTGAGGTTCCCTCCTCTCGGATGACTGTATCTTGTGTTAAGTTGTCATAAAACTAGCCAATAGCAGGATAGTGGATTGAAGGAGTCAATGAGAGGGATAGAGAGAATGTTTAGAAGTGGGCCTAGATGATAATTAGACAGGGGCATGGAGGAACCAATGAGAAACTATACTCCACCAAAGAGAGAAGTCAGGAACAGAGAACAGAAAAAGATGTGGGAAAATGTGAGATGTTCTCGACAATCTGGTTTTCAGATATCTATAAAGTCAGGTTATATATATATACACATATATATGTATATATATATATATATATATATAGGGTATGGTTGTGTGTGCAGTCTGGGAGTCAGGAAAAGAGAGAGTAACTGAGGTCTAGACTAGGGATAAAATAAAGTGTGGCCAGTGTAGCCACCCAGTGATGTGAGTGAAATGAGAAGTAAGCCAAAGCAATTTTGGGACCATTGACAGGCAGAATTCCTGGGCTACCCTTGTTCTCCGTCTAGTGATGGTGGGAAGTTAACTGTGTCCGTAGGCTTTCAGTGCCTTATGAGCACAAAATTAAGTCTCATTTTGGTTAAAATTCAGACTATGATTTTTCTAAGCTAGTTTGCTGCACTTGGATATATGTATCCTATGTAGCCTTTGCTGCTCAAGATCTACTGAGCAGTGGCTGCCCTCTTCACCTGACCCCTCAAAGTCCCTTCTTAAATCCCTCCTAGCACTGGGGATCTCAAACCATAAGCTTTGAATAGAACTTCTCTGATGAGTGAGGGGTCATAGAGAAAGGATCTTTGCCTCTTCTGTCTGCATCTCTGGGCTTGGATTACCTTCAAGGGAGTACCTTAAGGATCAGTGCTCCATGGCCCATCCCCGGAAGGAGAACGTTACAGGTGGAGACACTCTGAGCTCACTTTGGAGACCCTAATTCTGCCTCTCATCTTTTCTCCTAGATAGCGGCCTCTCCCTTCATTGTGGGGTATGGAAGTGGATGTCCTTCTGGGGCCCCCAGGGCATCAGTCCAATGTGGCACATTTCCCAAAGTCTGAACAGAGCTCTAGATTGCTTCTGGACTCAAAATCCTTGTGAGGTGGCGGCTCTTCTCCTCCTCCCTCTCTCCCTCCCCCCCCCCCCCCGTGCCAATGATAATTCAAGTGTAACTCCACAAGGATGAGCTGGGAGTTCCTTTTTGGAAACATTGAATTAATTAATTATTTGATTAATTGTATGGTTTTATGCATGCCACAACAAATGGATGAATCTGTGAAGGGTTTAGAACAATTGGCAGGGGTCAGTTTTCTTTGTCCACCATTTGGGTTCTGGGGGTGAAATTCATGTTGTCAAGCCTGGTGGCCAGTGTGTCCTGAGCTGTCTTACCAGTCCTATGAGCTGAGAATTCTAAAACCACCTTAAGGAAATAAAAAAGAGTTTCTTAAGTCCCACACACCTTTACAAGCAAACAAACTCGAAGGAGAACATTAAAAATGCTGTGGGGTAATTTGATGAAATGGGCATAGTGCACACATTAAAACTACCTTGTCTTCTTTGAACAGCTCATCTAGCCCTCTAGTTAATTATTTTCAACAATAAAAAAGGTAAAACCATTGAAAAAAAAAATGCTGCCACAACTTAACCCAACTGTTAGTTTGCCACTTCTTTTGAAGACAATTTTCTAAGACATCAAATTGGGTAGTAGACCAGACAGAGGAAACCTGCCCAAAAAGGTATTTCACAGTCCATTTATTTTGAATGTTTTATATTCAGTGTCTGTGGGTCTGAGTTTCAGAAATCCTTGCATACATATCACAAGTGCCTGGGTCACTGTGTTGAGTCCCAGGGGATTTACCAGCAGTTGCTGTGAACCCATCTCATGTGAACCGAGTTTGAGAGCCATTTCAGGGTCTGAACTCAGCTCTTCAGCTTAGACCTCAAGACAGTGAGAACTTGAATATTCTGCACAAGGGCTTTGGTTTCCTGGGCCTGAAGTTTTCTTAGGTGGGGTGAGGGTGCTCTTCATGCAGACTAGGAAAGAACAGATGGGTGTTTTGTTTTCTTTGTCTGCCTGGGTATTTATTGGGAAGTGTCACGGCGGAATTCTTGGCCATATCATGACTGGCTGGTTGGGATGGATGGAGGAAACAGCAACCCCAAAACATCTGCTGCCATTCAGCTGCAGCTCCCTGATTGATGTCTCTGTTATCAGTGTCCATGGCTGAGCCCACTTCTTCAGTTCTCTCTACCAAATAAACCCCCTAGATGCATACGAAATGATGAAGCATAAAACAATGATCACCAACAAACAAACAAATAAAAACACTTGCACTTGAAATTGCTCCAGGCTCATCTGCTTATCTTAGAAATCCTCAGTCATCTCCCAATTAGAATTAAACTCTACTCTGAATTAATTTTGCATTAGGATTTAACTTGATTAAAGACAGAGGCTGGCTGGGTGAGTCTTGAGCTCTGTTTTCTCCTATGACAACCAAGGGCAACTTAACAACCAGGACTCTCTAACCTCTTCCCACTGGTTATGGGACGTGACATTCCTCGAAACTCCTTTGAGGCTTTCCAAAGCACTGCTTTGTCTGTCTTGTCTCTCTCCCGACTAGCAGCCCTGGAGCAAAGCCACCCATTGAAAGGGCTCTGTGTGGCTGGGTGCTTTCTTCAGTTTCATGTTTTGTTCGACAGCATTGGATCTGTTTGGGCTCAAACTCCCCGGGGCCATGTGTGCGTCAATGCAGCCTTTCTGTCCTAATTTGGTCATGGTGATCTGGGGCTCTGTAGTTGTGGCTGCAAAGAGAGGTGCCTTCTACTTTCATGTCAACCCCAGGACTTGTTTGCAAGCTGCTGCAGAAGGTTGGAGACAGAGCCACCCAAAGGACAAAAAATAAGGCAAATCACTTACTGTCTCCAAAACCAGGAATTGGATTCTCCTGTTGGTTGGGTCTGTGGGTCTTAATGTTTTCTGTCTCCTCTTCCCTTGCTATTGGAATGTTTGTTCTTTCATTCTTCTGCATAGTAGACAAGTAAGTAGGAATCCCTGCTAGTACTTCCTGGAGAAACCCTATACCTGGGTGCCAGCTTCCTTTATCTTCTGCCTCCTGGATCCTCAGCCATGCCTTCTTGCAGTCAGAAGAATAGAAGTGATTGCATTGGAATTAAGGAGGACCTTGGTTACGTGTGACAACAAACTAGTTATCAACTTGATTCCTAGAAAGAGGAAACCTCCGTGAAAGAGTTGTCTTCATTAGATTGGTCTGTGAGCATGTCTATGGCGAATTTTCTAGTTTGCTAGGTGATGTAGGTGGGGCCAGTCCACTGTGGGTGGTACCGTCCCTAGGAAAATGGGCTTCAGCAGTATAAGAAAGGTAGCTGAGATGAGCCTGAGAGCAAGGGAGTGAGCAACTCTCCTCTATGACCTCTGCTTCTGTCTCTGCCTCCACGTTCCTGCCTGGCTTCTCTTAGTAAAGAACTATTGTCTGGAAATGTCTACATAAAGCAAAACATTTCTCTGCCTCAAGCTTCTTTTGTTTGTGGTGTTTACTACAGCAAGGGAAAACCAACTAGAACATTTGTTCAAAGAACCAATAATTAAAGCAAAGATGTGCTCGTGGAAGATTTAAGAAAGCATCATCCTGGAGGGTAAAGGTGAAAACTCTGGAATCCGATACAGATTCAATTCACAACCTGCTCTTCCTTAGCTTGGGCAATGACTTAACACCTCCCCATCCCCCTACCACCACCCCATACCAAGATGGCTACTTCTTCTGTGAAGTGAGAGGCTCCTACCTTCTTCACAGGTGAAGTAAAATGTATCTAAAATGTTCAGCCATGATGCGTAGCCTAGACCAGACATTGCTAAAAGAGGATGACCTTGTATATTTTCCAACTAGGAAAGGCATTGAATTTTACATCTTTTCTGCTGCTGGAATCAGAGAGACATTCACCATAAAGTTAGTTTGCTATGATTCAGTTCACCTTGGCAAGAGAGGAAGTACTTAAAAATGAATGCATTTTTAGGACTCTCATAACTAATTGCCATTGTTTCAGGCTCTCGTCCTTGAATAGTGGAACCAGAAGGTCCACTCCGGCATTTGACTTGCTTATGCTCCTTTGTGGGTGTCATGGGCTGGACTTAATGATTTTCATACCCTGCTTAGCTCAGAATTTACCTGATGAACTTTTGGGGAAATTATTCCTTTCTTAGCCTCATTTCAGACTGATTGAATCAGAATCTCCAAGGGTATTGGGAGTCAGGAATGGACATGGGGAGCCTTTTCAAAAGATACACATTTTATTATATATATGTATGTATATATATATAAACAACAAAAACAGAGGCTGGGTGTGTGTACATAGGAGGGTTTCAAGGAAGAAAAGAGAAAGGAAGATAACATAATTTTAGAATATAATTTTTTTTGAGAGGGAAGAAGGTGAATTTGATGGTAATCAGTTTCGGAAGCCCAAGGCAAGGTCATAGTTCACTACTAGGCAGTTTGTTTCTGTCTTTCCATTTAATGGTGTTTCTTCTCCCCTCTGCTCTCCAGAGTATCATTAAAAAGCTGAGTACTCAAGGGACACACAACATCTGTCCCCTTCTGCTCCTGAATCTAAATGAGTGTCTGGTTGAGCATTAATAACGGCCCTATTGGCCCAGTGGTACTACGTTCTGAGATAGTCTTACAAATGGTTTCCTCAATAATTCTACTTTCTTTGCGTCTTTAAAACTTGACTCCAAGTTGGATTCCTTCCTCCTTTAGGTCCTGCAGCCCAGTGCTATAGCATATTGATCCTAGAAAAGCAGGCAAAGAGAATGAAAGATCAAGTTCATCTCGGGCAAACCCAGGACAATGGCTTTCTCTATCTTCCATGGCTTCACACCTCTGGATGAGGGTTCATGCCATCTGTGTTCATAGGGTGCTATAAGAAAAAGAGGACAAGAACATCATTGTGTGGGTTCCTCTCTCACCAATTGGTGTATTTTCCTCATTTTTTTTTCCTACTTAGTACTTGTTATTCTTGCTGAGTTTAAAGCCATTGCTGTTTAGATCCTACTAGACAGGCACTGCAGGAGGGGCTACTTTGTCTTTGTTTGAGAAAATATTCTAGAAAGCACTATGAGCCCTCACCACCATTTTTCTGCATCTCAAGGGTAGGATTTAAATATTGTAAGTGATTATACTTTGGAATCATGGCAGCTTTGTTTTTTTCCTAGAAATCATGGAATGACCAGGAGCCTCATCTCTGGTCATTTCTGAAGATCTTGCAGTGTTTTGATAGCATGCATGGGTCAGGGTAGCCAGGAGGGGTCCCCTTCTTGTTGGATGATGCTCTGAATCAGGAGGGGACGGCCCCTTGAGATGGGGCTGTTTGAGTCAGTTCTTGGCCTGACCATAAAAAAGGGAAGCTAGATCACTTTGAAAAATCTTTAACTCAGCATCCATCTCCTTCTCCCTGTATGGAACTAAGGTCTGTAGCCTAGCAATCCAGAAAGCATTGGCTCCCCTCATTGTGGGTGGATGTCTTCAGAAAGGACTAAGAGATACCCTAAAGCCTAGTGCCTTTCTAATTGACCCAAATTAATGGTTTTCAGATGTTACTGTTCACCAGAGCCCTCAAAGCCAGATGATATTTTGTGTTTTTATACCTGTGGAATGCTTTGCTGTGGTCAACATTAGGAGATTGCACTTCAAATGTGGTTTTGCACTTCCGTAGAAATGCAGGCCTGTCTGAGAATCCTGAGCCTTTAATCTTGAATGAGGCATCTGGAAGGACCTGGAGCCACTTCCAGTAGAGCAAGCTCTCCAGTTTGGAAGGAAAACATCCTCCCTAACTTGCTTTAGCATATGATCTTACTTGTTTTCAGCCCTATGGGTTAGTGCCTGAGTCTGGGAGTCCTACCCACACTATAAGAATGACCTGAATATCCAGTGAAGGTACAGGTCTCCAGACCCCATCTCTCAGGGACACATTGCTTTCTAGATGTGTTCCTGCTCCAAGAAATTGTACTAGAGGGCTCATGGCTTAGAACCCAGGGTGTCGTTTAAAATGAGAAGGGAGAGTGTGATCATCACAAGACAAAAAAAAAAAAAAAAAAAAAAAAAAAAAAAAAAAAAAAAAAAAAAAAAAAAAAAAAAAAAAAAAAAAAAAAAAAAAAAAAAAAAAAAAAAAAAACCCATTGATTGCAAAGACATATTTCCAACTTTGGTACAAGGTCTAGAGTCCTGTGTTATGTATGGGCATAGAGGACCCCAGCAGCTGGGTTTTGCTCTCACCTTCATGGCTGTAGTCTGGAAGGTACCACTTTCTTTGTGGCTGTATGGTTTCTTGGTGGACTATGGTTACCGCACTGAACCTTCTAGAGAAAGAGATTGATCCTCCCCTAACTCTTTCAAAAATGGAAGCCTTATGTTGGATCCAGTGCTTGGAATGCTTGGAAATGACTTCAGAGAGTCAGCCATGAGTGCAGGAGTGTGGCCCAGAGTAGCCAGAGTGAGCAGGAGCTGAGGGAGTAGCCCATTGCAGTTGACCCTAATACTTGGACTCTCTTGTATGTTCTATTTTTTATGATCCTAGAAGCATCAATTTTCTCATACCTACCAGCTGGTCCTTTGCCTGCATTGCTACCATTGTATTTCAGTCTGAATATTAGCTTTGGGTATAGACAAGGTGCTGTCCCTGAAGCTGTAGCTAGAACTAGACAGCCTGTGTTCTCTGTAGAAGCAAAGTGTCTGTAGGTCTGGCTCAGCAGGTGCACAACTCTGGAACATCTGTCCACCTGGGATGGTTGCTAAAGCTGCTACACTCTTGGATACACTACTAATGACTGGAGTTATTAAGGGCAATTGACCACTTACTAAAACAATTCTAGGATTGGCTGGCTATTAATGCTGCCTCTATTCTGCCTCAGTCTTCTGCTCATTATTCCAGCAATCAGCAGAAATAGAACCATTCATCTCCTGCTGGGTCTAGACTTTGCAGGTGCCTGAAAACATAGAGGATGGTGTCAACCAATCAGCCAACCTTTCACTACCTAGCAACGCTGACTTTTCCCAGCTGCCTCTGCCCCATCTCACTTCTTAACACCTCGATTCTAACTTATCCTTATCTGCCTTTCTTCTCTTCCTGTAAGCTCCAATCACGGAGCCCTCTCTACTACAGAATGATGGGGATTCAGCCACTGCTTCTCTTTTTTATGTAAGAAAAACTTTGATGTTAAAGATGTCAGACCACGCTCCCACGGAGGACCCTTCTTGGAGCTGTGGGATGAGAAAAGCTTGGGTCAATTCATGGTTGCGTTCTCAGGTGGTGAGTATAGAAGTCAGCTGTGGTAGATTCAGCTGTGAACTGGCAAACAAGACCTCACCAGTGAGGACTCAATAATCTATTTTTGAGACAATTTTCCTCAGCCTTCACTTTGCTGTAGTAAGGTTTTCAGTCACCTACAGACTTCTGTATCTCAATGTTCATGTGTTGCAGCAAGGCCACACGTGAGGTCTAGGAATCAATACCAGGAGACAGAGTACTTTAGGGAAGAGTTACAAGGAACTTTAATACATCTTGAGTCCACAGGATATTGGGAGATGGGTCTCCACTCTCTTGAATTCCAGGTGTGAAGAGGGAGAGGAGTCCTGGGATTGGATAAGGAAGAGGCTTTTTGTAAGTCTCATTGATTTGGTGAAGACAATTAATAAAAGAAGGGAAAAGCAAACAGGTCCTGTGGTGAGCTTTGCCGGATGTGGCTGGATCACTCTTCAATAGCTCAGCTTCAGGTCAGATCGATGCCAGGCTCTAATTTATTTATGAAATTATATAGCCTTTCCTCTAGTAACATTTTACTTATATTTTATTTCATCTTTCAGTTCTCTACAGTAGAATCAAGAGTTATTTCCTCATAGGAAACTGCCTTCAGACACTTGTTTATATAAATGCAAGAGTGGATAAGGGGAAATAGCTATAGTGTATGGTAGACATTTAGACCAAAAGCGATGTGATTATTGTTTAAAGGTTTACATTTCCACTGAGTCCACTCTAGAAATTTGGCAAGTTAATCCTAGTGGGTTCAGTTTTATCACTCAGTGGGACCAATAATGACAGTCTGTGGAGTCTCCTAGCATCACCTGTCTCACAGGGCTGGACGGTGCCCCTCTTGCATTCTTGAGTCTACTTTGGTGTGACCTTTGGTACCTCCTGGCTCATGTTTCTGTAGCTCGGAACCTCTGTATGTTAACAAGCATCTCTCAAAAGGATAACACTGCCAACCAACTTCCTTTAGAGAATGTCTGCTATCACAAAATAGGGCACACCCTTCTGCCTCCCCAAAACATTGTTTCCCTGCCTGATCATAGTGACATAGATGTGTCCTCACATGACTTCATCCATCATGGAGTTTTCTGGGTTGGAGAGACATCATTGTCACTTACTGCAGACTGAGATCCTTACCTGAGGCAAAGCCATAACTAAAGGACAGGTAGTTGTGGTTTCGACCACCTTCTTCCTGTCATCTGTGAGTCATCCCTGTTCAAACCTCAGGCTCACACCACTCTTCTCTGCCTATTTCGCTCTTAGACAATTGACAAATCATGTCCTTCTGATATTTTATTCTATATCATCTGGATTTGCTCTTACTCTCCCATCCCTGTCTTGGTCCTCTGGTTGGTGCACCATACTCCCCCGGGAGACCTGGACTCCCCTCTTCACATCTTCCCATTCTCATATTATGGCTGTAATGCAACTGTGTGAATACCCCTTAGAACACCTGTTAATTCTCCTCCATGACTTGGAGTTTGGGGTATAGTATCAAAGGCATTGCTCCTCCTTTATTGAAAATGGATTTTTCTCCCACACAATATATCCCCATTAGAATTTTTTCTTTTCTCTACTCCTCCCAATTCCATTCCACCTCCCCTCCCACTTGGATCCATTTCCTTTTCTGTCTCTCATTAGAAAACAAACAGGCTTGTAAAGGATAACAATATAATACTATACTATAAAATAATATGATTTTAAAAAAACTAACACAGTAGAATTAGACTTAAACAAGCAAGGGAAAAGTTCAAGAAGCTACAAGAAACAAGAAATTCACTTGTTCACACACTCAGGAAACACATAAAACACTACACTGAAAGCCACAATATGTACTCAGAGAGCCCGATGCAGACCTGTGTATGCTGCCTCAGTCTCTTGAGTTCATGTGGGTTTTGATCATATTGATTTACATGACCTTGGTTTTTTGTGTCCTCCATCTCCTCTGGCTCTTACATTTTTTCTGCCTCCTCTTCCGTAGGGTACTCTGAACTCTGAAGGGAGGGATTTGATGGAGACTCCTGTTTAGAGCTGAGTATTCCGAGGCCTCCTCCCATTCTCTGCAGAATGTCTGGTCATGGGTCTCAGTATTTGCTCCCATCTGCTGCAGGGGGAAACTTCTCTGATGATGGCTGAGGAAGGCTTTGATCTATGAGCATAGAGAATATCATTAGGAGTCATTTTATTGCTATGTTTTTGATAGATCAGTAGTATTTGGTTTTACCCTTAGTCCCTGGGCTATGTAGTCTTTGATTCTTGGTTACCCAAGCAATGTCAAATGTAGGTTCCATTTTGTGGAGTGAGTCTCAAATCAAATCAGATATTGGTTGGTTATTTCCATGAGGTTTTTTTCCCCATTGCACTAGCATATCTTGCAGGCAGAACATCATTGCTGATCCCACAGTCCGTGGCTGGGTTGGTGTTTGTGTTTCTGAAAGACATTATCTTTCAAACATTTTAATTTTATGTGTGTTAGTGTTTGGCCTGCATGTATATCTGTGAACCAGGGTGTGTAGTGCTCAGGGAGGACGGAAGAAGGTGTCAGTGGGTCTCCTAGACCTAACCTAACATATAGTTAGGAGCCACCATGTAGAAGCTGGGAATTGAAACTGCGTCATCTAGAAAAGCAGCCAGTGCTCGTAACCACTGAGCCATCTCTAACCCAGAAAGACGCAATCTTGAATGACACAATCTCAAATATTCAAATCCTAAAAGAACAGCTTCCTTAAAGCATAAAACTGTGAAGATCCAAATCCTCAAAATATAACTCTGGGGAAAGGGATAAAATTCTTTTAAAGGTATTTATTTACATTTTTCAAACTTAAAAAAATCTGAGATTATAATTTAATTATAGCATTTTTTCCTTTCCTTTCTTTCCTCCAAACTGTTCCATAGATCTCTCCTTGCTTTCTTTCACACTCATGGCCTCTTCTTTTGTTAATTGTTATATGCATATATGTGTATGTATATACATATATACTCTGAAATATAAGATGCTCGGTTGAATAATGTTTTGGCATGTACAGAGTGTGGGGAGGACTATTTCTCCCACACTCATTATTCTTTAGTTGCCTGTAATTCTTTGTGTAGGGTTGAGACTTCATGGGCTTCTACCCAGGCACTTTGACATGTCCGTTGGTATCTACTTTGCTCAGTTAATTTTTGGGCAGTCATATGTTTACATTTTAAAGGAGAATTTATCTGAGAAACATAAAAACAAGCCACAATAGAACACTTCTCAGATACTTTACATGAGAAAATAGGCAATAGTAATAATGTATTTTTGCAAGCATAAACACTCAGGTACACAAATGACAGTCAAATAAATAATGGCTGTGAGCAGCAGGATAAAAACATTCATAAAAAAACATGTCATACAGTAAAATTTATAAGTGTCTGTCACTATGGCTGGTAATTGTGTACACCCAGTTTTATAATCTGAAATGCCATGGCAAGTGACCTATGATCTTTAAGAAGATCAACCAAATCCAACAGTGGTTCAACACTTACTTACCCTGTTCCCTGAACATTCAAGACCTCAAGAACTTTTGTTTTCTTTCACAAATACAGACACACAGAAAGGACATACATTTATTTTGGAATTTTCAGTATATTTGTATACATACATGTCAACATTGAGATAATATACTTTCATGGATTTAGCAAATTTAGAAAAAAAAAGAAAACGTAACAATTAATGCTGAATAGTGGGAAAAAAACCCAAGTTTATTGCCTTGGAAGCATAAGAACACTTGTCTTGGGATTGTAAGTGAGCCAACCTTTACAGGTCCTGCTGAGAATATATCAGTTCTTGAAATGATAGGAATACTCTGCTGTGTTACAAGTGGTTACCAACAGAAGAAACCCAATGCTATCAGGAAGAACACACTTTATCATTTTTTCCAATTATTTTCTGCAAGCAAATGTTTAAAAACAATGTCCAATGCACAATCAAAGATAAGCTAGAATTATCTAGAAGAAACCAAGTTCACATGAACAAGAACCAGATAAGGCCACAGACTTACAATTTTCTAGATGCTCTAGTTAGAAGGCAGTGACTTCTAAAACAAATAAACTTACTCTTCCCAAGTGGAAATAAAACAAGGCTAAAAAATTGGCAGCGAACAGGAATCTACAGGAATTATATAGTAGGTTTGAAACAAAGACTAACTCTACAATGGAAAAATGCAGCAATTTAAGTGTGATTTCAATAAAAAGAATTCACGAATGACCAAAGAGATAATAAAGTGGGGGACAGGGCAAAAGAAATCACCCAAAATAAAAGTTAAGAATCACACAGGTGGCACTGAGAATGTCTTACATATTTAATTGGAGTTTATAAAGAGTGAGAATTGGAAAATAATTACTTGAAGAGGTAGTAGCTGTGTATTTTCTAGAATGGAGAGAAAATATCAATGCACACATTTAAAAGGCCTACAAACTCCAAATAGGATACATAAAAATAAACCACCATCTAGCCATGCCATAGTATAAGCAGAAAATTGAAGACAAACTGTTCTACTGCAAAATCCCCAGTTGGCCCTCATGCCTTGCTCCCATCCTTTCATTTTCTTTTTTTCACCCTTTCGTTTTCATCTATCCAAATGTTACTTGTTGTTTACTACTGTTTGTGTCTCCAACTAGATTTGTTTGAATGGCCAATGATAACTTTCTTGGCTGAAGCTAGCATACACTTCTTTAGTTCAGAGTTTGTCTTTGTCATCAGCCACACATTATTTTATTTAACCCCACAACATAGCCTGAGTTTTTACATAAAAATAGAAGTCACCAGTCCTTCTGTGAAAGCATATATCACTTGATTTGTCATTTGCATGTAAAGGCATCTTGGGCAAGGCCTTTCTAAACTGTAGGTTGTAACTATGCATGGGATTGTATAACTGAATGGGAGTGAGAGTCAACATTTGTTAATAGCAAAAGGTTTCTGAATATGTACTGACCGAAAGTTAAGTCAAGATCAAATGTGTAAGAAATTCTAGGTAGCTCTGTCACTACTCACCAGGGTTTCCAGACATGCCTTCACTCCAGCTGTGATTCTGAACACACCATATGTGTACACCTCCCTACACATGCCTTCATATCACACAGTGCCATGCCCAGATGATGCCTGCAATACCTTGGCTCAGATTTGAAATCATTGTATGGTACAGATTCCAGTGCCTATAAAACTTACTGCTCTTATGAAACATAATGGTTTAATTACAGAAAACAACATCTTTAATATTTTCCATCATTTCTCAGCATATAAATATCAAATTAGTATGTTATTGGATTGCATTCTGTTAAACAAATGGGCATGTTAGTTCATTTGTATATGAATTTCTTTTATTTTATGATTAGTAAAATTACACATATGTCAAAAATTGTTTTAAAATAAGATAATGGTTTATTATCAGTAAATATTTGATTTGTGTGCCTCCCTTGTATACCTATATTCCTGTGTCATGTAAACATTAAAAAAGTTGTTAGTAGGAAATATTTAAGATTCCTTGTTCTAGGAGAAATGCCTAGCACCTGGTGTGCCTCATAAATAGTAGGAACCCATTCATGTGACAAGTAGGTCTTGCATGCCTGCTCCACCCCATGATACCTGTGTCTCTATTAAAAGTCTGAACAAATACAAGCAGTGGAAACTGTGACCCTGTCCCCACACCTACTCTAGCAGCTCCTGCTCACACATTAAATTGAAAGCAACAACCAATGCTCTATTTTAAAGTACTCTCAAAACGGTACACAAGTGTGTAACAAAACTATTTCTGTGATGTGGGCAAGGTATTTATGGAGAGGTTGTTTTTCTTTTGGATAGGGGCCTTAATAACCAGAAGCTATTATATGACACCTGTATAACAGAAAAAAAAATAATAGAAAAAAGTAGAAAAAAAAACCCTCACCAAACTACTAGTTACCTCCATCTCTATCAAGACAAAAATCTCCCCGGTTATTTTCTCCATCAGGCCACATCTCTCCCATCAGTATCTACAGATCACAAAATATGACCTGAGGCCAGCAAAGTTGAAGCAGGAATTGTCCAGAGCAGAAAGAATAATTGCAATTTTGCCATTAGCATTCCAGTACCGGCTCTCTCTGGGTTTGTTCACCACCTCAGTTTGACAGCTTAATGGCTGATGGGACAAGGAACATTTTAGCACAGTAGCTGCCGTTCTGTGGGGAAGGGCAAACTGGTGAAGGCACAAGGTGGGAGTCCCTAGAGGGAGGGGATGTGCCTGGGAACAGAGGTGTTAAGTCAGGAGAAATAGCCACCAGCTTCATGAGAGCTGTAGGTCATCATGTTTCAGGGGAGCGGTGATTTGTGTGTGCCTCTAAGTGCCGTTGCAGCAGTCCATGTCTGGTTCTCTGTCTGGGCAGTGCTACTTTGGGCATCCTTTGAAATAAATCTTTATTGATTCTACTGATTAAATCTTCTCCTTGCCCTGCTGACCCACAAAAGTTTTTACCTTCTGAACAGTACACACACTCAACTTCTTCTTGCATCCCTTGCCCTTCTTTGAGTCATACATAACTGTTACAAAGTTTTAAAGGTAGGTCCACCTTACACTCATTCTCTTGACCCAACATTAGTTTCCTCTAGGAGCTATTGGAGAATATGGGGACTGCCAAAGACCCACAGCACTGGGTTATGTATATGTACTCCCACGGAAATGGACATCTGGCCGAGGTTGGTAGGGAGTGAGCTAGACCAACTAAGCAGAGAGGGAGTCAAAGGAATGTCAAGGGTGGAGCCTAGCAATGAAACCCACAGTAAGAATTCTGGTAGCCACAATGGGAGAATGTCTCATGACACTCATCATTGCTCCCAGACATTATTATTTGTTAGGTAGAGGGTGGCCTGGGCCATAGGGTTCTTCTCTTCTTGCAGACTTTGGATGGACAGTTTTTGAATGGAGGTGCTGGAAGCAATTTTGTGTGTGATAATTCTTCATGGTTGAGAACCATCCTGTACCACCTGCAGGGAGAGAACTCATGCCCTGTTGTTGCCTAAAGCCAGGTAAACTCAGACAGCCGCTGAAGCATCAGGTATTTCCAGAGGCCCATGGCAGAAAGGACTTGCCCCGACTGAGAATTTCTGAAATCCAAGAAGGAGGAGGAGAAGGAGGAGGAGGGGAGGAAGAGGAGAGGAGGAGGAAGAGAAGGAGGAGGAGAAGGAGGAGGAGGAGGAGGAGGAGAAGGAGAAGAAGAAGAAGAAGAAGAAGAAGAAGAAGAAGAAGAAGAAGAAGAAGAAGAAGAGCATGGTTGACCTCAGCACCAGGGAGGCTGAGGCAGAAGAATTGCTATGAGTTAAAGGCCAACCTGGGCTACAGAGTGAGATCTAGTTTACAAAACCAGAAAAACAAGACCAAGAACAAAAGAGAGAATGGTTGACATGGTTCCTCCTCCTGGGGAGATGGGCTATTTAGATTGATAGCCCAGTGGCCTTGAACAATTCACTTCAAAATGTCTAGGATCCTTCATTAGGAAGAGAATACTCTCTCAGATTTATTAAGACAAACCTAGCAAATATTTATATATGTGTGCAGAGTTTCTTCTACTGTTTGTAACCAACCACACAAGGAAGGAGCTGCCATCATTAGATCAATGTCAAGTTGGCAAAATTGCTGTAAGTTCTCCCTTAGAATGTTAATCAAGGATGTGCATCACAGCAGCCTATCACTTCAGACATGGTACTTAAGCTTGAACATGCTTCAGAGTCTCCTGGTGGGCTTGAGTTCCTCAGATTGCTGGGACCTGTGTCTGGAGTTCCTGACTCTTTGGGGCTTAGTAGGTTGGAGAGTGTATAGTTCTAACAAGTGCCCAGCCATGTCTACTCTGAGGACTGACCACATATTTAGGACCACTGACCAGCTTTGCAATGCACCAGTCCCAATAATTTGCAGTACACACCCCTCTCTCCTGCCCACACAACCCTAGGGATTTGTGAGGCCTTAGATGGGCTACAGGAGTATGGCTGGAAAGCAGCAGGGCTGTAATGTCAATCTACTGAGACTCCTGAGTCCCTCAGGCCCAGAATGGAGGAGGCTGTGTCCTCAGTAGGCACTAATGAGGCCCTTGAGCCTTCTAGTAAGAGAGATGGGCAGGTTAGTTGGGAGTATTGATGTTTGTGTTTTTTGAGACTAGCAGGTTCGTGTTTTCTTTAGCAATGTGTCATAGGTAGCTTCAGTTGTCAGCTTTTCACACTTGAGAAGAAGGAATCTCAGTTGAGGAACTGTCTCTCATCAGATGGTCCAGCCCCCTGTGGGTGGTGCCATCCCTAGGCTTTTAGGCCTGGGCTGTATGAGAAAGGAAGCTTGAACAAGCCAGGAAGAATGAGCCAGTCAGTAGTATTCCTCTGGTCTCTGCCTCAGTTCCTGCCTTGGCTTCCTTTGATGATAGTTTGTAACCTGTGAGTCAAATAAACCGTTTCCTCCTCAAGTTCCTTTTTAAATTATTTGAGAACTTCGCACAAGTTCTGTACTTACATTAGTTCTTTCTCTCTCCCCCCAGTTCCTCCTGTGTCTCCTCATTTCCACATTCACGACCTATTCGTTATTTAGTATTACACACATACACACACACACACACACACACACACACACACACAGAGAGAGAGAGAGAGAGAGAGAGAGAGAGAGAGAGAGAGAGAGACATAAATACAGTCTATTGGGCCCATTTAGTGTTGCTTACAGGTATATGCATTTCAGGTTGCTTTTGGTCAACGTTTGTCTCAGCAACAGAGAAACAAACTAGAACACAAGGTCAGCCTGGATAAAGAGGAAGCAAGGAAGGATTTCATTCAGCTATGGCTAGGGCTTAAGGAAAGGAGTTACTTTTCTCCGTAGTCACTTGTGAGGGTGACGGCTGGAGCCAAGGTTTAGGAAGCCCAAAAACAGGCAAGCAAGGCACAGTGCTGCTGCCAACGGTACTCATGAATGCTCTGGCCGCTGTCCACCCCTCCCAGAGATTTCAGCATTAGTGCTAGATTTACCACTGGTGGTTGTTAAATGGCTACATACCAGGGCTTATGCACGGTACTTTGTCATCCTTGTGGGGATGGTTCCTGTTTTCAAAATCCATTGTACAGATCAAGAATGTAAGTTTGGGAGATATACAAGTTTGCTTAGAGTCATACAATGAGCAAAGGGCAGCCAGGCCAGCAATACCTTAAAAAAGCCCAGGCTTGCAATCCATTTGTTCCAGTGTTTACTTCAATCCTGGCTCCTGCTTCTCTTAACCAGGGAAAAACCTTTCCTTACCTTAGGGACACTGAGGTTCTGTTAAGTAGTCAGACGCAACTAACTCTGAGCCATGTGCAGGCTTTAGATTGGCTCTGCCCAAGCGTTATTCTTGAACCTGAGTTGGCTATAGAACTCACAAGGCCTGAGTGCTTCCTCTGGGTGGGAACCCCATTTCCTTTCTGCTGTGTGGGTCCTAATGTGTCTCTGGGACCCTGAGAGGAAAGACAGTAACCCACCCACCCAGGCAGAGGCTCCTCTGCAAGCCAGGCTTTCCTAAGCCTGTTGCCACACAGGCCTCCTTTTCCATGTGAGTGGGGGATGCTAGGGGAGACAGGAGAGAACAGTAATGGTCCTGTGTCTTTCCCTGGTTAACCTAGAAGCAGGCAGGTTGTGCTGGGGCAAAACCATCGACATGCTGAATCCTGCAGAAAGGTTTCTCCTGCACTACTTTAATAAATGATCCCTAGCTATGAGGGGGTCCAGGCCAAGCAGGTGGGGTGTGGTGACCCCCACCACCTGTGCATCTCCCCATGAAATCGACAATAGAGATCAGTGCTTGGTTGGGGTCTCAAGTCAGATAAAGACTTTTTACATTTATTTTTAGTTTGGGCTTCCATTCTTGCTGGTGCTTTGCCTGTCGTTATGGACTTGACCCCTTCCTCCCAGAGGGCCTGTGACCTCTGCTTCCATTTTGCTGGGTTCCTTCATCTGTCCTCCTTGGTGTGTTGCATGAATTGGAGAAAGCTGTGAGGAAATGCCTCCACCCTCTGCTAGGCCCTATTAAAGCTCTGGCAAGGTATAGAATGCAATTTAGTCCTGAGGCATCTGAAACCCTGAGTCTGGCCATCTGACCAAAGCAGAGAGTCTCCATGGATACTTTTAAAGGGGTCTTGGGCAAATGAAATGACTCAGACGGTAAAGTGCTTGCCCCAGATATGTAAGGACCTGAGTTCGGATCCCTAGGACACATCTAAAAATCTCAGTGATGGCAAGGGACAGGACAATTCCTGGATCTCACTTAGTGGCCAGCTAATGAAGACTGTTTGGTGAAGTAACAAGCCAATGAGAGCCCGAGTCTAACAAAAAGTGAAAGATGCCAAGGTTGTCCTCTGACCTCCACATGCCCGTGTACATGTGTGACATGCTTACCTGTACACACATGTGTACCCACTCAGACACAAACGGGAGAGCATGCGTGTGCACTCACCCTCCCCCAAAAAGTCTTAACTCAGGACAATAAATAAAATCAAGGGATTAGGGTATCTTCTCCCAAAGCTGCTTTCTTATTTCTATCCAGAAAGGATCCCTTCTATCTTATCATTTTATTAGTAATTTCTAGGACGCTCAATTATGTTGAGCATATGACCTGTTCAACCTGTGTCCAGGGGGAGAATAGATGGATATCTGTTTTCTGAATGTGACAGTGGCAGCCTAACCCATCGCTCTCCAGGCTCAGGCATTGTAGACTCTGAAAGGATAGCGATTATTTTCCTCTGACCTTCCTTGGATCTTCTCTATGGACTGGAGAGTTAAGAGAGCTTTCTGTGTAGCAAGCACTCTGACACCTGTAGGTGTAGGTGAGGCTTCTTGTTCTTTTGAAGAAATACTAGGGGCTCATGACATAACCCAATTGGCAGAGTGCTCCCCTAGCATGCATACAACCTGAGTTCAGTGTCTACTATTGCTTATGTAAATGTGGACGTGTTGTTCCTCAGGTGCTTTCTGCCTTTTGATTGAGATGGCTTGGAACGATGCCAAGTAGACTAAACTACCCAGCTAGTGAACTAGTTCCGGGATTTGTCTGTCTCTGTCTCCATCTTACTATTACTGGGTGACAGGTGCACTTAGGAGGGAGGAGGTGTAGAAGAAACCAAAGTTTAAGGTCATCTTTGGCTACATCATGATTCGAGGCCAGTCTAGAACACAGGAGGCCCCGAATCAAACAAAACAAAGCAAGCTCCTTCTGTGGTGCTCATTACCCTGACTTTTGGGATCCCAGAATCTTAGACTTGAAAAACTCTAATGCCACTTTCTAGTAGCTTCTCCTGATTTGGGAGATGGCTTACAAGTCACCGCTGTTGTAGGCCTAAATTACTATTTTGCATTGGCTCTGGGTTCACAACCTGCCCACCCCTCTCAGCAGCTGCCTCTTGTGTGGAGCCTCTGGATACATTTTCCCCAAGGATCAGAAGCCTAATTAGTCTCCAGGTGTCTGGAGCCCCAGTAGGACAGCCTATATCTGGCAGATTGACGCAGGGAAGGAGTGGCTTGCCAAGTGTGGGCCCTGCAGGTACTGAAGAAAGCCTTATCCTGAGGTTACATCGCTCTGATGCCCCATTCATAACCTGGGTCCATTCACTGAAGCCAGAATACAGCTGTAGTGTGTACAGAGGTGATGGTTAGACTTCCTCTCTGTAATTCATAGTTTCTAAGTCAATATTAGGCTAAAGGATAAGAAATAACTATTCATATGAACAGACTTATGCAAGAAAGCAGTCTAACACACCAATGGTAACATACTCACTGCTAACATAGCCACACAGCTACTCTGTTATAGTACTTTTTGAAGCTTTGAGTGTAGTAATTCATTTAAAGCCCCATACAATATGTTCTAGAATAGCCTCATTTGACACCCGAGGGATCTGAGGCTCAGAGTGAAACTTGCCCAAGGACAGTTGCCAAGTGTTCCTCAACTTCTTCTTCTTTCTGAACTACTGTGAGAAGCGGTAGACAGGTGAGATCAGAGATCTTGGGGTGATCTTGAGTCTAGCTCACCATTTGAAATGGCCTGCCCTCTGTAGCTTCCAAATCCTTACTCCGTCAAAGGGTTTAACTAAGATTGTTTGAGGGAGTGCAGTGTGCAACCTAGAGTTTAGCATGTGGCAAAATCTCTACAATTAGGTCCTGTTGTGTAGAAGAAGATGCCTTGATTTTTTTAATCACAGAAAAAGTGCCTCACCTGAGCGGTTTGTGGAGTGAACTAAGAAATCAAGCAGGAGTCTAGGGATAAAGAGACCCAGGTTCTAGTTCTGTGCTATACTTGCCTTTGGGCTTTCTAGATGAATTAGTAGGACCAGGCATATGGGGATGGTTGCCATTTAGGTAAACGAGGCTGTGATTTCCTAACTAACAGGGGATCCCATACCCCATGTGCTCCAAAACGAAAGCCTTGCAGCTGCTGTGAGGAGGAAGGATGGTATGAGAAGGGATGGGTCTCTTGAGTGGTCCTAGCCAGCAGAAGTCTCTACTAGATGCTTGCTCTACTGATTTCCCTTTGATGTCCACCAACCAAAGCATAGTCCTCCCATGCCCTGATGAGACTGGACAATTCTCAGCCAAGTGGGGAGAGAAAATGTGGCCTGTGGTATAACTGAGGTGCTCCACCACCCATAAGACAGTGCTTACAAGTTCATTAACACTTTAGGAGTAGCTCATTCTTTAGGAACGTGAATCCTGGCTAGTTCTCAAAACAGTTCTCTGAATGATCTTGATTTCTTTTTGAGAGAAACAAGTGTCAATTCATGTTCTGATTTGTTGATCCTGAGGTTTGTGGTGTGGATGATGAAGAGCTAGTGTCGGAGTCAAGGGTGACCTCTTCATTTTCTTATTGATTAATAGTGTTTATATTACTTAATTTCCTATTTACACTGTCCTTGTAGGGATCTCTTAAAACTATTTGCTTGTTTTCAAAACCACCAGATTGTTGAGGCGAAATCACTCAATAAAAATAAATTGTCTTAATTAACTGAGATGCACTGTAATAGCTTATAAAATACCAGTGACCAAGTAAGAAAGAAAGACATTGGGTTTTTCCCTCAGCCTCACAGTGCTGCCTGCTCTCAGAGTGCCTTCACACATGACCCTGAGTACACCAAACCAGCCAGGATATTGATTTTGTATGTGAACTCTTAGAGCTGCTTGATTTTTTTCCTTTGAGATACAAATATATTTAAATAGAAGTTTTGATACAGTCATGTGTGTTATTCATGATGGTTTATGTTCTGGGTAACATGTCCTAAGGTGATTTCATCACCATGCACATATCGCTGCCTGTGTATTCTATTATCGAAAGGTTACACAATAGGCATCAACCATGTTATTTTAATGTTGTTAAGAGGCATGGCAGACATTGGATATCAGAGGCTGCTGCTAATATAACATACTATACAGCCAGCTCAACTTCTAATAAGTAAAAGGAATGTACACTAATGATAAAAGTGTAATAAACACATACAGCAGGAACATGGTAACACCAATATCAAATTCTCTGTCTTGTGCATCACTGGGTCATGGGAATTTCTTGGCTCCATTTTCATCTCCGTGTGTCCCTGTCATATGCAGCCTGTCACTGATGGACATGACTCTATGCAGAACATGACTACTGTTCCTTTCTATACTCTTTACTATGGACATCACTGAGTCAAGGCATCAGCTCCAGCCCACCTTGTGTTGGCCTATCTCATTTTTTCTACCTGATGACCCTTCTTACTCTAGAGTCACAGGCCCTTCCTTGGCTGCCTCTCATCCCTTTCTGCCATAGCCACACAGGGATGTGTCCACACTAGTAGATGACATTCATGGGTACCCCTATTATGGCCAGGTACTTGACTTCTGTGTTGGGGTTAGGTAACTGAGTACCAGGGATAGGCCTTGACAGGAGCTCTTGACCATGTTTCTCTTTTTTGGACACAACCCTCCTTAGGTGGTAGGTCTAACTGTGGGAGTAAGTGGTAGGATCTAGATCCTATAGACATTTGGTTAGGAGCTCTGGATCAGGGTGGGAGAGGATTGGACTGTTGATTGGATTTATTCTCATTTCCCTGCTCTAACCAAGGCAGAGAAAAGCCCTGCATCCTTTCTGCATTCTATTTATACATTTCACTACAAAATCCTGTTCCTTGACATGCTTTGGGCTGTAGCAACCTTTGTTTTTTAATCTAAGTAGGATCAGCCCTAGGAGCCATCAAAAAGCAGCCATTTTATTTCCCAACCTGCCTTTCTCCTTCCCTTCCTTACCTTAAGGAATATCTTTCCAATTTCTTTATCTCTGCTGCCTGGATAGTTGCTTAGGTCACAACAAACTCCCCTATTTTGCTCTATTAAGCATGAGAAGACTGGGGTGAAGAAAGTGGGCTCCAGAGTCCTGGCCTCATTCAAGGTGATGGGTTAGTGTGTCATGATGTGCCAGGCAGGCTGTGACCAGGCACTGGCAGCAGGTGAGGAAAGGACTGTTGAACAATGTGGGTCTACAGCCTGTGTGCTGAGGAACTGGCAGCCTCTATTAAGTCCAACTCCCTATGGCTGACAGCACCACTGCAGCTTCATAGACTAACAGCCCAAAAACACAGAAAGAGAACAGCAGATACTCTGAACATCGAATAAGAGATTTTTTTTAAAGTTTTGTTTTGTTTTAAGTAAGCACAGGGGACTTGTCATAAGAGGGATCATTAAATTGCTATAAGACATTGTTTGGGACTGGAAAGCTGGACTGAGGCTAACCTCTGTGGATTTGGAGGAACCCTTTGAAGACAGGGTGTCTGGAGGCAAGTTAAACCCTTACATGTCAAAACTTTATACCCATCTAATTCCTAAATTCATGTCCTGCCCCAGCATTTGTCTCTCTCCCTTTGGGGTTCTAGGCATTGTAAAGGTACTCTAGGGGACAATTTAATGTCACCCAACACTGATCATTTGTGTTTCTCATTGTGCTTGAGCACTTATGCTGCTCTGTGCATGAGGCTAAAGTTGGAAGTACCGCTTCTCCTCCATGGGGCTTCCTGAGCTGAGAGAGGAGGATTCAAGCCAGATAAAAACATTTCTGCAAATGCAAAGGAGGAAGCAATGAAGACCAATCCCTGTGTCTATTGCCTTGCCAAGGGAAGGAACGACATTCCTTGGGTTTGGAAGTCAGGAATGATTTGTGGTGGAGGGCAACACTTCTGTGGATTGCCCCATTCATTTTTATTCCTACAACTAGGAAGGTGGGTCTCACCATCATCTCTGTTTTATGGTTCAGGATTCTGAATTGTAGAAAGTAATTTTCACAGGGGTGAAATCCTTGAGTATAAAGAGGGAATGAAGAGAAAGGGACCCCAAGCAAGGGGCACAGAATAGGTCCTGAAAGCTGAAGGGCACAGCATGTCACTGAGCAATGGGGGGAGGGGTGTCATTGTATTAGAGGCCATCTTTGAGTAGGCATCTGTCCCTCTCTCTATAGGAGGTGGGAGACTCTTGTGCAGGAAGGTGTTACCAACAGACACAGTCTTTGGAAGATGCCAAGCCTATCAAGAGTTGACTCCTACAGAATGTGTGACAGGCATGCTGCTTGTATGGGGGGGTATGATGTGATGTTATTTTGAATGATGCAAGAACAAAAATTCCCTTCATTGATAAGAGGCAATTAATGTCAAAGGAGTATGGAAGGGCAGCCCACATTCCAATTCCTCCTAACTCCCGACCCTCAAGAGAGCCTCTTGGTTATTACTACCTCAGCCTTTCTGTCTCTTTATGCAGTTTCTTTGGCAGGAATGTGAGTTGTTTTGTAGATCATTCTCACACCACTTTACTAGCATGTGTAAAATCTTCTATGCCTGAGAGGCCAAGTGGGTACATGAGAGAGCATCTAGCCGGCTAGATGGAGGTTTATAGTAGAAAGAGCCTGGGGCTAAGGCTCTCAGTCTCATTTATCTCCACTTGTGCTTGTAGGCTATATGGTCTCAGACTTTGACTTTCCACCTCTGCAAAAGGATTTCGGTTATTAGTGGGTCCCAAAGTGTGGCCCTGGCTCCCAGTCCCAGTGATAGCTGGTAAGTTGCTAAAAATGCCAATCATTTCTCACCGTGGCTGTGTGGTTTTGCATTCACATAGCGGTATTCAAGCGTTGCAGTTTTCATTTCCCCAGTGACTTAGGACATCAAGCAGGTTTCATGTGACTGCTGGATACTGATGTAGTCTTTGGTCAAGTATCTCTTGGAGTCACTTCCCCATGTTTATATGCCTTTGTGGTTTTTTTGTTGAGTTGTAAGATTCTTTACATGTCTGAGTTTCTAGTTCTTTATCAGTTATTTGATTTGCTAATATTTTCTCTCATTTTGTAGATTGTCTATAAGTATATTTTAAAATGAAGTTTTATTGAGATATAATGGCTCTGCAGTTAACTTCATTTTTAATATACTTTAATAAGTTTGAGTAGCATCACAATCAACTCCCAAAAGTTTCTTCATGGTCTTTGGTGATTCCTCTGTTCTGCTCTTTCTGTCTGTATTGATTACAAACAACACTGTGAGTACCCTGCAGTTGGCACTAAAGCATGATGGGAGATATTTAGTCTGGGACTCCTCAGAAGACCAGGCTCCCAGTGCTCTGGCTCAAAGCTAGCAAACATGTGATTTTGAAGTTTCTGGATTTCCTCAGGCCTGCATCCTCTTCTATACCTGAGAGGACTCAGCTATCAGTTCTGATCCACTCTGGCTGAGTGGTTGAATATTTCATATGAAGAGCATTTTAAAAAATATACTGTTATCTCCTGCAGACCATCTAAATCAGAGTCTCTAGGAGTGGGATCCTGTTACCTGTATTTATTTAAAATTCCTGCTCTCCATGCCTCTGATGATTTCTATCATGTGCTTTGAATCCTAAAGCTCATGATTTATATTATATATTATATATTTCATATTGATTTTAATTCAATCTTGGAAAAATATCATGAAATAAGAAAGAAAGATATAGTCTACTCAGGGAAGCAAATGGATTTGTAGGTTCCATATTCACAGATTAAATCATTTGCACACTAAAATGTTAAAAAGTTATTTGTCCTGATATGTATATGTATTATGATTTCTTAAACAATATAGTGTGAAAATGATTGACATGGTATTTATATTGCAGTAGGTATTATAAGCAGTCCAGAGATAAGTTCAAACATACAGGAGAATGTGTGTACATTATATACAAATGCTGTGCCACCATTTTGAATAAGGTGCTTGAACAACTATAGATTTTGGTATTCGGGAGGATTCTACTGTCAAATCTCTGCAGATACCAAAAAAAAAAAAATAGCTGTTTGTGCAGATTACATAAGTGACTTGAGTAGATATAAGATACAGTGAGGACAAGAAAAGAGCACCTATTTTCTGCTGTTTCATCAAATTACTATCAAACACAATGACAACAAGATTCAGTGAAAGTTAGTCAGTGTTGCTGGTGGAGTTATCATGGGTTAGATCTGTCTTTACTAGTGTTCCCAGAGTAAAACAGACTTCCAGACCCGTTCACTCAAATCGAATCCACCGGTGGTATTTAAGGAAGAGTGCAGATTATTCACTGTGATGGGTCTTTCCTTCTCCAGTTAATGAAAGAACGGATGTTTGTCCCCCTAGACCCCTCCATAGTCTTCATGTGAATATGGTTTCTGACTTTCACATCTGTGTCCCAAAAACTTTCCAAGAATTCCAGGGTGGTGCTCTCAGCTATTGCCAGAAACAATGGTAGTGAGAACATAAGAAAACCGCAGTGTGGACAGCTGCAGGATTACATCGTTGCCAGCATCATTACACTCCAAGACTTTTCTCGCTTCTCTCAGCCATTGTGGGGACATCATTGACATCATTCCTGGGGGCACAAAAGGCTTCAGTAGTTCCCAGGCACCACAACATTTAGACAGAAAAAAAAAACATATTTTCTTTGTCAAAGGGGCAATAAATGAATGTCTTCAAAGTCTCTAGCTGGCTTTCCATCCCCTCCAGTTAGTCAGGTTTGGGTCCTATGACTGTTCCTAAACTGTCAAGGAGAAAGAGATTATTACGGCTCACTTAATCCAGCTGTGATTAGTGGATCAGGCTTATCCAGATGTGGTCCTCCAGAGGGTAAACACTTGAATAACGCTGTGACTATACTAGCAAGGAAAAAAAAAAGCATGATAGCCACCTGGCAGGAAGCGTGGAACCCAAACCAGAGCTGCTCATCCTTAAGAGGTGTGGTATCACATAGAACGAAGCCTGGCACACAGCTGCTATCAGTCAGAGTTCCCCTCTATGGTGAGCCAGCCACCACCACTCTCTTCCTCTCAGTGCTTCTCTCCCTCTGAATGTTGTGAGTTTGAACCCAAGCACTTCTTTCTACTTACTCTGCACTCCAGGCCACCACCCCGAGCTAACACACACCTTCTGTATAGTCCACTGTCTCCCTTACAGCCTTCTTGACTTACATTGTTGTGCTGAGGATAAAACCTTGTCACCCTGATTGGATTGCAGTTCCCCACTCTTTCTGCAGCAATTTAGGATACCTTGTAAGGTGGCTTCTGCCGATATCTTGGGCTTCCACATGGATGTCTTGATTGTGACTAAATTAGCTCTCAGAAGGTCACCTTATCTCCCTGTTCCAGAGGCTTCTTTCTCTAGCCTCTGTGTGCAGGCTTCATCAGCCACCTCTCAAGGGCTGTTTGAAGATGTTCAGTTGGGGTCAGGCGGATGCTCCTCTAGATGTTGACTCTGGTAACCAGGCAATATGCTGGCAGGGGGGGTGTGAAGTTTGTTTGGATGAATACAAATATGGCATCATGAGCTTGGGTATCAATTCACGCAGAAATACAGGCCATTGGTTGGTTGCCCCATCGATTTTCACAGGTTGAGCATTTGCCTCATTGATTTTCTACTGCAAACTGAATCTTGTTCGTTTGCTCTCTAGAGATTGCTTCATTTCTTTTTTCTTTTTCTATACCTGTTTGCACTTTACTACGTTGGATTGCTCTTACTCACTGCCAATGCCGATCAGCTCTTTCTTAGGAGAATCTCTGTGACCTTAAAAAAGATCTTTAACCTCACGAAGCCTCGTTTGCCTTATCTGCTAAATGGAGGCAGTGATTTCTGCCTAGACTGTCTAGACACTCAGTTAGGTACTGAAGCGTTTGTGTTGGTGGATGGTTAGATTTGGTCAGTAAGAGAATTATCACCTTGGACATATATTAATATAAGGCTCAGAACTTAGACTCTACAATAGGGAAGGAACTTTTACTTGAGGGGTGTGAGATCCCTTAGGCTTAACACTTATCTAAAGACTCTGACACCCACAGTTTTGCCCATGTTGCTTTCAAGTGAGGGGACGCATCTTCCTGATAATCCTCAACCAGTATATTTATAACTCTCTGTTGATATCTGATAGTGCAACTGAAACAGGCTGTACATCTCAAATGGGTGCTTCCCACAACATGGAGTGAAAAGGGAAATGTATAGAGTTGTTGTGATGAGCCCATGGGGTTTCTAAGTTACACCTTATTTCATTTCGTTGTCTCCTATAGTGAGGGCATATCAATATCTTCTGTGCTAGTCTGTCTGCTTTTGATGCCCTCAGCAGATCCTCAGTACTCCTAAAAGTTTGGGCGTAAAGAGATCTTCAAGAGAGTGGGTGCCCCACCTGCAAAGGCGCATCATCATCATCAGTCTTACTGATTTTTTGGGAGCCACTTTTTACCCAGATAATGTACCCTTCTTTAAAAACCATTGAAACCTCCACAAATATAGGGCTGTCCCATAGATGAGGACGGAAGAGTGAGTGACCTTCCCAAGACAGTCATCCTAGCATGGGTGAGGCACCGGAGTGAGGCACCTCAGATGCTGAGCCAGCTCTTTGGCGGTGCAGCCTGGCAGGGCTCCTGAGTTTGGGAATGAGTGGAGATGAGATGAGACAGAGACAGCTATCTTTTGCTCAGACAGACTCATTTTGTGTTGTGTTCTTTTCTTATGCTTATTTGTTTTTCTTCAGGGACTAATATAAGCATAGAAAACTGTGACCCGTCTCTGCTGTGCTTAGAGAAAATAGGAGCAGGGGGTTGTAATAGGTGTTTTCTTTGGAGGTAAGTCAGGAGAAGGGGGTTTCTACCCTGGGGTCATGGCAACGGATCCAAGAGCTCACTCCATTACCTTCAGTGGAAAGGGGCAGAGTCTATACCAACCTATTCTAGTTTCTTCTCTCCATTTCGGGGTTTTCTTCCCAGGTCTGATTATTTCAGGCTTGGTCATTTATTTCAATACATGAAGAAAATTATCTTAAATTTTACAACCTACACTACAAAGGCTTTAATATTGGTTAGGAGAACATAGTCATAAATATTGGTTAGGAGTCATAACCTAGTCATAAATATGCTTTTGGGATTGAAATCAGCACACAGCTGTTTCTCAGACTGTGTATCATGAAATGGTGTTTTTAAAGATTGTGATAGGTGGGAGGGCCTCCTTAGTCAAACAAGGAGGCCCTCCCACCTATCTCTAAGAAAGTTGTATCTAATGAGTGTCCCTCAGAACTTTGAGTAAGCAAATGTGCATCATAGTTCCCCAGGAAGGTGACTCAGTGTTTCCCCATTCACTGGACAATGTTCTCTTTGGGTTGAGTATTGAAGAGACCGTGGTTCTTCTTAGCATTGTCTTATGTAGGTTGCTGGAAGGCCATTGTTTTCATTCAGTATGTATTGACAGATACCTGTCTACACATTTTCTCTAATTTCCCTATCCTCACACCCATAAAACAACAACTACAGGAGTTATTTTGAATCCAGGAACTTTATTGGAGGGAGAACCTCAATTATTTAAAAATAAAATTTGCATTGCCCTCTTGTTGGATGGACTTTGAAAACATTATGCAAAGAGGAATAAGTCAGATGCAAAGGGGCAAATGCTCTCATCCTGAGTTCATGAGGTTTTGGGAGCCACCGGATTTGTGGTGACACCAAGCACAGTGGTGTTTGCCGGGGTCGGGGGCGAAGGAAGTGTGGTCGTGTGTAATAGGACAAGTTGGAGCTGGGATGAATGGGTTCTAGAGCTAGATGATGATGATGATGGTGGTGATGAAGATGATGATGATGGTGATAGCTGCACAACACTGCAAATGAACCACACTCTTAGAAATGGTTGAAGTGGTATATTATATACAAATAATGCTTTAACACACTTTAAAAAAATGGCACAGGAGGAGAGCTTTCCTCAGTCTGAATTCTTTTGATTTCTGTTTAATTTTCAACAGCCTGGCCATTGGGCTGCCACTGTTTTCCATAGCCCATTCTATCTTATGTGATTGAAAAGATGGCTTTTTTTTTTTTTTTTTTTTTTTTTTTTTTTTTTTTTTTTTTTTTTTTTTTTTTTTTTTTTTTTTTTTTTTTTTTTTTTTTTTTTTTTTTTTTTTTTTTTTTTTTTTTTTTTTTTTTTTTTTTTTTAATGGCTTACATTGCTATTAATTTTGGTTAGAAACTTAACAAAGGTTACAGAATAATCTATATTGCAAGGACATTCTTAATTTCTCTTTAATAAAATAGAAGTTTTGCTATTATTGTTTCACAAGATAAAAGCATAAAACTCTAAGTTCCTAAGGAAGGCATTTTAGTTACATCATTTCTCCCAGCCTAAGAAGCTTAGAGCAAAGTTGACACTACCAAGAGATCGGTCCACTTGAGAGACCCTGGACACTAGGGTCCTTTGGTACCCGAGGTTCATGCGCCAGCCTCATTTCATCTCAGTGATGGAGAGTGAGTTTCTTATCTATTTCGATGATGTTAGCCTCATTTCAGAAGCGTTTAAAGTCTATGCCTTCCATAAACCACAAGCTTTGTTCTTTGTAAGTTATTCCCTTAGCCCTTGAGATCCCAAACATGCCTCTCGAACTTCCTATGACCTGTTCTTTCTCAGTCTTTCCCCAATCATTAAAATGATACCACGGTTCATTCAGCTAGGTGCTCAAAACCTTGAAGGTAGGACAATCATGCTTCATTTTCTGCCCTGCCCTCTGGCTTATGTCTGCCCGCACTCCCCACTGAAAATATACAGATCTCCTTTCCCACTCAAGCCCTTCTGCACACTACAGACAGACTGACGGCCAGCTCATGCCTAGCTGACGGCCAGCCCCACGCCTAACCACACCACTCCCTTGCTTTGCCCCTTCCCAGGCTTCTCTTGCTATTTGTGACAAACACAAGCTCCTCCCTCTGGTACAGTGCCCTTCAGTATCTGCTTCTTTCCACTTGGCCTTTACAGTCACATTTCCATGCTTAGCCCATATCTAATGGTCCCTCTGGTATTTTTCCTTAGTGTTTTTTCCCTTTTCATGGTCTTTGTGATCACTTTTCCATTGGTCTAGAAGACTCCCAAATCTTTGTATGGCAGTTACTCCCTGGCTATCAGTCCCTCATTTTGCAGAGATCATTTGGCTGATTGAGACTCTCTGCCCCACCTGCAATATTTTAGCTTTAGGAAATATCCTTGCCCCTTTTCATTTAGGTCTTAATATTATCTAAAACCAGCTATTTTTGTTTATTTTGCTTTCTCTTTATCATGTGTATGTACACATGTGTGTATATGATGCTTGAGATGGAACCCAGAGCCTTCCTTACATGTGCTAGGCAAGCATCCTACCATTAAGCTATGTCACCAGATCTGTCTTTTAATTGATATGTTCAATAAATTTTTTTTTTGCTTTTAAGGTTTCTTTTATTTATTTGTGTGTGAGTGTGTGTATGTATGTACGTATATGTGTGTGAGTGTGTGTGTGTGTGTATGTGTGTGCTTGAGGAGGGTAAGAAAAGGGTGTTGACTTGAGCCAGTCTTGATGTGGGGATTAGGAAAGTGGATTTGCCTGGAGTGGATGCTGAACTAAGCCACCTTGGGACCTTGGGACCTCCTGTCCTTGCCGGGGAAGAGATAAGGAGATGGGGAGAAGAGTGACTTGTAGGGGCGGGAGGGGAAGGGCATTTGAACAAGGGGATACATGGATAAAAAATGAGACTTTATTAATAATTAAAAAATGAGAAAAAAAGAGAAAAGGGTGTTGAATTCCTTGGAACCACTAAATATAAATCCTGTAAATTGAATTTTGGTCCTCTAGAAAAGCAGCAAACACTCTTAATATCTTTCCAGTCCCAGCCAAGGTCAAGCAGGCTAGCTCCATCGTCTCATTCTGAAGCATGTGTTATCAGACCATGTCTTCTACTTGTAGCTGTGATCACTTGAATTCAAGTAGAATCATGGATACTATATAGGGAACTATCCAGTTTATTGTTTCATTATCTCAGTAGCTTCATGGGTGGCTCCTCAGAACATAAAGTACGGATCAGTAAGGAAATCAGAAGGATATCGATTCCATTCGCCATACTGAGTGACTTTGAATTAGTCCAACCATCTCTCTGGGTTTGTCTTACTGCTTTAAACTGAAGGGGTCCCAACTACTGCCTGCAGTGGCCTCTGCAGCTGTCTGTATTGCTTTACCCTCAAACCCTTTGGCTGAGAGTGAAAATGTTATCTGTCCCCGTTGTCTCATTCATGGCTTCACTCGTAAAAGGCAGGTTGCTAGCATACAGTGTAAAGGACTGCACATATGTTGTTGGACAAATACACAAGTAGGCATGAGGTATCTGTTGTACTTGCTGGTTGGCTTTGACATACTATCTGCTGTCTTCCCACAAACTTACCCAACTGTGGAGCCTCCCTAGGTTCCACCACATGCAACCACCACCACCTGCCAATGCAATAACACTTCTAAGGATTTCAATATGCTCACATGACCTTCTCTCTTCTCAGGTAGGAACTACATATTTGCTCTGGGACCTTCTAGACTCATTTTTTCTCCTACTCTTGATATGCAATCTTCAGTGATGACTTTAGGGAAAACTTTGTACTACAGGGAAAAGCAGAATCAATGGGAGCATTAATATGGTGTATTGGTCAGTCTTATGTCACCTTAGAGTCATTGGGGAAGATGAGCTCCTAACTAAGAGCATACCTTCATAAGATTGTCCTGTGGGCAAGCCTGTGAGACATTTTACTGATTAGTGATTGATGTAGAAAGCTCAGCACATTGTGGATTGTTGCCACCCATAGGCAGATGTTCCTTGACTGTATAAGAAAGCAAGCTTATCAAGCCAGTAGGTGCTACTCATCCATGTTCTCTGTTTCAGTTCCTACCTCTGGGTTCCTGCCTCCAATATCATCCCTGATCTCCCTCAATGATGGAGCGTGACTTGAGAGTTACATGCTGCTTTTGGTGACAGTGTTTTAAAACAGCAATAGATACCCTAACTAAGACATATGGGAAGTTAGTGAACTTCTCTGAGGCTCAGTCCCCAGCTATTGGAATCATGACTATTCAGTATACTTGAGTTACTTTAAGGAAAAAATGTTATGCTCATGAGAGGTGGTAGTCATAATGCAGGTAGACTCTGGGACCACATGAGAGAGATAGTGAACTTGCAGGCACTTCTTCCCTGCCTAGAGGAGACTGTGTTCCCATCCATGACTTATGTGCAGAGCAGACTCAGAGCCCCTGGAAATACATACAGGCCTCCTGGGCTTTGGAGCAGACTTGACTTTCTGTGCCAGCTCTGAGCAGATCCTGAAAGAGGGGACCAGCAGCATCCTTTGTTATCTGGATGTGCTTGGTCTTCTTCTGGGCCCTCTTTTAATTCTAAAGTCTTGTCACTTTGAATAGGGGAAGGGTACTGTCTGTTTACAGGGATGCTGTAGGAGAAGACTGGTATACTGGGAGCATTGGGAAGAGAGTCTAGTCCTGACTTGGAGGCACAGATTAACCTCAGAGGTCTTGACTATGCTGCTCTGCCATTGATGATGGCCCCTGATAGAATACCATGGCTGTTTTCACTGGGCTGGATATGAGTATCATGGCCTTGAAACAGAGCAGCTGTAATGACCACAGAAGAGCCTCATGCGATCTGGTCTACTGTATCTCTCCCTAGCACAGGGAGACTCACACTGTCCTCATGAAGTCCCACCTCTGGATTCCATTTACCATTAGGACAAAGGTAAACAATTGCCTCAGGAGGGACTTCTCAGTGATGGAGTTGCTGGGGAGTCACTTATGTCCCAGTAAGTAACCTCTGTCCACTAAACTGCACTTCGTCGGAACCTTTTCTTTGGTCTGTCAGGCCCTCCTTACCAGTAATACCTAAATGCTTCTTATGTCTCCCAGAAAATGTTGCACAATACCAGTCTGGGTTCCATTTGAATGGCATCAGGACAGAGGGCACTATTTTCTGCTGCTTGCCCCATATGTGGTTGGGATAAATACTGAAGTGCAGGGAAGTGTCAGTGCAGGGGTGTGACGGGAATAGCAGTTGGGAGATAGGGACATGTTAGTTAAGGTGGAGTGATTACTAGTAGCCTTGGGTTTCTGTTTCAGGATCTGACTCACATGCCTGTGCCCAGTACATGGGAGAATAATGATGTCTTCCCATCCGGAGACTGGGAACAATATCTTAAAGCATATGCCAGTGCTTGAGAGTGAGCAGAGGGTGAGACCAGAATGACCTTACAAGGAAATGACATATTATGCTGGCATTACTTAATCAATAGGAAATGTTTTTAATAGTCATCGTTGTCATGGCAATGGAAATGCTTTCCAAAGTTTAAGGATCAGAATCTCTTGTTCTTTCTGGTTTGCATATTGCCAGGTAGTAGCAGTGCCTGCTTTTAAAACTTTGTCGCCTCCATTCTGAATTTATTTATTTTTTTAGGGAGCAAATATAACTTCGTTCAGCTTCCGGCTGCAGTGGGGATTTGTGCCAGGATTCGCGGCACACAGCTGAAATACGTTTTGTGTTTTATGAGCTTTGCCTCGTCGTGGAATTAAATAGCACTAATTACACGAGTATAGACTGACAAGGCAGACGACTGTTCACTTTCTCATTGGGTTGAAAAAGGGAGGGATGGATGGAGTAGGGGGACAAGGAAGACATGTGAGAGACACGACTCGACTTTGGGGGACAATGGAGGTACCATCTTCTGGCAAAGTGTGCCCCAAGTCAACTGATCCTCCATGGTTCTACTATTTGGTGGGGCTTTGGATTCTTTGCCTGAAGATTGTTGGGACAGGAAGGATGATGGCTAGTTGACTCTGATACAGGTGGCACTGACCGGGATGATGGCAGCTTCAGGGCCTAAAACATAATAGACTCTCAGCCTTGATTTCCTAAAACCCTGCATCTATTTTATTGCTTCCAAGCCTGACAACTTTCTTGATTAGAAAAGTCCAGTTAAGGGTCTGTAATATAGCTTGGTCACAGAGCATTTGATTGGCATGTAGAAGTCCCTGTGCTCAGTCCCCAGTATCACACATGTATACAAAGAAAATGAAAGTCTAGTTAGAAATTTTGCACCATCTTTTTCTTACTTGTCAAGGGAAGGGTAGGAGATGAGGCAGAGTCAGCTTATGCGGGGCTTTACATAACACCTATATGAGTGGGTGGGGGCTTAGGGCTTGAGATCTCCTGTTCACATTCTTCCACTAACTCTCCTATACAGCCCCAGAGGCCAAAAAAAGCAAAGACATACTCCCTGGGTGGTGAGATAGAGCAACACATGACTGATGACTGTGTCCTATACCTTGGTCCTTCCTCTTGGAAGAGCAAAAGTAAGGTCTACAGAGAGTGATGTGGGCCCACTTGACGGAAGAGGACCCCAAGCTCTCTGAGGGCAGGCTATGGGGTTAAAGTATAGTTGGCATGCCAGAGACATCCCACAATTGAGGTTAGGTTGCTAGGAAGACAACTTAAGAAAGCCTCAGAGACTCCGGATTGTTGCAGGCATGCAGGCACTACCTTCATACCACTCTGTATGGCACATCTACAAATACAGTCTGAGGACCCTTCCTCACATCCATGATAAACTGTTTATCTGAACTTTCTCACTTCTACTACGGCTCACCAAAAGAGCAACTTGGGCATGCTCTTTTGCCACCTACCTTCTAGAAACATCAATATACAGCTGGAGAAACTCAAGAAAAATGAGCAGACCGTGGCCTGCGAAGGCAACCATTCCTGGCGTCTGCAGTGTCCTAAGTCATGGTGATTCAGAGAGAAGAGTCTTCAGGGAATGTCACTGGCATAAACATGAATGGCTGTGAGCTAAGAACACCCAGCTTCTTCCCCTGACTGTGTGGGGAGACAAGATCTTCAAAGTGAGTTCTCATCTGTAAGACCATTAGATGTGGCTCAGAATAACCAAACTGACCTGGGACGTGAGTCTGAGGCTGGAGGACAGTGTGGGTTTCCTTTCTAGATGAAAACTACTCAGCCATACAAGTCTTAAGCCACATGCACAGAGCAAATGGACCTCAGGTTTCCTTTTGACGGCCAAATGTCCACCATCTCTTATAAAAGCAAAAGTGGTGTTGCTTTGCTACAGTTTCTGGATGGTTTGATCACTTTTCCATGATGTTGCCCCATTTCTGTGCATCCAGAGGCCACTGTAGGACTCTGAGGGTGGAAAACCAATATGGGTGCAAGGTAGTCAGACAAGGGCTTTTGTATAAGCTGTGCTGGGTAGCTGGGACAGGAAATAGCAGCCGTATTGATTCCAGGCTTTAGTAGTGGGGTCTGAAGCCTAGTTTTGGCTAGCCTGCTTCTTCAAATGAGACACTAGAAAGAATCTGTCAATCGTTTGCTGCCAAGATCATGCTCCCTGGAGAATTCTGTGTTTTCAAATTTTGCCAGCCAGGCCTGAAGTAGAGAGAGCCATTGTGTAGTGACTCCTGACTCTCCTTTGGCATCATAGTGCCTGAATTATCAAGGGCTGCCTCCAGGTCATAACGAAGAGTTTCATTAAAGTTACCTTTCTGTTCATGACCTTCCTGTATGCTGGAGCCGCAGGTTCCTGGTGAATGGCACTGTCTGCAGGACTGAAGGAGGTGGTTGAGTCCCTGGCTTCTGAGAAGTAGAGTTCTGCACAACTCCAAGGTACAACTAGAGGCTCTCTAGGAGACTCTCAGGTACTGAAGAGCAGGGACATTATATTCTGCTCTAGGGGAATTACTCTATCATCCCAGATCAGAATTCCTCTTATGGCATATGTTCAATTAACAATCACTTGCTAGGGGGAAAAACGTCATTAAATAGATGAACATATGCAGGCTGGCTCCTCAGCTTGTATCTACTGTACTCTTCCCCCAGTGCAACTTTCTCAGGCCCTGAACCTTCCTTGACTGCACTGGATTTCTTGATCGAGTAGGGGAAAGTTTAGTTTGTAGGCCCAAGGTGACTTGTGGCAATATTTCAGCTGGTAGACTGTTGGTCTCTTGTAAATCATGTATGGAAGGTGTAGCTTCTCAGATACATTTCTTCTCACATTTTAAAAGGACAAAATTGAGTATTTTAAATATTTATAAGCCCTTGAAAAACCAACTCTGTCAGTCCAGATCCTTTTTGACCTTGTTGGTACAGCATTGGGATTTACTTTAAATATTAGCCATAAGCTGCCATCTCATATACTCTGCTGTGAGAATCATTCATTTTTTCCTTCTTTCCTTTATACTCAGACATTTATTCCATTTTTTGTGTCTCAGGACCTAGCCTTAGAACTGAAGATATTCAGTGATGAAAAAACCCTGTAATCTTCATTGTTTTTTAAAAAATTATTACACAATATTATTGTGTGTGAGAGAATACATGTGCCATGTGGAGATCAGAAGACGATTTTCCAATGTCTGGTCTCTCCCATCAGTTGGGACCTAGGAATCAAACTAGAGCCATCAGCTTGGTGGCAGTCACTTTATCTGCTAATCATTTTATCAACCCATGATTCATATTTATAAGGGACTCTAGATATTGGAGAGGACAACATAGTTGAACAAATTTATCAGCTTATTACCTGTGTATTTCTGGTGGGCACTGATTCCTGTACTAACATGTGATCAGAATATCTTAGCGTCTTCCTGGGGTTAGAGATAGTTTCATCTGAGAAGTGAATGAAATTTTTGATGTGAAAGCCTTGAATAGGTGGAAATCTTGGGAGGCTTGTGTGTATAGCCTGAATCAAACGCTGTGTGATTGTGGAAGTCTGTTCACCCATACTTATTCCCAAATCTTACTTTGGACAGTGCATCACCACTTAAGAACTATAGTTAATCTCTGTGGGCAGGGAACACTCCAGTCTATTAGGCTTGTTATTTAACTTCAATGAAGAACAGTCAGGTAGAGAGGCTGTGGCCATAGACACTTTCAGATATCTCTCTGTGTGGATTAGGATTTGATATGAGTTACATTCATCTGTGAAGAGGTACTCTCAATTCAGAAAATTCCTCTATCACATTGGCCTGATGCCCATACCACATTGGCCTGTGGGGGAGCATATAGGGCATTTTATTGATTAAAGATTGATGTGGGAGCACCCTCTGTGGACAGTGCCACCCTTGACCAAGTGGTCTTGAG
This sequence comes from Sigmodon hispidus, assembly GCA_004025045.1. Lineage (NCBI taxonomy): Eukaryota > Metazoa > Chordata > Mammalia > Rodentia > Cricetidae > Sigmodon > Sigmodon hispidus. The sequence goes on from PVIH01000088.1 coordinate 278,029, forward strand.
CATTATAGGAAAGTATACTTAGAAAGCCATATCTTGTCAAACCAGTATAAGTGGCATCCCTTCACAGCCTCTGCATCAGCTCCTGCCTTCAGGCTCCTGCCCTGTCTGAGTTCTTGCCCCTGACTCCTCTCAATGATGGACTGTGATATGGAGCCATAAACTGAAATAAACTCTTGACTTCCCAACTTGAATTTCATCACTGTATTTCATCACAGCAACAGAAAACAAGATTCTGACGTTAAGGATTCCAAGAAACTAATCCTGAACTAGTTTATGGAAAGGAGAAAACTATTGGATCATGTATTATCTGGGCAGGCCAGGCATGCAGATGGTGTCAAGCACACCACATAGACATCTATACAACTTGAACTGGGATTCGAGCACATTCGATCATTTCTGTTCTCTCATGTCTTCACGGTTTGAATCTCTTTGTATTTGTCCTCTTGGGTTACAATATGACCCCAGCAATTCTCAGCCTGTACTCTCTGAAATCACATTGAATGGTAGCCCAAGAGTGAACAATAAAATCAGAAGGAGATAATGTATGTGAAGACGACTTATAAACTCTGAAGGAATTTTGTGAGCTAATTGCTATTTTAAACTGCTCTATAATAACTTTCTTTCTGCCACTCAGGAATCTGAGAGGACGGTAGCACTTCATGAAAATTAGTTTGAGCTCTTCAAAACTTGCCATATAACACAAAGGCAGTCCCAACTGCTTTAATCAAAATGATGATCAGCTTCTAAAAATGAGTTTCATCTCCCCTGAGACCACTCAGGATTAAAGTCTGATTTCATGAAGGGGAGGTGGCAGTGTTTGGGTTTGATTTGGTCTGTGGGGTGTCCCGTCCCTGTCCTGCCCACCCTGACTGGTTCAGAAAGCCCTTTGGAAAACTTTGGCGTGATTTGCTGATGCTTTAAAAAATACTTTAAAATCACATAAATGGGTATTTGAGTCAGAATATAAGGATCAGAAATTGGAGTAGAGCATTGCTGGGCTAAAGACGGCACTTACTTGGGCTGACATCCTGGCATAGCCACCTCTACCCTTTGGAAGCTTCAGCTTTGCAATTTCATGAAGTCAGAAGTCAGGGTCACCGTAGATGACCCTGGGTGAGAGGGGGCTGTAGGCTTTGCCCTTCTGTGGGAAGAAGGCCAGGGAGACTAGCAATGAACAGGCCCACAGTGGAGTCTTCAGTGAGCCAGTGTCCACCTGCTTGTCCATACCTCTTCCCCTTACATCTCTTTGTTCTTTGTTTCCCAATTAATCCTTCCTCTGGGGCAAAAAACAAGAGGCTGCTTATCCCCATCACATGTTATTGTTTCTGCCAGTTCCTCGCCCCTCCAGGAACAGTAATTTCACCTTCCGCAGTTGAAAGTGATGTGTTTGAGAAGCATAACTGTGCCTCATCTTGATGCCTAATAGAAGACGGTGGATAATCTGTGGCCCTTGCCTGCCCAGGAAAATCATGATTATGACCCTCTTTTGCTTGCCTGGCACTGACTGGGAAGCTGTGGATTGGCTGTGGGCCTGTGAATGTATACAGTAAGGTGGACCAAATGTCAGGCACTTGGCATGCTCTGATACAGGGTCTGCTGAACGTTCCCTCCCGAAGGGCTGGTAGCTGTGCCCCAACCTGCCTGTGTGTCTTCTAGTGAGTATACCAGCCCCTCTGGAATTTGGCTGTTGGCAGAGTGGCAGTGAGAGCCCTGTTAGCCAGGAGAGCATATGGTGCCCAAATAGCTGTCACTTTCAAAGTCTGGGGAGCAGATGCTGGAGTAGGTTTAGATAAAGCCAGAAGAGGCCAACTGTGATAGGAAAAGCATGGAATGGGGAGTCAGTGATCTGTGCTGTCCCTCATCACCATTCTTTATTTTATTACTGGTTGATTGATTGTATTTGTGTACATGTTGGGGTGGGTATACATATGTGTGCTAGTGCATGTGCATTTCTGTGTGTATATACAGAGGTCAGAGTTCAACCTTGGGGGTCTTTCTTAGTTGTTGTCTATCTTGATTTTTGAGATGCGATCTCTCACTCAAAAACCTAGAACTCATTGGTTAGATCAGACTGGCTGGCCAAGGACTTCCTGTCTTCCCCTTCTTAGGACTGGGATTATAAACATATGCTGGAATACTTGGCTCTTAGCATGATTTCTGGGGATCAAATCCAAGTTCTCATGTGCATGGCAAACACTTTACAAACAGAGCTTCCTCCCAATCTTCATTTTTTATCCCGTGAGCCCTTGCCAATAATATCACCTCTATTGCTTTGGATTTAGGGATGTCAGTAGCATTAAACCAGATTATCTAGTTCAGAAAACAAATTTCTTGAATCTTCTCTACTCTTTGGATTTGAAAAGACAGTTCAAGGAACTGTCTTGACTCCTCATCACTTGTCCTGAGATTATTTTTTAACCAGTAGGCATCATTACTTATCCTAATATGTATCTTTTTTTTTTAAACTCAGTTTCAATCTTTATTAACAAAGCACCTACTGGGTGATGAACAGAGTCCTTATGTTAGGTGCTCATCAATACTTTCAGAATTATCATGTGATAGTACCTATTGACAAGTGTCATTTTGCAGGTAGTGTCCTGTAGGTCACAGGGATTTCCATGTCCCTGGGTTTGGTAGGTGATATCCTGGGACCTCTATGTTTGAGACTTGTGTGAATTAAACTCCAAGGGCTTCATATCCTGGGTTCTGGAATGAGGCATTTCTAGAAAGTGTATGGACTTTGCAGTGGTATAGATCTGAATTCTTTTCCTAACTCTGCTCCTCATTGGCCACATATCCTTGAAGAACTTGCTATTCATCTGCAGAATAGGTAGAACCATCTTGCTTCAGGGGCAGCCACGACAGGGAAAAGCATTGACCTTGCATGGGCCTGGGATATAGTCAAGGATGCACAGACATTGCTTTTCCTCTCTGCTTCTGGCCTCTCAGTCAAGAATCAGTTGTTGAGCCTCCACTGGGTGCTGAGCAGGGCTTTGGTAATACGGATGCACTAGTGATTAGGGCAGAACCTGTTTGGCTCCTGGATCTCCCCAGTCCTCAGCTCCAATCTCTCCTCCAGTGAAGGGGGGAGGGGACTTCTCTTTTCTCTTTCCTCTTCCCACAGCTCAGTGCATTTTGGTCTTGGCTTCTCAGTGATAGCTTGACATGGCCCGTAGCATTCTCTTTTCTGCCATACCTTCTTTCTGATTCTTTCGTGAGCTGTGTTCTCCATGGCTGAACTTCCTCGTTCACACCTTGGTTAACTACCATTTTGAGCGCTGTCCCAAGAAGGCACTTTTCTTCCAGCTTTGAACATCTTCTCCAAGTTCATTGTTTGGCTCAAGCTCTGCCCCTGACAAGGTTTCCAAAGTCTGATCCTTGTTCCTCTTCTCAAATAAGAACTCCCAAAGCATGCTGTCATATGCCACACAACCTCAGCTCATGCAATAAACAGGTTCTAGTGGTTTTCACCTGGATTAACAGTAAACTGACAGCTGGGCCCAAGAGTCCTCCAATATCTTGCCTGTGTTGCACATGCTCTACACACACTCTTGGACCACATGGCTAGATGAACTAAGGCCCCTTGTTTACAGGACTGCCATCAGGGTAGGGTTCCCATCTGTTAGTGGTTTTTTCCTCTCATATCTCCTTGTGTGCTTTTTCTTAGGATTTGGACTGATGATGTAAAGTCTTTATTATTTTTTTCTCTTCTCTGGGTGTCCAGATAACCTGTTCTTTCTTCCTGCTGGAGTGACTTCTATTACTTTAATGATTTGCCTCATCCCATAACTTCAATTTTTAGGAGCTTGGGGGGAAATAAGAAATCCTACAGAGCTGAGATGCCCCATAAATAAGAGATTGACAGTTCCAGCCCTTATTTCATCCAAGCTGGGAGAAATGATGCTGTCCCTTGGAAACACGTGCAGAAAGTATATTGAATAGAAATGAAGGCAATTGCTAGGATGGATAAAAATTTTTTTGCTCTGGAGATTATTTATTTATTTATTTATTGGACCACTGGTTTCTGAAAGCATCTTTTCTCTCCTTTCAAAGAAAAATCATAGGAGCCAGGGGAGCCCCCACCATAGGAGACAGCCAAGATGTACCTCATAAAAATGATAGGAGAGCCCAGAGCTGGGTAGTGCATAGGGTGGGGGTGGGGAGGCTGGTAGTCACTGCAGGGATGGAGTGTGTTGATATATTTTATATTCAATAAAACTAGTCTGGAATATCATAAAGAAGATCCACCCACAGTCAAGCCAGGAGGATCAGAGAGTGGTAACTCATGCCTTTAATCGCAGCATAGGAAAGACTGGGAGTGGTGGGCTATGCCTTTAATCCCATAACTCCAGAGTTATCTTTCTGTGTTTCTGTGAATTCAAGGTCTAACTACCAAATAGTAGTAGCTCATAACTTCAATATTAACTCTAGAATATGATGCAGAGTTGAACCTGGAAGTGAAACAACTGGGCAAAGAAGGTATCTGAGGCAGGCTTAGGAAGACAGAATTATTCTGTAGAAGTGATGAGGAGCCAGGCTGAGGGAGCTGGAAGATAGCTTTTACCCTGAGAAGTTGGCTGGGTGAGAATTGACTGTGGTCTGTTTCCTCTCTCTGATATTCCAGTCTCCCCAATATCTGGCTCTGAGTTCATTAAATACAAATACACATAGAATTTGTGCCTCACTGGAGGATGCCGGCTTTTAGTGTAACCTCCTTGTACCATCTGGTAGAGGAGGCAGGAAGGACAAAGCGGTTCAGGGATAGAAGTTATGAGTGGCCTTAGGAATCCTGTTGTGGATAACGGGAAGTGAAGTCCAGCCCTTGCTGTGGGACAAAATGAGATGGTTAAGGACCGACTATGGACTACTTCAGCCACCTTTCCTGTTTCAGGTGGTACAAGTCACAACAGTCCCCTAAACTCATATTCCTTTGCTGTAAAATGTGGTGTGAGATGACCACAGGCTTCTGTTAGCAATAGTTAAGGTTCTGGCAGGAAACAAAATGTACAGATTTGGTCTTTTGAGCAGAAATTAATAAGAGTATTTGTGAAAGGTAAAAGACCAATTTCCCCAAGAGGTGCTCTTCTTCTTCTTCTTCTTCTTCTTCTTCTTCTTCTTCTTCTTCTTCTTCTTCTTCTTCTTCTTCTTTTTTCCTCCTCCTTCTCCATCTTCTCTTCCCCCACACCCCCCCCCCACGCTATCTTTTTTTTTCCCCCAGTTTTTGGCTTTTGAGACAGGGTTTCTCTGTGTAGTCCTGGCTGTCCTGAAATTAGCTCTGTACATTAGGCTGGCCTTGAATTCACAGAGACCTGCTTGCTTCTGGCTTCTGAGTGCCAGGGTTAAAGGTGTGCACCACTACCACCTGGCTTGGTGCTATATTTCTGAATCAGTAATAAAGAGATCACTGTTACTCTCTCTTAGGCCTAATAAAGTAGGCAGCAGCTGGTCCACACAGCATGGAGACAGAGAGGCAGAGGAAGGCCCCAGTACAGACGGCTTCTCCTCTAGCCTCCTGTTGATGCGTCTCACTAGGACTGATAACCTGGGACTGGTACCAGGGACCCATCGATGCAGGGTCCATGTGTGTCCACTCTGTTCACAGATGAGTACAGACCTTAGATCTAGAAGGGCAGTTGGAAGATACTCATTATGGGTTATTAAGATGAAATGAAACAGTACCCAGAGGTACTGGCCAGGGACTGGTGCAAATCCAGACACTCAGCAGGCAATGTTGTTTCTTATTAGCATCAGTCTTATCATTGTCATCCTCTTTACGATTATAAGGAGAATTAGGGCTGCAGCCTCCAAGACAACCATCTCATGCACCTACACTGGGCTCTGGATCCACTGGCCTCTGGCTTTCCCAGAACAGGTCCCTCCGACGTTGTACTAAATTCAGGCAGATTTGTAGGCACCACAGAGCCCTGCCATGGTTCGCTCACATTTTAATCTTCTTTCTTTCCTAGGGGAAACCGCCCTGCTGAGTCCTGGCCCTCCAGAGGGACGGTCGTGCTGGCTATTGTTGTGTTGAGAGGCCCTCTCTCTGAGATGAAAGCCATGCCCTGGAACTGGACTTGCCTGTTGTCCCACCTTCTGGTGGTAGGGATGGGCTCCTCGACTCTGCTTTCAAGGCAACCACCCCAGATGTCTCCGAAGCGTTCCTTTGTCACATTCCGAGGAGAGTCCACTGAGGGCTTCAATCACCTTGTGGTGGATGAGAGGACAGGACACATTTACTTGGGGGCTGTCAATAGGATTTACAAACTCTCTAGTGACCTCAAGGTCTTGGTGACTCATCAGACAGGGCCAGATGAGGACAACCCCAAGTGTTACCCACCTCGTATTGTTCAGACCTGCAATGAGCCCCTGGCCAGCACCAATAATGTGAACAAGATGCTGCTTATAGATTACAAAGAAAACAGGCTGATTGCATGTGGGAGCTTGTACCAGGGTATCTGTAAGATCCTTAGGCTAGAGGACCTTTTCAAGCTGGGAGAGCCTTTCCACAAGAAGGAACATTACCTCTCGGGGGTTAACGAGAGTGGCTCAGTCTTTGGGGTGATCGTCTCCTACAGCAACTTGGATGATAAACTCTTTATTGCCACTGCAGTGGATGGCAAGCCTGAATATTTCCCTACCATCTCTAGCCGGAAGCTGACTAAGAACTCTGAGGCAGATGGCATGTTTGCATATGTTTTCCATGATGAGTTTGTGGCCTCCATGATCAAGATCCCTTCAGACACCTTCACTGTTATCCCTGACTTTGACATCTACTATGTCTATGGCTTCAGCAGTGGCAACTTTGTCTATTTTTTGACCCTTCAGCCAGAGATGGTGTCTCCCCCAGGCTCCACAACGAAGGAGCAGGTATATACGTCAAAGCTTGTCAGGCTTTGCAAAGAGGACACTGCCTTCAACTCCTACGTGGAGGTGCCCATTGGCTGTGAGCACAATGGGGTGGAGTATCGTTTGTTACAGGCTGCCTACCTGTCTAAAGCTGGTGCTGTGCTGGGCCGGACCCTGAAAGTTCATCCAGATGCTGACCTCCTCTTCACTGTCTTCTCTAAGGGCCAGAAGCGGAAGATGAAATCTCTAGATGAGTCTGCCCTATGCATCTTTATCTTGAAACAGATCAATGACCGCATTAAGGAGCGCTTGCAGTCCTGTTACCGAGGCGAGGGAACTCTGGACCTGGCCTGGCTCAAGGTGAAGGACATCCCTTGCAGCAGTGCGGTAAGTCACAGGGAATCCTGTGAGCCTGGACAGTTGGGTGTGGTCAATAAGGACCTCAGCTTTGTAGCCTCCATAGAGTTTGGATGGATCTCTATCTTGGGTCTCATTGATTTGGACTATCACTAGCCAAACATCCTGAGTGTGAAAGAGTTCATTGGAGCTAAAATGTGGGCTTCATATTGGTGCCTTATTCTGTTCATTTTCTCCTTGCTGGATATGAGAAACAGGGCTGAGAATGGGTGGAGACATGTAAAGTTGATGTTCTTTGCATTTGGGCATGGAGAAGCAACAGAGAAAACAATGGAAGATTCAAGAATGGCAAGTGTTAACATAAGTCATTTTGCATTTGAGGTGGACATGGGTTTCATAGAATTGTAATTTCATTTTAGCCCCTTGCATATCTTTACAAATGGCCAATGAGAACACAAGAGGAAATAGGAAGAGATCAAGCATATTTATAAAGCATCCTCTGTGTTCATAGTGCCATGGAAGAGGCATCTGTCTTATAATTAGGTTTCTATTGCTATGATCAAGACCACACCTAAAAGCAATTTGGGCAGAAAAGGGTTTGTTTTAGCGTACAGATTATAGTCTTTCAGGAAGAGAATTCCAAGCAAGAAACCTGGAGCCATTTATTTTGGGTAGTAGCTGATCTAGTCAAGAGAGTCTGTGGGTCTTTGGAAGATTTTGAACTGTCCCTAAATGTAGACAGAGAGTGATGAACCATATTTGTGGTGTGGTGTGTGTGTGTGTGTGTGTGTGTGTACGTGTGTGTGTGTATACATTACACATGTAAACATAGGTCAGTTGGGGGAAGCAATAGGAGACAGGTATAGAGAAGACCGCTAGAGAACCCTCAGACTTCTACAGTGGAATTCCAAGACTGGGCCACCAATCATGAGCAGAAGTTTATCTCACGTAGTTTGGGAGGTTGCCATAGTCTACACCTAAGTGTCTGCATTTGTTGAGGACCCACTTGCTATATCATAACATAGCAAGAGGTTGAAGGGAAGAAAAGAGAGAGTCAGGAGTGACTGGTCTCATCCTTACCCACTCCCCACAATAAAATAATTAATTGAAGCCTGAAGTAGTGGTGCCAGTCTTTAATCCCAACACTTAGGAGGCAGAAGCAGGTGAATTTCCGAGTTCAACTCTAGCTTGGTCTACACAGTGAGTTCCTTGTCTTGAAAAAATTTTTTTAATCTACTTATTAATTACCTATTAAATATCCTCACCCTCCTATTTTCTTTTTTAATGCTTTGAGGATGGTTGGTATATTGTGTATGTGCAATGATATATGTGTACGCCCCAGGCTGATAGGGAAAACAGTCTCAGTCACTCTTCTACCTTGTTCTTTGAGACAGAACCTTTCAATCAAACCCTGGCTAATTTTGCTAGCTAGCTTGCTCAGGAGATTCCCCTGTCTCAGCCTTCCAAAGCTGGAATTATAGATGTGTGACCACATGCAGTAAGTTTCTGATCTGTCTATTCTGGACCCATCTTCAGCCCCACTGCCATTTAGCCCCAAATAATCATGCAAAGGCATATATTAATTACAAACTGGCTTAAGGCTTAGGCTTATTGCTAGCTAGCTCTGGCATTTCTATGAATCTGTTTTGCCATGTGACTCATGGCTAACCTGTTCTTCATTATGCCTTGCTTCTTAGGCAGCTGGATGGTGTCTTCTGTGACTCTGCCCTCTTTTCTCTTTATCTATGCTTGGATTTCCCACCTGACTATAAATTGGCTTGCCATAGGCCAAAACAGTTTCTTTATTATCCAATGATAATTCACAGCATGCAGAAAGACTTCCCATACCAACCATATCTACTCAGTGTTTACACAGGCTTCTGTGGATCTAAATTCAGGATTCATACCTGTATAACAAGGGCTTTAGCCACAAACTCTTTCCTGGCCCCATTATCCCAGGACCTCTTACTACAGTTAAAATGCAACCAAATTAAAATCTGCATTTGGGAGGGTGTGAACTTCAACCCATAGCACCTTGGCTAAATCTCCATTTTCATTTGAATACTCTGGCATATTTGAATAGACACAATAAGTGTTTCCATCAATGTATTTACACACCCATGTGCATACATTGCTCGTGCTAGAAGATGACATGGTAGTGAGGCATATTTACTAAACAGATAATTCTTTTGAGATCAGAGGGTTTAGCAGTCTCTGACAGTTTTCTGTAGGAGACTTGTTTTTGGGAGTAGCAGCATCTGCAAGAATCCACTTGACAGCATGAACAGGTATCTGTTCTGTTCTTCGTCCTGCCGTAATACAAAAGCCAAGTTCATTACGAAGGCCTGCAGAGCAGTAGGCCCTAACACTGCGTGGTATCCTTGGAGAGAACAGAGAGAGTAGAGTTTTGAGAGACAGACCAATGCCAGGACTGAGGGTACTAGAGCCAGATAACAAGCTTTTGATTTTCTTTTTCTTTTGGTTTTAATTAGCCCTTTCAAGTTAGAGGCAAGTTCATGGCTGAGAATAGAGAGGGGGAGGCCAGAGACTGCACGGGGCTAGGGCTGTCTCCCAGCCAGTCTAAAAAAGGCCGGGGCAGCTTTTAATGCACAGTATCAGTTTCCGTTGATTTGGTTGATACCCAAGTTACTTTGCTCAGGCGCTCTTGTTACAATTCATTTGGACTCAGCTCAGACCACACATGTCCCATACAGCACAATGTCAGCATCAGCCAGGCCAGACTGTGACACTGTTCCCAGTGTCAATGCGGTTGCTACCCTGCTTTCAGTTGACTGGTTCCCTGTGCTGCTGCTTCTTCCAGTCTAGAGGCAGAGAATGGATAACATGAACCCGGAACTCTTTTGTCTCTGAATCTGGGGTTCCCTTGGAGTTTGTAAAGTGGGACTCTAATTCCAGATAGTGTCTTAGGCTTTCCATTACTATGTTAATTGCCATAACCAAAGTAAACTGGAGAGAAATGGGTCTGTTGAAACTTACAGTTCCATACCATAGCCCATCACTGAGAGAAGCCAGAGGGGAACTGGTGGCTAAAGCTGATGCAGAGGCCATGGAGGAGTGCTCATTACTGGCTTGCTTTCTTATAGCACCCAGGAACACCAGCCTCAAAATAGCACCACCCTCAGTGGGCGGGGCTCTCCCATATCAATCCTCAACCAAGATAATGGGCTACAGACTTGTCCACAGACAAATCTTATAGAGGCGTTTTCTCAATTGAGAATTCTTCCCAAATCACTCTAGCTTGTGTCAAAATTTCTTCCCTTGACCCATATTCCTTCCCTTGACCCATATTCCTTCCCTTGAACTCAGAGCTGAAAGTAGCCTAGCACTGAGTCACATGCCTACATCATGAGGTCCTAGCATTCCCTCTGGCTGTATATGATGGCAGCTATGTGGAGGAGGCAAAGGAAGTCTGTATGGCTCAGGGGCTTCCAGGGAGCTGCTTGGTTGGAAAGCATTGAATCATGCATCCAGACCCTTCTGACTGCAGCCCTTTGAGAGCTCAGTGGTGCTTCTGCTCCATTGGGCCAGGAAGGCTGGATGCCTTCGAATCAGATAGAGGGCTGAGGAGCAACCAGAAATGCTCTTGTATGAGTGAGTGACTGTGTGACTATAGGTTCCCTTGCAAGCATGAATCCCTGAGCTGTGTTGGCTATGGACACTGTGAGAGCTAGTGAGGCATTTCTAGGAGTTTATATAGACGGGAGCAGCCCCCAACTTTGCTCCTGAGCCATGCTCTTCCTTGGACCTCATCTTCTCCAACCTGAATGGAGAAAGCATCCAACAACAAATACAACAGAGTCTGCACTGAGAGAATCTAATGAGGGAAGAGGCATGAAAGACCTAAAAAGACCTGTCAGGCATCTTAGGTTGTGCTGGAACACAAGGGCCTAAAGCCTAGCCTGAGGCCAGTTAGCTACTAAGGCATCCAGAGGACTAAGAAATTTAGTTTAATTTCTATTTCTGTAGCTTCACACTATCCGTCTCTACCTCTGGCCCTGGCTCATTTTGTAGCCTACTTCAGAGGTTCCCCTAAACTCTCAGTCACATAGAACTCTAGGGCTATGGGGCCCATAGCCTACTATTTTTGTCTTGTGCTAGGACTCTGTGAAGGCCAGCCTTTCACAGAGATACCTGACAGATCTAACATGGAGTAGGTACCCTGCTCCAGGGAGTACACTGTTGTAAGCCAAGGATCTGTTTCTTCCATGTGTCTAGGGATTGTCCTAGATTTGGTTCCCTACATTCCTTTAGCTCTTCAGCTTTTTGGGGCTCCTTACACAGCTCTTGCCTCTGCCTCCGAGGAAGCTGATGAGTGGAGAAACATCTTAAGTCCTGGGAATGTTTGAGGCAACAGACTGGCCAAAATCAAGGAAAGACCTCAGTGTCCAGGAATGTGGAACGGAAGTTGATCACTAGAGCCTGTAGATGGGACAAAGGCTGTGTTTGAGGGAGTGTCCATTGCTCCCTTTCCTGAAGTCTGAGTTTGAAACCAGCTAAGGAGTGAATGTGAGCATCAGACAGTACCAGCCTGGGGCTGATAATGGGAAGCTGACACAGAATGGATGCAAATCACTTCCTCTTCTCTGTGAGCTGTGACCTCAGAGTGACCTTTAGATAGATAAACTTGGTCCATGGGAGCAGGACCTCTTATTTAGAGTCAACCCTTTCACCTGTGAGAGCCTCATAACTGGAAGTAGGGAGTGACGGCCACCGAACATTGTAGAGCCCTCCCCTGCTAGTGTGCAAGGGGCCTCATTTGCCCTTTTAATTATTCCCAGAGTCCTATAGAACAACAAAAAAGGCAGCCATCCTTTCCAGCTCCAAGGGCAGGGCAAATAGCACCTCAGACCTGCTGCACCCCTGGAGTGCTCAACCGTACTGATCCATTGCAGTATAAGGGAGGTAAACTTGACACACAGAAGGGGTGGTCCTGTGAGAAACGTTCTCCAGTGGGAAGGTCAGGTAATTAGCAGTCTAGATCATATGTGTGTCTAAATTCCCAGCCCATGACTTCTCCCATGGCATGTCTCAGTGCGGGCCTGCAGAACTGGTCTGGATAGGTAGGTCCTATGTAAGGACCATCGGGCAGATCAGGACACTTGTGATCCTGGGCCCTGAGTGTCAGGTACAAGTGGAGCTCTCCAGTTAATACAGCCAAGAGAAACCTCCCAAGATTCCGAAGGTCCATCTGGAAGAACCATGAATGTTTCTGCATGACTCCAAGGTTTATCCACTGGTATTCCAGTCCCATGAGGGTCCCAGAGATACAAAAATTGGCTTCATTTTCACCTCCTGCCCAACAGCAGATATCATTGATATGAAGGAGAACTCCATTCCTACATGTTATGTGATTCATCTGTTTCCCAGACACAGCAGGTGATCCTAGGGAGAAGACAGGGTCATTCCCTTGGACTCAACCCACCCTAGATGGTCATTCAGGTTTGCCTGGCGCCTCAGGTCCTGAACTCCATAAAAACGAGCATCTGGAATGCCCAGGCAGCTGTCCCACGCTAGTCTTAGCTAGTCTGCTTAGGCTGTTTTCATTTTCCTGTCAGCAGGAAGCTGGGCTCTAACTACAAGCTCTTGTTTCCTGTTATGGTGAGAGGCAAGGGTTTCTCTCTTTGCTTGGCATTCACTCTCCCTTGGTGCAGGAGCTCCTGGACCCGAGTTGATGGAATACCACACTCACGTACCAATAGGCACACATATTGCAACTCTCTTCCAGCTCCACCTGGACCCTCATTCCTCCCAAGCCTTTTAGTATCACAGTTTTCTTAGTTAAGATTTGGATGCCTGTGATAAGACAACCCTAAGACAGAAGTCTCCCCTGTCTTCACTCAGTGTAGCTCCCATGCTAGGCATTCAGGTTTAATGACCCTCACCTCGCTTACCCATCTGGGTCAGCAGAGTTTGCAGTAGAAATCCCATCTGGATCAAATGTCATAGTCTTTTGGGTCATGTTATGATGAGGATGAGTTAAATCTGGTGGGAGGAAGTCTGAGGTTGGCCCCAGGTTGAATGTGTTCTCCCAGGATGCCACTCAGGAGGCCAGCAAGTCCGTGGCGGGTGGGGTGACTTCAGAATCCAAGAATCACACATACCGAGTTTTAGTGTACGCAGATTCAAGAGCCTCATCCTATAAATTCCAAGTTGTGGGTTAAGGGCATGGAACCTCACTGTGCTGGGACATCGCTTGCTAGGTTCAGAACAGTGTCATGCACACTACCACATATGTCCATATGTGTCTCGCCTCTCGTTGATGCCTCTCTGTTCTCTCTACTTCCCCACATCTTGCTCTAAAACTCACCCCCTGGTCCTCATCACCTCCCAGCCTTTCTCTATGGCTTTTCCCGCCTCCTGCTGGCACACTGCTCTCAGCCGTGAATACAGTTATAGTACTCTCTCATGAGTGTACACACATATCCATGTATATGTGCACAGCAGCCTCATTCACTACGGCATACCACAGCCTAAATGGGAGGCTAAACATCTTGTCAATCAACACATGAATATGCCCCACTGACCACTCCAGATGTGAAGTTCCCTTTAATTCCTTTCATCTGCACAGGGTGGTGTCTTGGCAAGGATGCTGGCCAGGGAGTCTGGACCTCTGGGTCTCAGCCAATGCCAGCCCGTGAGCTATTATAGAGCTGGTCAACGGTTTCCCTTCTGCTCTAGTTTTATGCTAAAGAAGGAGCTGGGAGACAATACCTATTTAATAAAAGGGCAAAAAAGAAGCACACAGACATTATTAGGAAGTAAGGCTAGGCCCAGAACCCCATGACGAATACAAATGATCTCGGCCCCACCCTGTACTCACCCCCACCTCTGGTTATACTGTCCGTGTGATTTATTGCTGAGACTTCACCATCAGTATCTTCTTTAGAGAGATTTGGGCTCCACCTAACTGAGGCCACATTCAGGTTTCCAGTCCCTAGGATATGCTTGTTAGCCGGCTTGCTTCCTTTCTTCATGTACCACAGTTCTTACCGTGCTTATGTTTCAGCGGCCTTTAATTTTTGCAAAGCCAAAGGAAAAGATCACTTATCCACACGCTGGCAACTGCTCTGGTTTCATTAGCAAAGTTAAAAAAGAAAGGAACAACCCCAGGGCACTTTCCTCATTCTGTTTGTCCACTTAGACCCTTCTTCTTAGGGAGTCTGCCCTCCTGTGCTGTCCACAAACACATACTCGGTTCTGCGAGCGAGCAAAGAAAGCCAGTATCGTTCTCCACATCATTACTGTGTCTCTGTCAGTGTTCCAAAATATAATGGGATCTGTTCTGCTGATTTATCCTGCATGCAAGCGACATTACCCAGACACACGGGCCCAAGGAGCAAGAGAGGAAGATACACAGCAACATGAGTGGGGCTAATAAAATTTATTCCTACTAACAAGGGAATGACCTACCCCATAATTCAGCCTGGCTGGCGGGGCCACTGCTTCCCTGGACCCGCCAGGAAACACACAAAGTTAATAATCGTGGTATTCCTCACTCCAATTATAGTTTGAGTGGTGGCTGTGGCTGCCTGAGAGAGAGAGAGAGAGAGAGAGAGAGAGAGAGAGAGAGAGAGAGAGAGAGAGAGAGAGAGCTGGAGATTGATGGGCGGGCTGTGTGGAATTTATCTGCCCCTGACAGGCAGCTGTTAGGGGCGCGTAAAGCTAAAGTCTAGAAGGGGTGGGAAGCTTCCTGAGTGGTATTGCTCACAAGGCTAAGAAACTTCTTTGGGAGTCCCCAGGGGTCCAGTTGGGGCCACTGGGTTTGCTGGAAGCCTAGTTACCACCTGCAGTGTTCTGATTCTCTTGCCAAGCTGGCCCATAGCTATGGCCTGTGCAGACCTCCATTGTGCCATATCCTGGCTGCTTGTCAGAGGGAGGAACCTGGGCTCTCAGCAGCTGGGCTAATGAGGAGAAGGTCATGAGTCCAGCCCCCAAGATCCTGATTGAGCTCTCTGATGGTTTTGCTCAGCAACTCCTTGGAGGGTACATGGCAAACACTTGGTGGTGGTTCTGGTCTGGCTAGAAGAAAGCATATTGGGAATAATGTCCCTCATCCTTGAAATGCAGCAGAAACCAATGGCCTTGCTTCCCTATTAGAAGGCTATCTTGTTATCATAACTAGCAAAAGACTCCTTAGATATCTGGTGACATTGGACCACAGCTGATCCCCCAAGCACACAGATTGCAAAATGAGTATAAAAAGAAACACTGCCTTTGATATGACTTCCCTTGCTCCATAGGTATGGAAGTATAATAAGTACAATAATTAAGCTTTGGAAGCTGCCCCAACTCTCCAAGAGCTCCTGGGACACAACTGGCCTTCTTCTGTTCTGATATTTGGCCCCTTCCCTCCTTTATGAGATGCCTGGAAGCATGGCTCTTGGTTCTTGGGAACCCTGGCTACAATTTGTTGGGTTGTTTTTCCAGCCCTAAGACACTTTCCACCGAGTCCCAACAATAACAGATTTGTCTAACTAGGTTATCGTGGCTGTGGCTTGCTAGCTCTCCCCCTTCTCCTCTGTAAACATTCATTTCCCCTACAATCCCATTGAAAAGGATACAATAAAGAATCACTCTGAGATGATGCATTAGTAGCTAAGTGGATGCCTGTGGTCCCCCATTCCTGTTCCTGCTCTTTATGTTCCCAGCCTGGGTTCAGGGGCAAGCTTCACCTGTAATAGTCTTTCTCTGGTTTCCTTCCAAGAGTTCAATGCAGGAGCCTCAATTGAGTTTACAGAGAGGGTTAGGGATTATGAAGGAGAAAGGAAAGGCTATGCAGGTCAGTAAAGCCATCAAAGGGATGGAGGTATGTGTGTGCGCATGTGGGTGCGTGCATGTGTGTCTAAACTCTGTGATATAGAAATGATCACTTCTCAATAAGGTGAAACCAAAGCCTACTATAGTCTCCTGGAGTTCTTTCTAGGCTCCTGAGAGCCTTCTCTGTTTACCCCTGAAGAGGCAGCATAGAACACACACAGCCTCATCTCCAGGGGCCCATGCACTGTGTAATGCAGGCCCTGGTGCATTTATGAGCACCTGAGGGGTCAGCAGCCATATTTGAGATATGGTTCCTAATAAGTGGGTGATCATTATCAGACTGTACTGCTGAGCTTCACAATCGGAGTCTGTATTTAGACATGAGCTATTACAGCTTATCTGATCAATACCTGCTTTAAAAAGAAATCCCACATGCGCAATTCACTGATGCTGGGTTTCTAGCAGAGGTTGGCAATGGGCAGGTCTGGTGTGTGTGTGTGTGTGTGTGTGTGTGTGTGTGTGTAGGTGTAATTAATGCAAAGAGGATTAATGCTTGTGAGGATGAGGAATAGCAAAGGTTTGTCCTCAGGAGCATTGCTCACAGGCCTCTCTCTCCCTTTCCTCCGTCCTGTATCTCTTTACAACCTCCCACTTCCTTTGGAACGCATGTCCATGAAAGGAAGATTCAGACTTTTATGATTGGGCAGGGACCTGCTCAGGAGGAGAGGTTGTGTTGTGTCCAGGCTCTGGAGGTAGCAGAGAACAGAGGTTCCTTCCTTTATCTGTGGCCCCTGCTGCTGTCCCTGAGAGTGAAAGATTCTCACTCTACGGCTGCTGCCTAGCACCATGCAGGGAATTTGGACTTTTATTTGTTTGTTTGTTTTTCCTGTAAGTTAATAGGTTACTAAGGTAGCCATATCCAAGTCTTGATTTTATTCCTTGTAAAATGGCTTGGTCTGCCTTGCTGATCTTACTCCCTTCTCTGGAATAGTATAAAAGAATGGCGGTATGCTGTGTTCTAAGCCATAGAACGTGGAAGCAGACCAAGTCACCTCTGGACAGAGTCACCACCTGTTTTCCTAGCAGCTGTGGCCCCGCCCTCCATTCTCTCCAAGGACACCTGAAACAGGATACCAAGAGCTTATCTGAATACAGCCTAGGTCTATTTTCCCACTATAGAAAAACAATTTAGAGGACATCATCTGAGACTTCTGCATCTTTATGGATTTGGGACTTCTTTGAATGCGTGCTTTTATAAATATCCCAAAGCAAATTAATAAATGAGGATCTGTCAACAGCATCGTTCTCCCAGAAGCCCCAGTTTCCTCATTGTTCAAAGTGAGGAAGTCCTCTAGGCCAAGGAACCCCAGCAGAGGCTCAGATAGCCCCACACTAGGCATTTGGGCAGCTTTCTTTCTTCATGTAATGAACAAAGTGGTGTCTCAGGGTCAGACAATGCAGTAGAGGTGCTCTGAACTCCACATGTGAATCTGGGTGATACTCCCTGACCCAGGAAGGGAAGAGGGGCTAATTTGCTGCCAGATGTATAGGCTGTTTGCTGCCTTCAGATCAGGTGTAGAAGAACCAAGTCTGGCTTTTCATTTTTCTTCCTGGGATCCAGAGCAGCCTGGGATGTACATCCATGGTCTGAGTAGTCAGATGCATCCATCCATCACACTGGCCTACCTGACCTGCATTTCTGGATCAGTGTGGGCTATTTGTAAGTAGTGGATGCCTGGGCTGAGAAGGGCAGCCTGTGGCTATGGAAAAGACTATCTCCCGGAGCTCAGCTAATTGGCCCACAGGGGGATGGACCTGATGACCTCTGCCTCGTTAGCACTGCCTTTGGACCACTGAGCTCTGGCCTAGTTCTGACCTTTCTGTAATAAGGGTTCACTAGAGTTCCGGTAGAGGTGGGGCAATTGGAGGCCTAGGAAAGCATCTCTCTGTGGCAGGGAAGAGGCTGTGAGGAGTAGACCAGGGGCCTTCCAGATGGAATGAGGAACCATCAGGATCAGGTACCAACTCACCCCATGCCTTACAGTCTTCAAGATGGATGGGCACAACTGTGAGCATGATGGCTGTGTCGTTAAGAGCTGGTCACTGGACCTGGGGTTGAAAGGTGATTCTAAGGAATTGAAGGAGAGCTCTCACAGTTCCCAACTCTGCTTCCTCCTCCAGCCCTTCTGAGGTCTCGGCTCCTCAAGTGGCTGCCTTGTGGTTCTGTCCCAGAGCCAGGGGACATTGCTGAAGGAAGGATGCTGGCAACATTTTCAGTCCCCTCTGTGGAGCTGATAGAGTTTTTAGAGTGCCAGTCTCTGCAGAGTGGGAGCAATTTCCCTGTAATTGGTAAAGTAACCGTAACTGCTCTGTCATTTGTATGTAGCGACACATAATTGCACGGTAACCTTTGCTGCTGTGTGCGAGGGAAGCGTGGTAAGCTATTAGATTGTAATTCGGAGTGTCAGCTATGGCTCCATGTGCCATCTCACCATGGTTGCTGGGGCTTTGCAGGCCTCTAGGTAGCTGTTGTGAGGCCTTTGGAGTTTAGGTCCAACTTGAATGGGGTGCTGCTATCTAATGACCTCTGCTAGGGGATAAAGTCCAGAGCGTGGATGCCCATCCCCTCTTCAGTGGGGATAAAGGCCACTCTGGCATCTTTGAAAACACAGACACACCAAGAAGGTTGTGAACATGTGGTTGTCTTGGTCTCACTCAGGCTTTCTGATGAATAGGTCTGAGTGGGATGCAAGGGTTTTCTGTTTTAATTAAATTGTTCTATCTTCTGGCTCAAGAAAGACTGTTCCTTTGCTTCTTCATTTAGCCTCCTGGGTTCAATTTTGTCCCATCCTTACAGACAACTCCAGTGCCTCAATCTCCACAGCACTCCTAGGCAGAAAGCCTAGATTTCCTCAACACTGCTGAGACCAAAGTTAGTGGATTTGTCTCCAGCTGATAAATAATAGTAAGGGTCAGCAGTCTTGTAGCATTTACTGAGTGGTGGACAGTGTTCTGAATGGATTAGATGATCTAATCTTCACTACAGAACTAAGAAATATGTTCTGGTATCACAGTTCCCATATTACAAGTGATAAACCTTAGTTCAATGATTTGCCCACAGTTACAAAGGTCAGATGATCAGACCTAGTTCTAAATTATGAACCACTGGGAAACCAAAGCTTGTATTTGCTCATCTAGCTACCTGTTTGCCATCCTGCTGTCTGTCCATCCACCCATCTATTTACCTCGTGTTTCGTAACCTAGTCTGAAGCAAGCACTGAGCTAAGAGTACAAAGATGCATAAAGCATGGTCTCTGTCCTTCTCAGTGTCCCGGAACACAGTGAGTCACTTGTCTTAACTTAGAGCCTACACAGTGGAAAAAAAGGATATTATTTAAAATTCTTGCAAAAAAAAAAATACCAAGTATAACAAACCAAAATTAACCAGACCCAAATTTTATGCAACGTAATGAACTTATATCTATTTAGAATTGGCATTCAGAATGGAAGCTGTAAAGCTTACATTAAATTTCTCACTTTCAGTATCAGGTAGATTTTACACACTTATCCACCACTAAACTCAATAGATCCATGACAGAATCAGAACTAGAAAAACAATTAGCTTTATATTCTTTTTTCATAACTTGTCTTCCTTATGAGTATTCAGTCCTTAGCTCCTAACACTCAGTTTTTCTTGTTCTCTATCTTTATTGTACCCACATGTATATTTGTTTACATATATACATATATTCTAAGCTAGACTCTATACTGTTAACCAGTAGGAAAACAATGCCTTTATTGAGTCATCTATTCTCCTGTCTGTCCATCTCCCCATCCATCTACTCATCTGTATGTCTTAACCTATTATGAACCAGGCACTAAGCTAAGGGTCCAAAGATGCTTAAAATATGTTCCCTTGCCTTACTCTCAGAGTCCCTGGAATGCAGTGGGTCCCTCATCTTAATTTGTATCCTTTGCATTCTATGAGGATTTTTGGGGACAGTGGAAAGAAAATAAAATGTCCTTTTAGTAGTGAGATACAGAACGTCTGTCTCTGATCTGTCAAGAGCATTATCTAAGTGGCATCCATATACATTCCCTTGTGATGGAATTACGACCTTCCTCTCTAAGAATGGAGTTTGCTGGCCAGCCAGCCTAGCTGAATCAATGAAGGACTCTGAGACCCTGTGTGGAAAACAATTGAGGACGATACCTAATATTGACCTGTGGCTTCCACATGCTGTTTAGACCTATGTGCACATGTACACATGAATGTCTACACACACACACACACACACACACACAATGGGGGTGTGTGAGGAAGATATATCATGTCGGCAGCTGTAACATGCTCATGGGCATT
This sequence comes from Sigmodon hispidus, assembly GCA_004025045.1. NCBI lineage: Eukaryota > Metazoa > Chordata > Mammalia > Rodentia > Cricetidae > Sigmodon > Sigmodon hispidus. The sequence goes on from PVIH01000088.1 coordinate 298,373, forward strand.
TGTAGAGTGACTGGAGTGAGATGCCAGGCCTGGGCCTGAGCACAGCTAGTCTCCTGATAACAGCTAAGGCTTGTCCTGGCTCCAATGACTATGGCTCTAACACTGTTAATAGGGCCCTGGGGAAGAACCAGCCAGGGTCAGAGCAAATGCTCCACACCCTCATCACCCAGGCACTCAGGAATACATACCATCCTCACCTGCCCAAGGCTTTCACCAATTAGCCAGGAGCCCAGACATCTGCACTCTATGGGCATCTGCTGGTCTTTGGGCAGGGAGGGTCTTCTAGATCCTTTCCCTATGCTGTAATTACCCTGAGGCTGCAGGTCAGGAGCGTGCAAGGGCCTCCGTTTCCCATAGCCAATAGCCTGTAGGGAACATAGTCTCCTGTTGCAGGCTGGATTTCTACTAGCAAACCCACATCAGGAATCTTCCCTCACTGAAGTGATTCCAGGTGACAAGGAGTCTTTTTCATTGTCTCATCAGTCCCTGTGTTGGCCCCACCTTGGATTTGACAGCCCAGGAAGGTGAGCCATTGAGGACAGTTGTAGTAAATTACACCTCAGAGAGACAGCTCAGCAGTGCTGCAACTCTATCCGTTGATATTTTTCTCATTACTTCACTGTGGGGGGAAAAAAATCCTTCCTCAAAGTTCTTCAGCTTTGAGGAAACTAAGAGATCGCACTTTTCAGGATTGTTCGGGACCTCAGCAACCTGCTGGGATAAGGCCTGGATTATACCTGAGGACTCATTCAGACGGAAAAACTGAGCCCTGGGGAAGCCAGAGGAGGAGGGTGTCATTTCCCATCATGTCATCCAGGAGCCTCCAGCTGCAGTTTCAGTCTCCTTTAGATGAAGGACAACACAGGGAATGTGGGTGATGATTGTCATGGTACAGGTGGAGACAGAACCCCTGCCTCCTGACAGGATCTGACATGGAGTCCTGTAATCCAGGAGGAACAGAAGTCCAGCTCAGACAGTCAGGCTGGGCTACCCTAGCTTCCTTCTGGTAAAAACATTCCTTACCTGGGGCCCCTTGCTATGACAGGCTGCATCCAAAGAAACTCACAGGTAGTCTGCTTTCTGCCTCTGACAGTGTGACTTCACACTACAGTTGCTTGAATGCATGGTCTGTTTTTGTAGGTGGCAGTTGATTTGTTTGTGATTTGCTAAGGGGAAATACTGTACAGTAACCCTGGCCATTCAAATGCTCTTCTGGCCTACATTTCCCCTGCCTCAGCTAAATAGGGGATGTGTAGATAATGGCTGTGGCGGACTGTGGAACATAGTCCTGCCTCAGTTTCCACTTGGGCAGAGTAGATCATCATTTACCTTCAGCTACTTGAAAGGTGGGTCAAAATGGTCAGAATACAAACTCTACTGGTAGCGGAGACCTTTGTGGCACAAGGTAGGCTGAAGAAAATTAGGGATGCAGATTCTTTGTGAACTGGAATCAGCACGGGTCAAGGACTGTCAGGCTTCTGGGCCCCCCAGGATGCCCTTGGAACACCTGGCAGGTTGCCATAGTTGCATCTAACAAGAAGGCATCACCTTCTCTTAACCCAAATCTGTCCTTCCATTCCTTTATCCAGCTTTTACCTGGGACCTGTCTCCTTTCCCTTTTCCTCATGATAGGAAGATGCAAGTGAGACTAGACCTTGAAGCTTCATCATAAACTTCATGCTAGGCTTGTTTTGGTTTTGGTTTTAGAGGGGAAGGGGAGAATTTTGTTGGAGCTGAGCTGCTGGACTAGATGTGTGTAGCAAAGGCTGGAGGCATCCAAAAGGCTCAGGACAGACATTTGTTCCACATGTGGAAGAAGGGCAGAGGTTAGGGAACTTTAGTGTGCAGTATGTTGTCCTCTGTGATGCTTATCCTCACTGCCCTTCAGGAAGGAAATGGAAGAGCCCTAAGCCCCGCAGAGCTGGCTTGGCCATTTCCACATTGTTGTGTTGGCCAAGAGCCTGCCTACTGTTCCCCAGATGCCTCTTACTTTGACTGGATTTAAGCCTTTAAAAAAGCGACACCTTGTATTGTATTTCACTCCCTTCTCTGGAAGATTCAAAGACATTTACAGGCGTGACTTTGATAGGCTTTATGGTAGCCCATCAAAAGGCAGGGACTGTGTTCCTCAGCTTTACAGTGTGCAAAATAAAAAGCCCAGGAAGACAGAGTAACTCTCCCGAGGCCACACAGTGCTTCTAAGAAAGGAGTAGAAATCCAGTAAATTCCCAATACTGAGCCAACTCAGAGCAGCTTGAAAGGAGTGTGGGCCCTCTCATCAACCACTGTAAAAGCCTTTGCCCTCCTGGGAATTACAGAACCCAGAGGGGACCTTGCTGTTGCATGAAGTATCCTACATTGGAAGAATCTGGAAGCATGGTATGAAAAGGGTATAGATGGACAAAATGGCCCAGGAGCCCTCCCTCTTGACCTCTGGGCTCTGGAGGTTTTGTTTCCTGTAATCTGGAGAAGAGTTGGGTCATTTGTATTACAAGCTATTGAAGAGCCTCCCATTTACAGAGTGTTCAGCAGAGTAGACATTTGCGGAAGCCCTTGACCAAGTACTTTCCTTCTTAAAGGCTTTTCTATGACGATCATAACATCAGGCTATTTCCCAGGAGGTTATTCAAGGGGTCCTTTGATATGGAAGATCTTGGGGAGCTTGACCTACAGATTATGTTTTGGGGAAGGTTGATTAGACGTGGCAAGGCTAAGGGCCCCTCTTCACTGTGCTCTAGGAAATGGGGAACCTCAGAGCAGCAGCCAGAGCATGTACAAGCCATGCTCCTTTAACTCCTTGATCTTTGCTGATCATTTGGACATGTCTCTGTGCCCCTGTTGGCCACATCGTAAGTGTCCAGACCTCATTCTCTCCTTCTGAGCCCTCACTAGCACATTTGCTCCAAAGCCAGCATGTAGACACAGTCAAGGAGGTTGCTTCTTTAACACCAGAGCCCAGATGTTTGTAGCCCATGCAGGAGACTAGCCAAGAACTTTTCCATGTGATGGCGAAGGTGGAAAGCCAAGTCCACCAGGATGGTCCTTACAAGGGTTGAAAGAGATGCTGTGGTGCATGTGAGAAATACCTCCAAGGATCTGTGCTATGAGCTTGCAGCCATCTACTTGGGGAATCTGAACAAATCATTTAGCTCCTCTGCAGATTAGCTTCTCTTGGGGAAAAATAAAAGAGAAGGATTTGGGACAAATAATCCATTGCTAAGGAGTGTTTTAGCTCCATAGTTTCCTGGCTTCACACCTTTGCCATTTCCCCCACTGCTCTTTCTAACTTTTCTCCTTTTTAATTTCAGCTCCTAACCATTGATGACAACTTCTGTGGCCTGGATATGAATGCCCCTCTGGGAGTATCTGAAATGGTACGTGGCATTCCAGTCTTCACGGAGGACAGGGACCGCATGACTTCTGTCATCGCCTATGTCTACAAGAATCACTCTCTGGCCTTCGTGGGCACCAAAAGTGGCAAGCTAAAGAAGGTAGGAATGAGGTGTGGTCATTTTGATTGTTGTAAAGTCAATCTGTCCCTACAGTACCTCGCTGTCATGGGCCTGAGAAGACATAGTTGGACTGAGGAGATCTGCTGCTGTTGAGGTTAGGTTATATGATGAGTTGTGTGTCCTTTGTCTGCCTTCATTTGAAGGCTGTTGTGGGAATTCAGGCTACATGAGTAGGTGAATTCACCCTTCCCAAGAGCTGGCATGCACACTGGACTTGTTAGCCCAGCCTTCCTAGGTGCTTCCAAATGGTGTATTCTGTTCCACTTGGCCTTGTGCCCTTAGGCAAGGGCTCTGTTAAGTCTAGGTGGCTGGGGAAGGTGGACTGGGGGAAGGGATGTGCCTGTTTCAGCCCTTATGGGCTGGTGCATCCATCTGGAATTCATTCAGGGAACAGATGGAACAATGTGCAGACCTGCTTGAGAACTGCTAATGGGGCCAAGAGCCAACTTCTGAGAGGAGGACACCATGGCTGCAGGAGACACAGAAGTGGCTTATGGATGGATGGACTCATATGGTCTGAGAACTTGGCCTGTGACCCTTGTCCTGGCACATTGGGCAACCTTGGCTCACTGACAGTGTCGAATATACCTGACCATTTAGGAATATTCTCAGCCATGGATCCTCAAGGGGGCTGGATGTGGCTCTATTGTGAGCTATCTTTGATGGAGTTAAGTCTTTCTAACTCTGGAAACCAGAGGTCTTGCTTCCTGTTGACTGGTTATTAGTTGCTATTTATCTTCTTTAGTTTCCCCTTGGCATTTTCCAAACACTGTATGATTCAGACTAAGTAAAATGATGATGACTGAACCTTGATCCTTCCTTTCCCTTTGATATATGTTTGGTATTAACTCTGAATGGCCATGAGGACGTAGTCTATATAAGTTTAGAAGTCTGTGTCTATTTTACCACCTTACTACATAGAACCACAGTAAATACTTCCGTTGTGTGGACTTGATATTCAAGAACAGGCTGTAGGTCTGGACTGTAACCGTGTGGAAGGCATGCGAGACAGAATCAGGAGTGAGTGAAGAGTTTGTAGAATAATTATTAAATATCTGGAAAAGAAAAAAGGATCTGCTGCTAGATTGCCACAGCACTCAGAAGAAAGAACAAGTGGAAGTGTGTGCCTAGCCTGGTACCTTATTTTTGTGTCCCTCCTTCAATGTCCCAGCTGAAAAATAATCTGCTTCTTGTCTGTACATCCTCAAGAATTATGCTTCCTGGGTCCCTGCCCATCCTGTGTCACCCACAATTAAATCCCTTTGCACTGTCATGGTTGCTTGGGGTTTCTACTCATGTGTTGAACTTCAGATACCCAGAGAATGTGCAGCAAGGTGTTGGTCCTCAGATAGCTCCCTTGTCTGATTCCTGCCACCTGCCTGCCTCTCCCTCTCAGGTTCCCTCATGATCTGTCAGTCATCACTTTGTCACTGGAGGAGATGTGGCCAGCTTTCCCTTTTTTCAGTCTGAAGCTTCAAGTTTTGAATAGGCTAGGAAATCAGATCCTCAAACTTGCTGGACATGTGTCTAGCAGGCCTTGGTACAACCAGGAAGGGAAGTCTGTGAGTTTCTTGTAGTCAGAGACCCTGTGGGTACCTCTGTTGGCTCTTCAGAAGGGCTCTGCTTTTACTATTACTCACTTTTCTGGAAAAGTGATTTAGAGGCATGCTGTAGTTTGGATCATCTGTGAAATGCTTGGACCTACCAGAAGATGGTGAAACCTTTGGGAGATGAGGTCCAATGGTCATCAGGCCTTGCCCTTGAATCACCTAATCCCATACTTTCATTTCTCTCTTTCTCTCTGACTCATGATGTAAGTTATTTTCCCCATCACATACTGCTGCTGTCATATTTTATCAACATGCCTCTCTCCCAAAACAATGAGGCCAAGTGAAATTAGACTGGAACCTGCTAAATTGTTAACCCAAATCACCCTTTCTCTCTTTATAAGTTAATCATCTTGAGTATTTTGTGATAGTGATAAGACACTGACCAATACAATCAGCATCCACAATTCACACAATGAAGTGTCTATTGACTGGCTACATTGGCTCCCACAGAGAGAGTAAACACCATTGAGAGTAAGTCCACAATCACTTTGGGGTACTCTAACTCTTTACTCTGGTGAGCCCTATTTTAGTACAATGGAGCAGCAACTTTGTTCACCCTAACAGACTGTTACCCATGGAGTCTCACACTAACTGTCCAGACAGAATAGTCCCTGGATGAGAGGTAATTTTATGTCATTTCTGGAGTTGTTTAGACTTAGGTTGCCAGTGACATGAATGCGAAGAGTTCTTTGCACACAACAGAAAAGACAGTTATTGGTAAAAATATATTTTTTTCTGCACTGTAAATCTGAGATGATTTAGTACAACACAGACGCCTATCCCCTGCCACTGAGACTCAATATCACACAACTTCATGAGTGGATGTGGTGAGTACACACCCCAAGAACCTGGGTGAGCAAATGCATAGAAACCACCCTTATGAAGGAATATAGAGGCAGAGCCATGCATAGGTGACAAGCAACACCTAACGGGAAATTTGGGGGCATTTTTAGCCATATTCAATCTGGCATTTCCTCTCTTTCTCTTGGGTGGGTTTATGTAAGAACCGTCCAGCTTGAGCCACTGAGATGCTATATTTAATTTCCACGGCAGTGGTGTGGGGCTGGCGAAGCATAAATATCTGAAAGCTAGAAGAAGAGGTGTCGCATGGTGGGGTAGGGGGAATGAGCTGGCCCTTGGAGGGGTTACCACACAGGCAGCCAAACTTTCTGCTCCACAGGTTCAGAGTGGCAGCTGCTTAATAGCTTTGCTCAAGTCTGGTGTCTGCTTCTGCAGACTCAGCACAGCCAGCCCAGGGGACAGTCTGCTTTGGAAAAGGAAGGCAGGCCTGCCATGTCTGTTGTTTGAAATAATAAAAAGCGAAAGTGGTCCATTTGTTTATTTTCCTAGACAATAGAATTTCCCACTGCCAGTAGCTCAAGGGCACCACACCCCCTTCCTTGCACTAACTCTGATTTGCTTTTTCCCAGAGGTTATCAGACCCACCACCACCTTTCTGGGCAGAGGCCCAGCCATAGCTGACTGAGGGCTGCAGCTGAACTTTGCAGCAAGTTTTGTAAGCCACTGAGCCCAGGGTGTGAGAATAATGACAGTCATACAGCAGCCGTAATTACGGAGTTGGCGTCCTCCAGCCCTGTAATAATCTCCTGAGTGTACGAGGCCCTTTCAGAGTTCTTTGCAGCATGACAAGAGACTGGAAGTGGGCAAGGTGGGCGGAAAGGGGCTTGGATGGTTGCTGAGAGTAAGGGAAGTTGGCTGTGGGCTTTAGGGGCCCCAAGAGCTAGACTCCAACTATCCATAGGCTGCCCTCAAAATTACCGACTTTTCATTTTGTTTGAAAGGTATGGGTTCCAATTATTTGCAGCCTTGACTTTGATGACCATAATTTTACTCCTTGAGTGCACATCACATGAGGCAAGGAGAAAGGAGGTGAGGGAAGTGGCAATTTGGATGTCTTTTGTGTTTTCTGCTCTGTGTGTGTGTGTGTGTGTGTGTGTGAGAGAGAGAGAGAGAGAGAGAGAGACTTTCCCCATGGTGAACATAAAAGGCATGTTCTGTTAAGAAATCTGGCATATAAATGCTGAAATCACCAGGAGGTGCCCAGGAACTCTGAGGAACCCACAGCCTGTTAAAGTTTCATCTGCAGGCAAAATCCATGAAGCAAACACCATCTTGACTGGCTTTAGGGTGTCTGTGTGAACGTTGAGGTATCTAGATTAAAAATCTGTTTGCTTAAATATCTCTGTTGCAGTCCTTTCTGAGTCTCTCTTTGCACTGAGTGATCATATTTTATAGTTGCCGATCAGCACTGAATTACTGCCTGACAGTGGAGGGAGAGACTGGTGTTCCCGTGAACCACAACATCATAAACTTCCCTCTGGAGGTGTGATCGCTCCTTTCCTGCTTGTGTTTTTCCCAAGTGCTTTCTGCTGCGCTACACTGTTCGTATCTAAGGGGTGGAGTGCTCACCAGTGTTGGTTAAACAGAGCTCTGGCTCTTTCTGCTGTGTGTCTGTGTTCCTGTTGCTCCTGGCTGTGATCAAATACCTACAAGAAGCATCTTGAGGGAGGAAAAATTTCATTTGGCTCATGGTTCAGGGGGTACAGCCTGTCCTGGATTAGAAGGCACAGCAGTGGGGTTGGTCCTGTTCATGGCAGCAGGTGACTGTTTTCTCACATCTCCATGGATCCGGATACAGAGAAGTGGGGGAGGGGATGCTGATGCTTAGGAGGTTTTCTGTTGTTCCTCTTTATTCAGGTGAGGACCCAGCCCATATTCAGGATTACTGTTACCTTCCTCCTTCATTAATCCTTTAGGGATGCATCTCACTACCATCCTAGGCATTTCATAACCCCATCAAGTTGACAGTTGAAATGAACAATGACAGAATGGGAAGCAGGGTGTGTGTTTGAAGCATCCATGCTCCAAGCCAGACTAGCGGCTCAGGATGGGACCTGAGTATGTGGAAACCATGTGGCGTCTATAGGAGTGTAAAACACACAATCCAACTTTCATTGCAATGTCTCACAGATTGATTTCATCCGATTTTGTGTCCTGGTCTTGTTTTAAATTAATTTGCTTGTGTTCCTGGGCCTACAAGGGGGAACCAGTTCCAAGTTGAGGTAGGTCACAGGGACTCATACTAGGCGTAATTCAGAGCACAGCTTCTCAGGATTGAATGCTGTGTGACGCTGTGTGTGTGTGTGTGTGTGTGTGAGAGAGACAGAGAGAGAGAGACAGAGACAGAGAGACAGAGACAGAGAGACAGAGACAGAGAGACAGAGACAGAGAGAGAGACAGAGAGAGAGACAGAGAGAGAGAGAGAGAGAGAGAGAGAGAGAGAGAGAGAGAGAGAGAGAGAGAGAGAGAACTTGAGCCAGTAGGTCTTAAACCACACAGCTGTATCATATCTGGGGCTCCAGCCCTCCTCTGCTACTCCTTAGATACATCTGGGAATTCTTTTCAAATTCTGAACTCTGAAAATTTGAGTCTATTTTAATTAAAAATAAAACCAGGAGATTGGCAAGATGTCTCAGAGGATAGTGGTGCTTTCCAAACAAGCTTGATGATCTGGGTTCAATCCCCAGGAACCCACATAAAGCAGGAGAGAACTAACTCTACACACATGCGCACATACATGGACACACACACACAATTATAATAAATGTAAAATGAACCCATGTCATGTAGAGCTGAGCAGATGATTGGAAGTGTCTGAAAACCTAGGGCAGCTCAGTATTGAGGTGACGCCCGTTAACCAGAGCAGAGTAGAAACTGTATCATGTTGATTCAGGTTTGACCTCAAAAGCCTGGTTGTGCTTTTGAGCTGCTGATGTGAGTTTGCCTAAGTTAGGAGCAAACAGGAAGGAAGAGTGTGAAAAGATTGGTGCGGAGCCATTTCCCTAGTGAGGGAGGGGCCCTCATAGAAGCCTACTGGTTGTTTTCACTGTACTATTTTTTTAAAACCTGTTTTAGCCTGGCTTTTGCTAGTGTTAAACCTTAATTAATTTTAACCTATGCTTTATGCACAAGAGAGGAGACTGAGGTTGAAGGTGCTAGAGTCAAGGATCCTCCTCTAGGTCCACCCCTAACCAGGGACAGGGCCTATTCTGTCCCTAGGCATTAAACTCAAGGCAGCCCAAGTCTGGCTCTTCAGAATAATTTTGCCTCAGGTTGACCTGTATGCTTCTGGGCATCTCTGTCACCTCATCTCAATCTCTGTCATGTTTTAAGCTTTCTTTTCTGTTGTACCCAGTGAGCAAGGAAAACAACCCACTTAGTGAATGCCCTCTCTGACGTATTTTATGTGCTTGATGCCATGAAACCCCCAACAATCTTTTTATCATAATTGTTTGTCTATTGCTCTCATCTTCTCTTTTTCAGGAGTTTGCCCCTGGACTCATCTACTTTCTCTTAAGGGATCTCAAGTGTGTAAGCATTTCCGGTAGGCCTTGCAGACCCCCAGCAGGGCAGTATGACATCACACGTGCTGGCATTCACCTGGGACTAGCAGAGAGCTGTCAACCCCCAGGCATGGCTATGTAAACATGGGTCCACCCACCCTCTTAAAAGAAAATGCTCAACTCTTTATCTTTCTCTTCTGCTTCTCCTACCTCCCTGCTTCTCTGTTAATAAACTCTAGTGTGGTATCCAGTGGTGAGACCCTATAATACGAGCAAAAAAACTACAAAGTGGTCATTTAAATGTGACTGGAGAATGCATAGGACACTCCTTGCTGTGGTCTGTGCCTTAGCTCCCTTCAAGGCATCCTCAGGCCTCCTGGAGAGACACTCTCTTTAGGATCCCGCAAACAGTGCCTTGGGGGGTACCTGTCATTTTCTTCCCTAGGAGACCAGTGTTAGAGTTCATGAGTGAAAGACTGTGGTAGAAATTATTTTTGCCAATTCAGGATTTCTTTATGCACATGACACTTCTTTGATTTGTATGTGTGTATATACATTTGTGAGGTAAGATTCTGGTCATATATTAAAATGAAAAAGACATCGAAATTGAAGAAAGTGCCACTGAATCACCCCAAATCACAGCACACATTCAGGCAACTGACACACAGATGTCAGGCGCACTGGAGGAATTTGTCCAGCGAGACATACAATTGAAGTAAAACATTATGCTTTGCTAGAACATATCATTAGGAGGGAAACTAGCAGCGTAGTATCAGGTGTCTGGCCACGTAACCAAGACAACAAAGTTGGGAGAGGATGAGAGACAGGATGTGCAGAGGAAGAGAAGAGAGGCAGAAGGCAGGGGAAGCAAGCCCCCAGCTGCTGTGGTTACTCTCTTACCTGCTGGGTCGGCTCTTCACTGCTAAAATTTCAGTTGAAAGAGAATAGTATTTAGGAGTTCAGTACAGAGAAGGACCACAGCAAGAATTGAACCAGGGAAGGGCTTCATCACCATAGATTGCTGTCACTTCCCGGGTCATTTTGTGGGAGAAGGCATATCAGTTGGACTGAGTCATAGCAGACCTATTGGTGCTTTCATTAAGGCTCTGCTTATTATCTCCTTGTTCTTAGGATATGTCTGCTTCCTAGTGATGGTATAGTGATTTTTCTAGGAGCTTTGGTGTATTGTAAGAACATCCACAATGATCTTTCTCCCACACTGATTTCAGACCTTCTGTTTTGGTCTAGGAGACACAAGCAGATGACTTATCTATAGCTGTGTAACAGACTCTCCCCAGGCCCAAGGTTTAGGACAATATTTGTTACCATGTAGTTTTTCAGGGATTAGGAACTCAGGTACAACTTAGCTGAGTCCTCTGGCTTATGACCACTCTCAGGCTGTCTACATGTTGGGTAGGACTTCAGTCATCTGGTGACTTGAGGCCTAAATGGCAGAGGATCCACTTTCGGGGCCACTCAAGACCACACTGAGGATGTCAGTTGTTATGTGGATCCATCATGAAGGTTGTTTATATATCTTATTTCTCCATATCAATGGGAGAAAAAGAGAGAGAGAGAGAGAGAGAGAGAGAGAGAGAGAGAGAGAGAGAGAGATTCATATTATCATATTTCTGGAATCTGATTGAGAAATGACATTTTGGCTGTCATATTCAGAGAGGAGTTCCTTTAGGCCATGAGTACTAGAAGATGGTGGGGCTCCCCAAGGGTCACAAAGGGAAGCACTACCACACTAACACAGACCAATGAGGGGACTGAACCAATGCTTTCAATCCTCAGGTTAATTTTCGTGAGCAATGGTGTCCCAGGCTCTGATCTGTCTTCTGGATCCTTTGATGGTACACACATAGAGAGAAGGAGAATGAACAGCAGAGGGCAAAATAAGTGTGCCACATTTTCCTCCTGGTGGGTCGGGTAAGTTCAGGGGCAGTTCACCTAGGGAGACAGTGATGCTTTGTGAGGGATATGACCAAGAGCCAATCTTCCAGTCAACAGCTTTGTTGATCATGAAGATTTCAGCCTCTGCTTCTAGCAAACTACATGACTGACTGGCAGTAAAAAGGATAAGGAAATGTTCCTCCTAGACCAAGAACCATTCATTTACCTGTTTTCCCACACATTTATTTATGTTATATGATGCTCAGCATTTTCTTTTGGGGAACATAGTATTGCCCCTTGCCAATGTGGAAGGGACTAATAGACTCTGCTGTGGTTATACTATTTAGTCTAAGTTTGCTCCTGGTTTTATTTATGTAAGAAGACCCTGGGCTTCGTTTCTGATTGAGTTTTTGGTTATGGGATGAGTCTCCCTCCAGGACCTTTAGGAATGTAGGCATCCTGGCTTGTGTACCTGGTCCATATATCCATGTTTACCAGAACCTTGTATCTTCTCCCAACCGTGTTCTAGCCTGGACAATTGTAACTGGTTTTCCTGTCTCTAAATGCTTGCTTCTTTACCTAACCTACAAAGCGTGGCAGGCCCATCTCCCTGAATGAAGCACTTCATTCCTCTCGTTCTCAGTGTCAAAAATAACAAATCTCACCTCATCACTGTCCCTGGCCAAAAGCCGTGTACAAATGGCCAGAGCTGCTGGAGAAACTTGTCCTGCTTAGAGCTTTAGTGTGTCTGGCTGGAACTCATGCTCTGAGTTTATAAGAGTCTTGACAAAATTTCAGTACTGAGGAGGGAGCGCTGCCCTTCCTATGGGGGTGGGGTCATTTGCAATTGTTCCTCTCCCTCCATTATGACTACCCAGCTCAGACTCTCAAGAGGCTGGGGGAGGCTGGCTCAGGCTGAGGGAGACACATTTTTAAGGAATTAGCAAGCTTTGTTTTTTTTCTTACCACTGACCTGTGGCCTGGGATGCACTCAAGTCTTTCTTGGTCTTTGCTTTTTTATTAAAACCCCCCCGCTCAGTGTTCCATGGGACACTGTGACTTTTTTGCACAAAAAGCAACTAAGTCCTTTTGCCTGTAGCAGGTCACCCGGGTCCCCATCTTTCCTCCTTTGGAACACGGCTGCTTCTACTTAGCCATCACAGCTAAGCAATGGTCAGAAGTCTGATGCATGGTCCTGGTTCTGTGTGGTTCTGGTCATTATGAGCATCTCTCCCCATTTAGACAACCAGCCTTCTTGTTTTTTCTAAATGCTCAGCCTGACCCTCAGATTCTTAGATATTTTTCTCCACACTTTCCAGGCTTTCCTCATTTCCATCCTTCTCAGCCCTGCCATTGCGTAGCATTGTAATTTTAATGCATAGAAGATCTACTCACAGGCCTTGTCGCCATCCATGTCAGGACTGATGTGGGTTTAGCAAGGTCGAAGACAGCAATGGCTGCACAAGGTCTTCACAGATTGTGTGACTGGAGGGGGCAATGTGAGTCCATGGTAAAGAGGCTACATCTCAGAGATGCATTTGCATAATTCCTTTAAAATTTTTATTATTTCGAGACAGGGTCTCATGAAGCCCAGTCTGGCCTCAAATTTACTTTGTAGCTGAGGATGGCCTTGAACTTCTGATCATTCTGCCCCTACTTCCAAAGGCATGCATTATCATGGCTGGTTTATACAATGATTGAACCTAGGGCTTTGTGCATGCTAGGTGAGTATCCTACCAGCTAAGTCACATACCCAGAGCTACATAGTTACTTATACAAACATTTTAAAAGTCAACTGTGAATGTTTTAAGACTGCAGAAGCTCTGAAAAAGCAACATAATCTCCCATAACCCCCAGTCACTGTCCACTTTGGGAAGCATGGCCTCCACTACTCAGGGTGAAGTCTGAGGCTTGTTAAGATAAAAAAACGGAAGATGACACTTCTCACATGCTCAGTTCCTGAAACAATTGGGCAGAGGCCCAAGTCTGTGTGTTTGGACTGCTGGGTATACTTGGTGCCCTTAGGATAAACCAGCAAAGAGAGGAAGGAGTGGCCATAAGTTTGCCTGCTTCCTTAGCACGAGTCTCTGGCTACTAAAACATGTCAACCCTAGTGCCTTTCCAGATCCCAGTCTTTCTCCTGGTTTCTCCTGAGTGTCCTGTGGCTTTGTAGGCAAAAATCTTGCAAGGGAAATTGATGGAGTTCTATTTATCCCATCCGTGGCTCCCTCCCCACCAAGACCAGTGGGAGTGGCTAGGGCAGAGGTACTGGCCATATCTGAGTGTATCTTGGAATAACTGGACATGAGAAGACAGAGTGCCACTTGCTCTCCGTGCTGGGTGTAAAACTTAAGCCCATCCTGTTGCTTTCAGGTCGTCTGCATGGGATGCTCCAATGCAGGCGGCTGAGCTTCTGGAAGCATGACAACATGGCACCTGGAATGTTGTCAGCATCTTATCTATACTGTGTGTGTCTGTTGTCAAAATGATAGTGCTTAAATGTCTTTGATCCATTTCTAAATATCTGTAAGATAATAACCTAACTTTCACTTGGTCTTTCTAACGCAATATTTTTATTAATTCTTTGAGAATTTGCTAACTATGTATTTTGAACACATCACCCCTTCCTGTAATGCCTCCCATTACTCCCCTCTTATCCTTTCCCACACAACTTTGAGATTTATTCTTTACTTGGTCTTTTCAGTAAGTTATCAGAATTGTCTCCTATGATAATTAAATCCTATCTTTCTCATAGAGCATGGAATTTACCTTATTTCTTATGAGGAAAAAAAAAAAAGATTTCCCTACTACAGATGTCTTCTTGATGGGCAAACAGGCTTTTAAGAAGCTCCATGTGATCACAATCATATTCAAACATGTCAGGTTAGCATATCTGGATGCATCTATTTACATACATATTCTTTTCAGTGCTGGAGGCTAAACTGAGGGCCTTGCACACCACAAGGCATGTTCCCTGCCATTAAGCTATCTCCTCAGCCTGGAATATCTTATTTAGTGTTTATGATCAAATTTGTTCTGGTCCTTTTTCCAGTCATGCCAGATCAGAAAGAGGAAAAGATGTTTATAAGCCTCACTCCGATGAGTCTTTAGATCCAGTGTGGCTTAATTGAACAGGATGGGATAAACCTTGTATGGACCTTACCTTGCATATAAATGGCCTTTGGTGCCCAGCTGGATGGAGCCAGTGTGCCATCTGGGACCCTGGACCTCACCTGGGGTGAACAAGGCTACAGGAGAAAGGATGCTGGCTCTACTGACATGCTTCCCTGCTTTAGCTAGGCTCTGGGCTTCTCCATCTACTGAAGTTGAGGAGCTTTTGCTGGGGGAATGTAAATTCATTGAAGGAAGCCAGTGAATACTTTTTTAAAAATGAATAATCCATTTCTAGAATTAATAGCCTTGTGATGAATCCATGTTATCAATTTGAATTTTTATTTAGTCACATCTTGATTACCCAGAAATTACAGGAAATAAGCTCCAACATTTGTAGCTAAGCTTTCTCTTCTAAAAGAAACGTGTTATTCAGTAAAATAAAATAAATTAAAAAGGGCATGCTTAGTTTCTTCAAGTGGAAAACATGGCTTACTGATATAGCTGATCCTCCTTTCTTGTTGTTTATATAAGTAATTTTCTACATGAGAACAAAGGACCACCAGATTGCTTAAGGAGATACAAATCCATGCAGGTTGAAAAAATATATTTGGAGAATTGATTGTAAGTGGCGACTGTTTCAGTGTCTGTCTGTGCAGGGTTGTAACAGTGTATCAGCCAGCTTAGGCTCAGGTAAGCTGAGATAACAAATGACTCCCAAATTTAAGTGACAATAACACAGGTTATTCCAGCTCATGTTCCTATGCACCCAGAGTTGGCAGAAGCTTTGTTCCATGGTGTTGGACAGAAATTAAGGTCTTGTGTGGAATATACCAATCTCTTGGCACAGAGAGAAGTGAGACATGTCCTACATGTCCTCCAGATCACTGTCCAGGCCAGAGTGAGGGGAAGGCTAGCCCCATCACAGGAAGGGGCTTGCTCTGTATGTGAGACAGGATGAGGTGAGGACAGAGAATGTTTGTCAGTACAGATTGCTGTACTATCATGAACATCAGCCTTCAGGCTGGGGATAGCTCATTGGTCAGTCATGTACCAGGTGTTTCATGGTTAAAACTTGAGAAAAGTTTTCTAAAGAGGATGATATGGCCTTTGTATGACATCAACTCTAGATACTGTGTTGCAAATATTTTTATTAAACTGATTTCTCACAGCATGTTTGTAATTTACTCTTTTTTTGCCTCCTGAAACTGTACCAAAATTGTTCATTTTCTTCCATTAGTCAGGCTCTGGATATTTGTATCTCCCCAAATTTAGTTTTCCTTGAGATTGAGGGTGTGTTCCGACTGAAATGCAATGATTAGATTGTGTTCAGCAGATGTCTTTTGGATAACTAAATTATCCAAATTTATTGAATCATTTCTTTTACCTACAATTAAATAGAACCGCCAAAATTAATTTTTTCCTAAGTAACATAACTTGCAAAAATCCTCTCCCTCTGAACTGCTTCAGTTGACCATGATTTCCAGAAATTCACTCTGGTTATCACTAGGACATTGTCCTCCTGTTTGCTGCCTTGCTGGGGACAGGAACCCAAAGCTAGCCGTCAGTAAGGACCTAACACAAGTCTAATGCAATTGGACCCTGATTGGAGGGACCCAGCCTGCAGATTAAGAAAAGTAGACTTTTAGTTCTTAAGGTTTCTTTTTTTTTTTTTTTTTTTTTTTTTTTTTTTTTTTTTTTTTTTTTTTTTTTTTTTTTTTTATTTCTTAGACTGCCAATTTTTTGGTCAAAGTGTATTTATATTGCACAGCATTAATGATGCACTACGAAATATTGAAACAACATTCATCAGGACACAAGATACACATGCTCACCACTGAGCCAATAACAGCACTGTCAGGGACCACACGTTCTCAGGGAGCCACTGCTCACCTGCAGTTTTGCCAGGAGGTGCCTTCTGATTCTTTCTAAGCTCTTCACGTTTTCGGGTCAACATGCACATGCTTGTATGTGCTTTCTTATGTATCACGGCACATCTTTCTTCCTCCCCGCTATGAGGATTCATGGACTTGATTCATACAGACCTGCAGTCACCTGGTGTAGTCATGTGAACCACAAATGCTCAGAACCTTGTATGGACCTCTCTCTGCAGCTTAAGCCTGAAGCTGATGCCCCTGGGCTCTCCGCCTCTTGGATGCAGCCAGTACTTCCCTTCTACACTCTGGAAAATTAGCAGCCCACCATCTAATCAGTTTACTTCTGACTTGAGCCCACTTTGGCCTGGAGATAATGACAGAATACAGCCTTTTAACTGCCAAATGCCCTGACAATAGCCCAGATGGACAGCATCTCTGACATCGGAGTGGTTTCTTCTTCCTCCTGGTTGGGGGAGGGGGTAATGGGTCTCCCACTTGGTTTTTCAAGTGCTTCCTGCATCTGCCTTTAATTTTCGTGCCTTTTGCTTGCTGACCTCGCTTCCCAGCAGCCAGTCTAAGTGTGATTCCCATAATTAGCTTAGTGATAATTTAATCTCTCTGCTTTAAATTTGATTGTTTTTGAGGGACTTGGGTCTGGGGGTGGGGGAAGGAAACCTTTGCTCCTGAATGAACTCTTTCTCTGTCTAGAGGCAGAGGTGAAAGGAAGTAGCTGGGAGGGTGGGGGTGGGACGAAGGGGACAGTGACAGCCGCTGTGGCTCATGGGCAGATTCTGGACAGGAAACTGGAATGGAGTTCATTTCATTGTCTGGGTTGCTCACTCTCTTTAAGGTTTCCCTCTCTTTGTTCTCATTTCCCCCTAAAAGTTCAAGGGCATGTGGATATACTCACACACCACAGCACACACACACACACACACACACACACACACACATATACACGGAGCTGTTAGCTGCTCAAAGAACAGTTTAAAAATAGTAAAACATAGGCTGGGGCTGAAGCATGAGGGAAACCTTGGGTTTGACCTCCCGACACCGCATAAACTTGGTGTGTGGCACATACCTAATCTCACTGTAATCTCAGCACTTGGAGACAGAGGCAGGAGAAGCTAGTCTAGTCTCATCTGGGCTCCATAAAGCCCTCTTGAAAAAAAAGTTCAACATAGGAAAACAATGCATTCCTTAGGTGAGCATGGTAATGGTTACCCAAGGAACATGAAGAAGAGTGGATGTCAAATGAGCCCACTCCCCCGTTCTAAGACACTCCAGCTCTCTGCATACCTAAGCGGATGCTTGGGTCTATATCTGTAACTGGCCACACCTCTGCACTGTTTATAATCAAACCTGGGTGTTGTGGAAATTGTGTGACAGTTGGAAAACCTCAGCTTTGTTTGTGGCTACACTTCTGGTTTGAGACAAATTGATCATGCAGATGGTCCAACCTTTTCCTCTTGTGTGATAAAGCTGTGGTATGTTACTTGTTCAGTATATGTGTGCTTGTGTGTGGGTGCTTGTGTGAGTGTGGTTTGGGGGGTAGATATGTGTGTGCACGTGTGTGACAAGGCCCATGGAGGATGTGAGGTGTCTTGCTCTCTACCTTATTCCCTTGAGACAGGATCTTTTACAGAGCCTGCTTCTCACTGGGTTTTTTGGCTAGGCTAACTGTTATGGGGGCCCTAACTCTGTACTGGAGCGACAGATTTCATAGCCACCTGCCCAGCTTTTACATGGGTGCTGGGGATCTGAACTCAGATCCTCTTGCTTGTACACCATATGTTTTTACTTACTCCTCAGGCCCGGCAGAGTGGTGGGTTTTTATTTATTTACTTATTTTTGTATACTTCTAAGGATTGACTTCAACCTCCATGGATATAAACAGCTTTGTGAAGGTAGAACAGTAGAGTGTAGGAAGTCACCAGAGATCAGTGGCTCCAGGGGACTTTCAGGTGCTCCAAATAGATGCCTTAACCAGCCCTTGTGGGATTGGGGTTGGGATGGGGCCAGCACACTTGTATGCATCCTAAGGTAGAAGAGGTAATGTGATTCAGCTGAACAACTCTGGATCCCTAGATGAGCCCCTAGGAAGGAGGCATTGAGCCTGGAGCCAATGACCTGGGAGGAGACAGAAAGATCATGTGCAGCTGAGCCATCAAGCTCCCTCCTCCACATCCTGCAGCCTGGAAACAAGGTCCTAGATTTATGAGCTAACATTTAATTAAGAGAACAGAAAAAAAATTATCTCATTTTTGGCTTTTTGGGATGAATGTAGCACAATCCAAACCAATTTACTTTCTACCCGCAAAACCCCAGGATCCCAGGTGGTGTGACCTTGTCTTAGTACTGTGGTTCCGACCCCTTCCCCTGTTCTTTGCTCTTGGGTCTGACCCTATAGGCCCTTCCACTGGCTGAAATGTCTGGCTCTGGATCTTTCCACTTTTCTTTGCAGCTTTTTTTGAACTCTTCTCCTGAAAAAAAGATGCTGTCCACTCTGTTCTCATGACTGTAGAATTTCTTTTTGTAACAACAATGCTTACACCACCCCAGGCAGAGAGGATTATAGTTTGGTGGTCACCCCAAATTCCCAGTGTGCTTTGATTTCTCTGATAGCCCCTCAATTATGTGTCCTGAGTGTTTCCAAGAATGGAATTGACCAGACAGAAGGCCTTTGTTCTTGGGAATTGATTTTTTTCTAATGTGACTGAAACTGACATGGGGGTGGCCCTGGTGTGCTTAGATGTAAGCCTGGCCTTTCTTATGTGACAACATTTATTCCCCATCACTGCCCATCACCTTTAATAGCATAACATGGATTGCACTTTTGGGTGGAAACTATCTCTGGAAGTACTTGTTTATTTCCACATTTAGAAGTCTTTTTCTTTCTTTCTTTCTTTCTTTTTTCTTTTTTGCAAGATTCAAGTCCATTCTCCTGAGTTACTTCCATGACATCCTCCACCAGAAAGGTCTGTGGGGGTGTGCTGTCCCTCTGTTATAAAGATAAGGGCCAAGAAACCTCATCCCAGAGGACAAACTAGCACTGCTGCTATGGCTGCTTTTGGGCAACACTAGAACCCTTGTGGATGCTTTTCTCCAGAATCATCAGGGCAAAAGTTTAACCATGAAACATACTAAGAAACCTTGAGAGTCTGGTCAGCAAGCCACTAGCCGGGCAAGGCAGAAACTCCAGTGCAGAGCCACAAGAATGGAGGCTCCTGCTGGTGGAAAAACAGGGTTTGCATTTGTGCTGGATTTCCATTCTTTTCTGCAATGGACAAAGGGGAACCCCTTTGTTGGGCTTTGGTCTTTTTGGCAGGAGTCAGAGGCAGTGAGGTCCAGCCCCTTCTGCTGTCTGCCCACTGTTGGATCTATAAATACTCTACCACATAGTATCCTGATGGGGATGGAAGGAGCATGCTGGGATGTCGACCATGACCCTGCAGTGAAAATGCTTGGCCTTGCTTTCTGTTCATCTGGATCTCAGTGCTGATATCTGTGGACTTCATGAGTCTTCAGCACTGTTTGCCCAGTTCTGGGAGACCCTGTCTCAGGTCCCTCAGCCTGCCACCTGCTGGTCACACTATGGTCACTGCTCTTTATGGGCTTATGGTTCCTCTACAGGGAACCTTCGGCCTGCCCACCTATGTTGTAGGGGTCAGTAATGTCTATCACTTCTCAGATTGTCCAAGTGATGTTTCCCTGAGCACTCTGAGGCCCTGAGGCTGTTCTGCAAGATGAGATCATTGGTGCTAAATTTATCTCTGCTGACAGCCCGGAACTGGGTTCCAGGGTCCCTGGCTGGCTTGGGAGGTAGTCAGCTGGGAGGGGGATGGGTGAGTTTCCCAAATGCTCTGCCCCCAGCTTTTGCTGTGCTAACTGTCCTCTGGTGAGAGGAGCTTGCTTAGACAATCCCTCCCCGCACCCTTCACCCCTACTCCCCACCCTATCCTGTTATTCTCCCCAGAGATCTCTGTATCAGAAGCGTGCTTTTCTGCCCACAGCAGATCTTGGCAACTTAGAGTTAGCCTGAAACTCAAGTGAGATAATACGGAAGAAATTGAAAAGATCCTGATGTAGGAGAAGAGAAGGTGTGAGGGACCCATTAGAGAGGACTAAATCATGTTTGGAGCAAGTGACCAGGATAAACATGGAAATGATCAAGCAAGATTTGGGGAGGAAAATATATGCAAACAAGGCAAGATCTGGATTTGCACTTATAAAGACCTTTCTGTATTCCAAGAAAAATAAATGAAAATGGGGGAGGGTATTGTTATGAGCAAGAAGAAGTAAGTGAATCTGATGGGGGATGGAATGCCAAGTTGCTTCCAGACTTGTTGGGCTTGTGGAAATAATAGAGGGGGTTAAAGGAATCCGAAATTAAGGAAGGGTGGGACCTGCCTGGTCATGGACCAGTAGTATGTTACTTTCCTAATTCTGTTAAAACATATTGCTGGTGCTTGCTGGGTTAAAGCAAGTGTTACTGTCTTACTTACTGCTAGAAGTCAGAATGCCACACATGTGTCACTAGGCTAAAGCCAAGGTGCTACCACAGTTTTGTTCTTTTCTAGAGATGTCTAAGGACAATCTATATCCAAAGTGCTCACATCCCTTGGCCAGAGCCTTCTTGTTCCATCCCTAGAGCCAACAGCATTGCTCTGTCTCACTGTCCTCCATTGTCATGGCTTCCTGTGACTACAGCCAGGAAAACATCTGTGTTTTTACACCCTGGTGTGATCTAAGCATGCTCATCTGTATCATGTACCATACTCTCTTCACTTCAACATCCTTAACCTTATCACCTTCCAAGTCCTCTTTGACATGTTAGGTGACACTGAGCTTGTACAGATTAGGACATAGACATCTTTGGGGAGTCACAATTCTCCCCATAGCAGAGGTTCCTGTAAAATTCCTGCAGAATTACCAGGGAGAGAGTGAGGTTGGACAGTTTCAGGGATTAGACAGCTTGGAGATTGCCTTTGGGAACAGACAGAGACAGTTGGGCAAGTTTTTACAAAGATGGAGAATCCTGCCAGACTTTTTACATGGTCCCCTAGTAGAGTACTTAGGGTTCTCTGATCCAAGCTAGGTGGCTCCCAAGCTGCTAAGCCATCAAGCCACCCCAGTTGAGACACTGGCTCTGGTCTCTGTTGTGGGCATTGAGGGCATTGGGCTGATTTCCTATCAGCCTCTCAGTTTCATTGACAGGACTTTGGTTTCACTGTGTGTAGGACTGATGGCTTTCTCTTGCTGTCAGGAGAGATTTCAGAATGAAAGCATCTAGGAATCTCGCCATGGTCTGGATTCCATAAGACACAGGTGCTCTGCCTGGGGACCAGCTTCTGAAGCTCCGTGGGAAGATCTGAGCATCAACATGCAAGTCTGGGAGTGAGAGCTGCAGATGGTGTCCCCACCCTCAAAGGGAGTGAGTCTCCACTTACCTTGATTATTGACTGTCAAGAGAAACCATGATGTCCAGGCTCATGTTGGCTGTCTTCCTTTTTATTTTCTTCCTCTCATTTCCTGGTACCACTGCCATCTTGTATTAACGTTTACCAGTAAGCAAGACATAGCTTGCTAGATCACTGAATCTTTCTATTTCTGGGATGCGAGGTGGGCAGAGCAAGTGGATGGACCCAGGCTGTGTAATGTAAGTGTATTGGAACAATGACTGTGAACTACTTCCTTATGAAAAGTGTGTCTTCTGCCTAGCTTTTTAGACCTTGTTGCTGAGCCCTGTTTGGGGGATGAGTAAGTACTCTGGACAAGTGGTGGAGGTAAAAGCTCAACCACCACAGGGGTGAAGACCAACTCTGTCACCAGGTAAACAACTGAGGGCGGCTCTGCTCCAGAGGCAGAAACCACTTCTATTCTCTCTGGCCTGGGGAAGGGAAGACAGGAGATGGAAAATGAAATGGTAAACAGCGCTGTCTGCTGGGTCCTGTGCCACCAACACCTTATACACACACAATCGAAGGACTCTGCTGCAATGCTGCAGGGAGAATGTGCTTGCTCCAGGTTTCCTAAGGAATGAACTCTGTAACCACAATAGTCATGTACTTACTTGTACATAAACCTCAAGACCTTTTAGGGACAGTGTGGGATGAGAGGAAGGGGGTTCGGAGCTTTAGTATGGCTTTACATTAAACACCCACTTCTTAGAGGTCAAATGTGGAGTATAAAAGGAAGCTGTTGGTACCAATACCTCAGGTAGGCCTCCACACAGGATGCTGTGGGCCTCTCAGGGCTTTCTAGGCTCCAGGCAGGACCTGACTCTAGCCGTGCGCTTCTGTACTCATAAGATTGCGTACACTCCATTTCGGTCAGGCCTATGGAAATGAGCAGCTGACACGTTATGTAATGCCTTTTCTGTTCGAATGTGTAATAGTGTGTGCATAAATAGAGTGTACGTGTGTGTAGGGGGTTGTTCCTGGAAAAGCTTGAGGGGACCTGCTTGCCATTTATAGGCACTTATTCTCAGCCTTTCTCTGCCTCTCCTCTCCTCTCCCTCTGCTTCTGCTCCTTCTGTAGTAGAAGGTACAGAAGTCCAGTGTCCTAACCCTGAAAGGGGCCTTACATGCATTGCTGGCATTCCTAGCTACCACTTCCATTTCTTTGTTCTCCCACATCATTCTGGGATTTCCACATTTGACCTGAGTTCTTTTGACTGTGCAGTCTGACAGTTTTCTCCTCTGGAGTTCACAGGGATTGAAGGTGCATGATATTAATAATATCTGAGAATCAGATATATGTGTATGAACCTTAGTGATGTCTCCAAACATGAATTGTATTTTGAGTCTCCATTGTCTTTCATTGTCATGGGTATGCACATTGTTTAAAGCCTTGGCAGATGGAATGTACTTCTTTTTCTAGCTCTGACATAATTACTTTAGGGCCATCTTTGGCCCAGTTGAAATGAGGTGACCAAAGTTTGTGCCACTTTTTCCAGAGTTAAGGAGCAGAAGAGATTCTTCCAACTCAGTGACATTAAAGAATGATCAGAGAATGGACTCTGGTATACCCAGGAAACCAGCTAAGAAATCAGTTGGAGCATGTGAGAGCTGAGTGGTGGCCATATCTAATGTTGTTAATAGGAGCAGATATTTCTTGTGGTCTAAGGTATTTGGAAGACCTTGACATTACAAAGTGATCTGAGTGGCCCATGGCAAAGAAGCCAAATTTCTAGGAATCCTAAAATAGTGTATGCCTCTACTTAGACACCACTGTTCTGAATGACAAGGCATCTGAAGTATTAGAAAGCCCCAAGCCCTCTTTTTTATGCCTCCTATGTGGACATTCTCTTAAGTCCTCATTGAACTAGGCTGAGAGTCTGTCTGAGTCCAGGGCAGTTACTGTTCCTGCTCTCTGTGTTGATTTTCCCACTGTCTTGAAGTCCAGAACACACGTTTGAGACTCTTACCTTCGAGGGAGTCTTGGTGAGTATAGCTGATCCAGATTTGGGAGTCATATAGCTAAAAGCCAAGTTATGTGAAACAGGAACATCCTAAGACCAAGACTGTTCATATGCAGGAGATAGCAAATGGCTTTGGGTTAGCCCAAGAAAGAACCTGAGCTCTTGGGAACTTCTGTTTATAGGAGAGTGTGGCTAATTCAGCTTTTAAAAGGAATGCAAACCTCAGGGCTTCTGCATTTGGGTCATATCCCCTCTCACCTCGATTTATCCCCAAGACCAGCCTCCCTGCAGAGCTGTGGAATGGGTGAGGCCCTTATAACAGCTGATTCCTTGATAAACTTGGAGCTTGACAACTTTTGCACACCAGTGACTTTGTGGGCTGTCCTGCATCTTCTCCCTGTGCTCTGGAAGCAGTGGGTGGCTTATGTGACAGGGCTGCTTTGGAAGCTGGTAAGGATTACAAGATCGCCTAAGAAACAAGGAGGGTGAGCATTTGCCTAGGAAGTTCAAAGGTATTGTAGACAAGTCATTTCCCCCTACAGAAGTCTGCTGATAACCCATGGAGCCCAGGAGGCTGTGAGTGGTCAATGCATTAACCTCAGGACAAGAGTCACAGAGGAGGTTTTATGGGATACGGTTCATCCCTCTCTACTACCCTGGCAAGTTTACTTACTCCCTTCCATCCTTAATTATCAGGACTGAACCCAAAAGGGTCCTTCCAAAAAAGGGGTAATCTGACCTCTGTGGTCAACAGGTGTTTTGGTCTTAATTATACACACTGCTCTGAGTGATTTGCATATGTTAACTATTTCTGTGCTCAGAACAAACCTTCAAAGTAGATATATGTGTTATTACCACAGGCCTTTGAGGGCATTGAGACCCAGAGAAGTTAAACAGTCCGTGTAAGTCACAGAGATGTAGTGATGGAGGCAGGCTTCCAATGCAGGGTCTGGGACAGAGCCCAAGTTTTTTCCTGTTATGTCCCATTGGACTGAGGCTGATCAGAAGGCCTGCCCAAGGCCTGCAGCTTCTAAAAAATGTCAAACATTCTCTCTTTCCTTAGAAAATGGAGGCACACATGCGAGTGAGATGATGAAAAGGAGGAATTCTTCCGTGTGTCAAGTTACATCCCCATGGGAAGTGATATTGAGGCTCCTGGGGCTGGCCCAGCCCTTGGTGCTTCCAGCCAATGACAAGCCACCCATCTTTTCTCCTAGCTGAATCCAAACTATGAGAAAAGGGAACTACTAGTGACTTCTGCCCTTACGCAGAGACATTTCCATCTAGAAACATCCCTGAAGACCCATATATGATTGCTGAACATGAATTCTGGTCAGGACCACAAACAATATCAACTGACTTTGATCCTGGAAAGCCTGAGCTGCTAGAATTATATGCATCCTGCTAAAAATGAGGTCTCATTCATGGTCATTTTCATTTGGATCATTGACGAAAAGGTCATGTTGGCAAGTGTATCACCATTGTCACCAGATCCCCAGGAACCTACTCACTTTTGAGGGGCAGGCTATATCTGGCCAAGTACCTCTGTGTGATTGGGGGCCAAGAGTCTTATTCACCTTGCACATAAGAAATCCAACAGAGTGGTGCTCCCTACTCAATCATGGCCACAAAACTGGGCAGTGCTGTCATGGGTACCATGACCAAATCCTCTCATCCCAGGTCCGGTGCCACTTTACCACGTGGCAGGTACATTTTATTGAAGCATTTGGTGACTCAGATCAGGAGGGCATGATAATAAAAGGCCTTTAATTTCTAAATGGTTCTGTCCTCTCCTAAATCCCCCATATTCTTACATTCCTCTCCAGGTAAGGCAGAGCAGACTCATCCAGAATATATTCCCATTGTTAGAGTTTGCATCTCAGAACCACGTGTATTGCTATTTTTATCCTGTACTAGAAACTATTAAGTGGGGGAGAAATGTTAATTGGTATTATTACAGCAAACTGTGTCCTAGTAACATTGAATTCAGAGGTAAGTTCCCCACCCCCTCCCCTGCCTAAGGCATATACAAGGATTTTGTTCATTTTGCTGACAGCCAGCACAGATACATATATATATTTTCCTGATGCTATGTCTGTTGGGAGAAGTATTCAGGACTCTGACATACACAGGACACATTGCTGGGCTTCCACCCTGCTTGGGCACAAGTGAAATAAATGGGGTACAGAGGACTGCTGTGACTTTAAGTTCAGTTTTAGCCACTGAAGCTAGACCAGAAGGAACAGCATGGCTGTGTGGGAAGCACTCATGCTGTGTGGCTCACAGGGCCTTTGCCAAGGATTCTGGGGTGTTTTGTTTATTTTGGTAGTAGTAGAGATTCAACCTTGAGCCTTATGCACACAAGGCATGTGCTCTAATCTCTGAGCTATAGCTTCTCCCTTGGGGTATTTGTATTTATGAGCTAGGTGAAATAGTTAGCAAGCGACCTTCATGGTGGTATTCCCTAAGTCAGACTGAGGAGTGGATGGATCTGAAACCCACTGGGATAAGATCCAAGCATATTTTCTTATCTTCCAGAGGTTATATATGGGCTGAGCCCAGGACACCTGGAATCAAATCCTGCCAGTTTTCTTTTCTAGCTACACTGCCTCGGATGCGTCAGTCTCTTGTTCTCTGGCTTCTGTTTCCAAACCTGAAAACAAGCCTCGTTATGCCCGTGTCTCTGGGTTGCTGATGGGTAGAACATGTCCCACAAAGCAAAAATTAAAGGCTTTCTGGTGATTGTTTCTAGATTCTGAGACTCTCAAACAGGAAGATTTGGTAGAAGCATCAAGAGAAAGAAAGGTCTAAATTCTAGTAAGGTCGTTTTCACCGACAGTCACGCTAACCACAGAAGCTCGCATCTTCCAGATTCTCTTCCTCTTCTACTCAAGTAGATCAGTTTGATTTCATGAATCTCAAAACCCTTTTTTTATATTTCAATTGATTATTAAACATAATGTCAACATTATATATTGTTTGTATTGAGCATTGAAACAAACAAACAAAAACCATGAAACAAAATAGCTAGAGAGGCTGAAGAGATGGCTCTGCAGTTGAAGGTGTGTTCTGAACAGTCCTGAGGCCTGAGGTTCGGATCCCAGAACCTCAGAGACAAACTAGGCATCCTGCAAAGGCCCAGCATGCCAGCTCTGAGGGATCTGACGCCCTCTTCTGGTACAAGCATGCATACCCCCACACACAAGCATACACTCTCTTACACACACATAATTAAATATTTTTTAAATGTTAAAATCAATAGCCCGAAATCCTACCATATTAAAATAACATCTATTCTAAGTGTGTCCCTGCCCCAGTCTTTCCCATAAGCATGTACTTTAAGTATTCCACATACGGGTATGTATCAGTGTTTCACTTACCACTTTTTATTATGACACATTTCCTCATGTGAATCGGTGTCCTTCAGACCTATGATTTTTAACAGTAGTTGACATTTCACAGTACACATCTTGCTTTTTTGTTCACCATCATCTATTCTTGTGGTTTTTTTCTTCTTCTTTTTTTGATGACTTACTTTCTAGTTCCCTTTTATTCCCCATTCATTTTCATTATATGGAATAACTGAATTTTCTCTGTTCCCCCTCTGTGAACAGTAGTTACCTACTTTAACTTCATAGTGATTACATTTACTTTTTTTTTTTTTTGAGAGCATTCTTAATCCCCTATTCCCTCATTGTCCAAGTTAAGAGCCACACACCACACATAGTGATTTTTATACCGATCTCCTCTCTCTGCTCTCCCGTTTTTATAATATGATCTAGATTTTAGGGCCCATAGTAGAAGTTTCATATTGTGATAATTTCAATATTCACTCATACATTGCAAGCATTGTTTTTTGACATTTCTACATTTGTAATGAAATCACACTAAGTGTTTTGACATCTCCACTAGAATATCAGGGCTCACAGCTGCAGTAAATTGTAATTCTCCACCTGTGGCTTCTTAATTTTGATTTATCTACTGGTAGATTGGCATTTATTATTAAGACACCCCCCACACCCTATGAAGGGAATACAGTAATAGAAATTTTAAGCTCTCGGCATCTGAGGATGTCATTCTGTTGACCTCACATGTAAATGCAAACACTGCTTGATATTTTTCTTCCCTCAAAGTTGTGAAATTGCTCTGCCGTCCCTGACCAGTAAACGCATCTGAGAAGCTTGGGGGAAGTTGGACTTTGATCCCTCTGTAGGTGATCTTGTCTCTTTTTCTGTCTGAAGGTCTTATAGAACTTTCTCCAGACAGCAAATGTGTGTGGGTGACTTAATTTCTTTTGCACTGCATTTAAATGTGTCCTTCTGGTCTGCAGCCTCGTATGCTTTGTATTTTCCCTGCTGAAAGGTCCTTATTTGACACTGTCCTCATTCAACTACCATTGTTTCTCTTCTGCGCTGTTCCTGTGTGTGTGTGTGTGTGTGTGTGTGAGAGAGAGAGAGAGAGAGAGAGAGAGAGAGAGAGAGAGAGAGAGAGAGAGGAAGAAGAAGGAAGGGAGAAGGAGGGGGAGGGAAGGAAGGGGAGGGGGCACTTAACCCTATATAACCCAGGCTAGCCTTTAAATCACAATGTAGTCCAGGCTAGCCTCAGCCTCTCAGAAGTCTTCTTGCCTCAGCCTTTCAAGAGCTGGGATCATGGATATGTGCCACTGCACCCTGCTTGGCTGGGTGGGTGTGTACCCTGGTTTGCGGGGTCAGGTCTCTCTTCTCTCTCCTCACTGTCTCTCACTGTCATCCAGCTTTTGCGTATGTTTTGGGCTGCTTGCTGTTTCATGATGCTGATTTCAGCCACTGGTGCCACCTGCATCCCTTCCCCAGCTGCTGGTCCTTCCTCTAGATCCATGAAGCCAGATGACAGCTCACACTGAATATGTTCTGCATGTTGTTTACACATCGCTACTGTTGTGGGGAGCCCAGTTTCGAAACACACTCTGGCCATGAGCTGCTAATGTCGATTTTCTGGCCTTTTAAAGGAAAAGTTTGCTAACCTTTGAATTAGGCATCATTTACTTTGACTTTATTTTTCAAACAAAAGTCCTCTTGAACTGTATTAAAACATAAATAAGAAAAACTCCCAAACATTTTCTTTCTCTCCTTTTGTCCCTTATAATAACTCTTCTTTGCTGAAAAATGATTCCTACAATATGACTTTTTAGACCTAACATCTTTCTGCTTCATTGGTAGGTCTTTTCTGTTTGCTCACCCTACAAACAGAGGCTTGCTAACTCTCTGGTGGGTCTGATGTGGGCTCTCATTTCTAAAATGTTTAGTCTGTCTGTCTGTTTCTCTCTCGCTTTCCATCTTCCTTTCTCTCTCTCTCCTCCATGCCCATGTGTTTTTACCCTCAGTTATTAATATTTGAGACTAGCAGGGACCCATTCTTACTGAGGTAACTGGGGAAGGAAGGAAGGATAATGAACAGCCCCCATTTGGGGTTTAATCACCCCTCTTGCTTTGAAGACCCCCCACCTCCTTCCTCAGCAGAAGGCCTTTTAACTTTTATCCTGACTGCATTTGTTTCCCACTGGGTAGAGCCTCACTCAGGGTTCTTCAACACCTACAATTCTAGAAAGACATGATCAGAAGGAGCCCTGGGAGGTAAGCTGTGCATACACCTAATATTTTCCCCATGAAGCGGTTCTTGGAGATATTTGCAGTATTTATGATTTGAGTTCTTTTCATATCGTGCCTGTATTAGGTGCAGCCGTAAGAATTCTTGTTATTGTTTGCTGTTGTGTAAGTCACATAGCAGGACTTTTGGACACTGCCTTATGTACTTGCTCTACTCCCTAACTCAATACAACATGCTTTATAAAGATGGAGTCTTGTGCTTTATTACAGGCTGGGGGCTGGATTGTAAGCCATTGTGACTGTTGACTGGAGGAGAGGGCTGGGGGGAAGCAGAAGGATTGGGGTATCGGAATACTTCTTGGTAAAAACATGAACTTGAAGATCAGATACATTTACATCTTAGCTCCAATTTCTTGTCCTTCTAGAACGGAGATGCACTATCAATCTTGTCAAAAACCAGCAGATAATTTAAAACCAATCTCCACTTGGTCTCATCTGTTCTACGCTAAGTGTGGAGGATGCCCCCCGCTCTCACCAGGCTCCCCACCCCTCCAGCTGCTGAGTTGTTTTTTCATCTGGGCCTTCTTGGGCCTGAGATGAAACTAGGCAGATTTGCTGAGTAGAAGTCTGTGGGAGCACGGAGTAAGAGTTAAAATGCTGTAGGCGAAGGAGTCATTCTCAAGTACCTGGGGCTGGACCCTATCAGTCTCTTCCCCTGGCCGTCCCTAACCCCGACAGAATCTACAAAATCAAATCTGCTCTAGCCTGCTTATTGCTCATTGTTTTTTTTTTTCCCAGAATCCCTTTCTGCACTACCCTGAAAATCAAATCTCAGCATCCCATTTCACAGATGCTGCCGTTCATTTGACTTCTAGCACCTCTTTAAGGACAGAATGTGGCCACAGATGAGGTTCGGACTTAGAGAGAAATGAGAAATCCTTTCCCCAATTTTAAAAAAAAATAATCTTCCTGTTGCAAGTAGCTACTATTTAAGCATGCACTTCATGATTCTGCATGCAGTTTCTAAATTAGGGGCTCTGCCCCAGAAAAAAAGTCTGCTCGAGGGAATTTATCCCCAAAGTAGTTTTTGTCACTGTTTTCAGAGGGTCAGGGAACCTCCTGGCAGGGTGAAGGTTGTACCGACTGTCTGCTTTGGTCATGCCGTGTAAGTATACCTGCTGCACTTAGACCTGTGTAGATGTATGTGTTTATGGCTTCTAAGTTGCATATTTCAGGGCTGTAATTGCATCCTGTGTCCCCACAACATTACAAACATGAAGGGAAAATGAAGGCTTTGCGTGTTCATGGAGATGTAATTATGGTAATAGGCAGGCCTTGTTTGCTATGCTTGTCCTGGGAGGTATTTAGCCCAGGTCTCTTCTGTGCATACAGCTTTGTGAATGGATGGGCTTGGCAGAAGGACAACTTGTAAAGTTGAATTTCTTGGGCACCTTAGACTGCAATATTGTCATATTCTTACAGGATCATGTGTACATTCTAAAGATAGACCTTACTAAAATCTCATACACTCGATTCCTTTATGTTCTAACCTGTATCAATCAAATCAAGGAACAGAACAGTTAAATTGCTCAGAAGTCTTCTCCAGCATGGTAAATTCCAGTCTCTACCCTCCAGGGTAGTCAGCCTGCTGACTTCCCACAGCATTGATTTGCTTCGCTGGCTATGTGCTCGACCCTCGTGGCACCATGTGGGCTGGGCCACACATGCTGTGTCCCATGTCTCTTGTCCTACTGATGAGCATGAGAGTGATCTGTGACACAAACACATTTATGGGCTGTTTAAATTCTCATGTTATTGTTGATGAGCCTTTAAATGGTTTGTGTTTTATTTTTTCTTATAGGAGCAGAGCCTTCTTGATACCTTGTGTAGTATGCAGGTCTTCTGGTGACTTTATCTATTGGCTTCTTTTCTGGAAATATAACACCCAGGGGCGAAATTGCTGGGTTGTTGCATGTATTCACTTTTCACAGATATTGCCAGATTTGGATCAGATCACTTTAAAGAGTTTTATAATTTGGGGAAACTGGCAAATACCTTCACACAAGAATATCTAAGAAGAGAATCATTTTCACTTTAATTTCCAGACCATACAGTATAATTGGCTTTAGAAATAGACCTATGCCAGCTAGTTTTTGAGTGCTTGGTGCCTAAAACTATTGAGATGTATTAGTACCCTTTTAGCTACTGTAACAAATTACCAAATAGTTGATGGCTTCAAACAACACTTCCTTGTGCAATATATATATAATATATATAATATAATATAATTTATATTATATATATTATTATATATATAATATATATATATAATATATAATATAATATAATTATAATATAATAATATAATATATATATATTTACTTCTTATGAGGATGCTAGTGATTGCATTTAGGATCAGTGCAACTAATATGAGGTAATCCTTACCCCCAAGGTCCTCAAATAAATTATATCTGCACAAAGGGCTATATAGGATAACCTTCATAGGTTCCAGATAGCAAGACTTTGGGGGCCATTATTCAGCTTACCATATAGGGAGGGAACACTGTGTCTTGACTTTTGCCATCCCATTCATAGAACCTGCCTCCAGGAAGCGGATAACTACACCATGAGTCACTCAGCTGTACTCCTCCCCCCCTTGATGATTCATTCTGTTGCATTATGGAAGAATGTTGATAGACCGGACCAGGGAAATGGACTTGAAGTGTAGATGACTTAAGACTTCTCTCATCAAATTCCAATTTGCTTTTCTTACTATGAAGAAAAATATCAAGGACATGACACCTTTCATGGAATGTGGAATCTCTGATTGGATTCTGAGACAGCAAGTAGACCCTTGTGAGTTCTGGTTTGGTTGTAAAATGTCTCTCATGGGTTCACATGTTTCAGTTCTTGGTCTCTAGCTTGTGGTCTTATTTTTAGAAGTGGTAGAACCTTTTGAAGGTGGGGTCCACCTGAAGGAAATGAATCATGGAGACAGGGTGGGCTTTGGGGATATAGCCCAGTTTACTTCCTGTCCCATTTGTGTTCTGTTTTAGGGGGTGTGAGGAGGTGAGAATTTCTCACTCATGCCTGCACGGTGCTCCTGCCCACCTCTGTTTCTTCCCCATCACCATGATGGATTGTGATACTCCCTGCCAAACCATGAGCCACTATAAACTTCTCTTTTCCTAAAATTGCTTCTTGTCTAGTATTTTGTCATAGCATAAGAAATCTGAGATACTGGGACATTTGCAAGTACATCAACAGTTCAGCTTTCAGTGATGTGTTAATTGGCATAAATTTTTTCCTGCATGTAAAATATTAGTATAAATGGTGTCTGTGTGCAGGATAAGCAGCAGCTTCATGGACTACCTTTGTGAGTCATTTCTGGTACCCACAAAAAATGGATGAAAATCTCTAAATACAGACAAGGTCCAGTGTACACAGAGTATATTGAGAGGATCTGGGGTGGGAGGAGAATATGGCTTCATTGGTATCTCTTTATGAATGTATGACTCAGTTTCCCCTAAGTTTTTTCAGGGCATAAGAGTAAAGGTGTTCCTGAGACACAGGTGGAGGGGTCCTGCTTGCCCGAAACTGTTGGATGACTCATGAATTTCTCCCTGGTGGCGTTAGCTGTTTTTATCATTACTGGGACAGAGTACCTAGTAAAGGGTTTAGTTGGCTCATAGTTTTCTGGATGGCAGTCTGTCTTGGCTGGGACAGCTTGAAGTAGGGGTATAGGGCAGCTAGTGTTGCAGTCAGGAAACAGGGGGAGATGAATGCCAGTACTCAGCTGGACTTTTTTTTTTTTTAATCTAGCTGGGGACTCTCCAGACCATGAGATGATACCACCCATATTCAGAGTGGACCTTCCCCATTCGTTAATCCCCTGGAAATTCCCTCACAGACACACTCAGAGGTGTCTCTTCTAGATAATTTTAGATTCAGTCCGATTGACAATGAAGATTACTATCACAAACCCTCTCTTTGTCAGCTTGACACCCAAACGTGTCACTTTTAACCATAACATTCTGTCCCTGGTCCTTAAAGTTTCATAAGCATCTCAGAATTCAAAATGCACGATAAAGTTCATCCTGAAGAGTCCTCTAAATCTTAACAATTCTAATATTGCCCAAGTACAGAGGCTTTCCTGAGATTGAAGGTGATCTCTTATGCATAAGACAAAATAAATAAACTCTTCCTGAAGTTTGCTAGGGTCTGGTCACAGCACCAGTCAGTTAGGAAAGAAGACAGTGCACATGTGCTACTCACCCCCACCCCAGCCCATCACCAGCTCAGTCTGTTAAGGGCTCCCCAGTGGCCTGCTGGCTCACGGCTGAGTTGTTATCTCCTCGTCACACACTTATCTGGGCACGGTTAGAGCTCTGTAATAAAATTTGTCACCGGCTTTAATTCCATCACTGTCTAGACCCGGTTGATTATCCCTTCTGGTTGTTGTGACTGAGTTCTGCACCTCCAGACTCTTCTCACTCAGGAAAGGTAGAGAGGGGCTTGCAAAGACTGTTTGGCCCTAGGAAAAGAAAACAGAGAAGAGACAAATCAGGACCCCACAGCCACAATGTATACAAACAACTTTATTTCCTTCTTGCCCTCTGTCAGCCCCTAGACAGAAGAGTTGGCCCCTTACCTTTATTCTACCAAAATCTTACCCACTCCCACCTCTTCTGAAGTCTCTGGAGATGGGGGAGGAGCTGATGGATGTAGCCAAGCATGAGAGCTAAGGGTCCACAGACTTATCTCAGTCCACTAGGAACATGCTTCACTCCCACCAAAAACTGTCTGTGGGCGGCTCTCTGGACCACTTTCTCCTCCCTTTCACTGGGCCACATAGACTGTCCTGGCGGCCTCCTCTGCTTGCCTAACTCTCTTCACAGCTGCACATTCCATGCAGATTTGTTGCCCAGAAAGAGCGGCTGTGTGGAGAATGCAAAGTGGGGATTCTCCAAGGAGGGTGTGCACTCAGCAAACACACTGTGGGCTCCCAGCAGATGTGCAAATGGAGCAGATGTGTGTCACCTAGGGTATGTACGTGTGCATGCCTGTGTGTGAATATACTGGGATTTGGCCTGTATCCAGGTATGAATACAGACAGCCCTTTAGTGTATGCAAATGAATGTGTATATGTATGTGTATCTATTTGTGTGTGTATATGTATATAGGTGTATGTGTGTGTACAGGTATGTGCATATGAATGTGGGGGTATGTATATGTGTGCATATGTATGTGTTTATGTATGTGTGTGTACATGTATGGGTATATGTATAAGAATGTTTATGTGTGTGAGCATGATATAGTCTGGTACAATTCAACATCAATTAGCCTTTCCATTCTTCTCTTTATTTTCTGCTTTGAGCACAACAGCTGCAACATGGCTTTCTCTGGTGCCCTCACACCATCCTTACAGCCAGTGCCCCTCTGAGCCTCTGGATAAACCTGTCCTCTGGAAGGAGACCTTCCATCTGTGCTGTGTAGGTCTCCAACCTCAGACTTCCTGTTGGGAAGATATCAAACAGTAGAATGGCTGCCATGGAACCCAAGTAATGGTATCACAAGCACAGACAGATCCCGATGAGGCTGGAGAGAGCAGATGTCCCCGGCCTACAGTCTGTGCTATCTCTCAGAGCAACTTGTCTTCTTGAGGCCTGGCTACCTCCAGGGTCTAGCCAGAGTAAAGATCCCTGAGCCTACACTGTAGGAGCTGGGGGTGGTTGGCTGCCCTGGAGGGCAGGGGAGGTCATATTCATCTGCTCAAGTTGCTTTCACAAAGAACCATGAGCTACATGTCTGGCATAGAGGTTTTGGGAGTTGGAAGTTCAAGGTTAAGCATCAGTGGTTTCTCTCTTTTTTGTTTTAATATTTATTTATTACATATATAATGTTTTGCCTACATGTATTCCTGCAGGATGGAAGAAGGCACCAGATCACATTACAGATGGTTGTGAGCCACCATGTGGTTTCTGGGAATAGAACTCAGGACCTCTGGAAGAGCAGCTAGTGCTACTAAACCGATGAGACATCTCTCCAGCCCCCTTCGATGGTTTCTCTTAGAACCTCTCTCCTTGGCTTAGGGGATGGCTGCCTTCTTTCCACATCTATCCTCTATGTGTGTCTGTGTATGAATTCTATTGGAAGGATACCAATCAAGTCTTCCCTGATTATTTCATGTTAACTTAATTACCCCTTTAAAGGCTATTTCCAGATATAGTCATGATATGAGGTCCTGGGCATTAATAGAGCTTCTATATAAACTTGGGGCAGGGGCACATTCCAGCCCCAAATTATTTTTTCCATAGATCCTCTTGGCTTCTTTTCTAGTTGGCACCTGCACATGTGTCTCAAGGAACTTTAGCTCCTTTGAGGTGTGTGATGAGGCAGTTTGCAAATAATCTTCAAAGAAAAGGAAGAGATCTTGTCATTTTAACATTTACAGGAGATTGAGAGGGCAAAGGGATAAGGAACAAGAGCAGGAACTTTGAGATGACTTCCACTTGCCATGTGGCCCTTACTAAGTGGCATCACCCTCCTAACCTGCTCTCTTCTGGCATCAGGAAGATGGAGTGAGGTTGTGTGTGAAGGACCTGAACTCACAGGAGATACTCTAAGCATCCTTGACTTGCAATTACAGTAACAGTATTAGTGACTCCTATACACAGAAGTGTGTGGTGATAGTGAATGCACAGAGCTCAGCTGGCCACTCAGCAAGGAAGTATGCACTATCCACATCAGTGAGCAGAGACAAAAACCTGTTCTTGTTGAAAACCTAATTCTAGGGGCTGGAGAGATGGGTCAGAGGTTAAGAGCACTGACTGTTCTTCCAGAGGTCCTGAGTTCAATTCCCAGCAACTACATGGTGGCTCACAACCATCTATAATGAGATTCAGTGCCGTCTTCTCTATACATAATAAATAAATAGAAAAAAAAAAAGAAAACCTAATTCTATTTTCAAAGGAATTGGGAACTCAAATGCTATTTCTGCTTATGGAGGGTTCGGGACAACGTTGCTGGATACCAGTGGAGGTGAGGTCTAGTCTCAAGAATGAGCTTCAAATACTCATGATAGGCAGAGGACGGAATGGGAAGGTAGAATTATCTTTCCGTGCAAGCTGATTTTTTCAAAGTGTGTGGGGATTCCTTTGGTGGGGGAGGGGCTCTTGCCTTGCACACTTCTAGGTTTCTGAGCACATTCCTGAGTAAACAGAGCTGAGGTGGGGCCTGAGTGATAGATATTCTAGCTGCTCCAGGGGCCATATCTGGGACTCCTGGTCCACAGTCTCCTAGCTTAGAGTTCATGCATCACCTTGTATCTCTAGCTCCCTGACCTCTCCGCTGTCCAGTCCTGATGGGAATGCTTTACTTCCATCCTTTGCTGAAACATACTCATCTTTCCCTCATTTGCATTTGTATCTGTTGGTGAGAGGTTATTTCTCTAGTCCTTACCCATCATTCTTCTTTTCCTTCTGTCTCATGAGTTTTGAGCTTCCGGATAAGTAGAAAAAGATAAGGCGATACCCAACTCCCTGACTGGTGTTTGTGGTGAACCTAATTAGGACGAGGCAAATGCAAAAGGAGTGTCATTTCCACTGCCCCCCTCATCTTCGGAAGCCCCACATGTCTCTACCCCAACATGTATCCATTCCCTGGTCCCAATTCCCTAATCACTTTGCCAGAGTAAATAATTACTGGTGCATGGTGACCCAAGGTCATCACCAATGGAGGAATGTAATTAGGACCTTCATTTCCGACCATCTTGGGAGCTGCCTTGCAGCTGATACTTGTTCCTCTGACCCTTTGCATTGATGCTCATGTCTCCCCAACCCTTCCCCTTCCCAGCCTAGAAAGCTTGGACTGGAGTAGAGTTGCTCATGGATATACGGCGCACATGTCTTTCTTTGCTTCTTTCTCTATGAGTGTGATTGGTAGAGTGCTGTGTTCCATGGAGCTAGAACCTTGGCCCTCACCTGGAAAGCAGTGCTCTGTGTATGTGACTATTCTGCAAGAACCTTTGCGAGGAGGATCTGAGACTAGAAACTACCTCTGCCATGTCTTTTTAAACACCTCTCCCAACCCATCATGGCTGTCATTTCCAACCATCTTGGGAGCTGCCTAGCAGCTGACACTTGTTTTTTTGTGTCAGAACATTTTGCTTTCTTTCCTTCTTGCTTTTTAGATAATGCTAATACATACTAGGTAGATGTGGGCATGCTTCAAGCTCCCTGGGTGGGGAAGGCCTTGCAGTAACTTGAAAAGTATCCTAGAGGGTGGGACACAAATGGAGGAGTCAGAAGCCCGTCCATCTTCCTCCCTCTTCCATCTCTCCACGCTGGTCTGATTCTTCTTGCTCAACTCACAGTGCCAGGAGGCCTTGCTGTGGAAGATGATGACAGATAAACACTTTTAAGTTCTTTTGGAAATGGTCCTCTGGTCGGAGCAGGGGAGGACCAACATCTTCTTGCTTTCCTTCTGACTCCCATGGTGAAGCCAGATTTGAGATAAAAATAGACTCTGGAGAAAAGGCTAGGCCTCTGCTAAGTGTCCTTTCAGGGTTCCTTTCTGGAAGGGGAGGGGACCAGTGGGGAAGGAAGTATGACGTCATGGTTTGGTTCCTGATCCTTTGAATCTCCTTTTAGAAGGAATGTCCACACCAAGGATGGAGGAAATAACAGTTTTCTAATTTAGGGAAGAGGGGGGACCATTGGCTATATCTCTAGGAAAGTACTTCCAACCAATAAACACGTGCAGCTTGCTCATGCCCAGTGTGTGGCAGGCTGTAGAGGCAGTGTAGGAGCCTGATTACACTCAGTCACTTAGAGTCTCTCCGGGCCTGTGACCAATCTCTTGCCTCCTTCTTCTAGACAGATTCTCCATAGACAGAGACACTCTGTTACCTGCTCAGTCCATCAGACACATCAAAGCACAGCCAGAAATAAAATGTAAGTCCTCTCACCCATCCCCCCGCCCCCTCTGCCAAAAGAAAACAATGCAAGAGAAGCCTCTCCAAAATTCCACTCGGGAACAAGACTTTTTGCTTTGTTTTTAATAGTTATTTTCACATTTGTTTCTATGTGTTGTTTCGTTCCTTGATTTTTCTGGGGCCTATACCATTTTC
Organism: Sigmodon hispidus; assembly: GCA_004025045.1. NCBI lineage: Eukaryota > Metazoa > Chordata > Mammalia > Rodentia > Cricetidae > Sigmodon > Sigmodon hispidus. Next base: position 336,881 of record PVIH01000088.1, read on the forward strand.
CCTGTTATTTTCTGCTCCCCAAATGCCTACTGAGTTGCAGCACCTAGGTTCTTGTTGGTAAAATGCTGAGAACTAAAATGGTTGGTAGCCAGTGCTATAGTTTCCTGTGGTAACCCAAGGAGCAGCATAGAGGTGTAGCTGATAGAGCTAAGTTCAGGATCATCAGGGGCAGGCATTGAACTGCCCAATTTAGGGATGTTTGGTAGCAAGGGGGTGAGGGCGTTGAACTGGCCCAGAGTCACTCCGAGCTGAGGACTCCTGAGGCCTCAGCTGTGGAGAGCGAGCCTGACCTGCAAAGAGCAGGCCTCAACCCTACCTAGTTTCTCAATTTCTTTCTAAGACATGGTCTCTTGCAGGGTGGAAGAATCCATCTCAGTTTTTAAATGAGCATGGCAGCAAATAGGACCTCTGGGCTCATGCATTCCACACTTCAAGGGCTGAGTTCCAAAAGCAAATGTGACCTAAAGGTTTTCTTAAGGCTTGAGTATTCTTTCTGAGGCTCCTAACCTTGAGTGACTGGTTGAGCTTTGAAAGAATGAACCTCTGCTGGTGTCCTGAGTCATGATGCAACAGACATAGTAACTGCTTTTACATAGACTCCTAGACCTCCAGCTTTCCCAGAGAGCTCCAGGTCACAAGAGAACACAATTCTTGTTCAAGGCCATCGGAGATTATTCTGAAATTCTAGAGAAAGGACTAATGAGACCCACCATTCAGTCAGGAGTGTTGAGGCCCTGGGGATAGTGGGCAGTTGTTCCTACAGCAGATTGAGGTGGATTTTTTGTTTGTTTGTTTCAAGGATGCTACATCACTCTCCTGACTGGGGGTGGGGATACATTCTGGCCTCAATGGTTCCCCTTCCCAGTTTCATTTGAACTGAATGACTAAGGAGTTGGGGAGAGGTGGAAAAAGAAACACGATTTCTTGCTGCTGAAGAAACAGTAATGGAATTAATGAATCCTTGGAGCTTCCCATTAGCAACAGAACTCATGTGATAGAGTTGTGTATGGTCCTTGCCTTCCTGAGGAAGCCTGGGATAGTGTCTACATCTGTGGGAAGACTTGTCTGTGTCCCAGGAGACAATTCCCTGTCCTTTTGAAACTATGGTATGAATTCATAGACAAGGAGGGGAGGCTGGGGTTTTGTTGTTGTCTCTCAGTTTTAAGAAGACAAACACTGGGTAGTGACATCCAATAACCAAAGAGCCTCATGCTTCCAGCCCTGCCCTACAGCTCCACACTCCTGGCCCCACACTCCAGCCAGCTCCATGCCTTTTAACAACTTCCTGTGCCAGCCTGATAGTTTGCTTATCTATATGTGGAGGGGATCAAGGGACAGTCATTTTCATTCATGGGAGTGACAAAGATCTGAGTGATGTCAGGCAGGAGTTGGTATATCCAAGAAGGTATCCAAGATGGGCATTTCATCAGCTGTCCAATAGAACCTCCCAAACACAGACACTACCAATGGGTGTCACATGATTTTCCTTAGGAAATATAAAGCAATGTCCAGTTACCCACAAAAGGAAAGATTCTATCCCATTCTAGTCTCCTGAACAGATTGGTTGTTGGGGTTACTTACTAGAGCATGGAAAAGTAGTTAAGTTACACTACTGGGAAATCACCTGGGTAACTTATAGGCAGCAACACCACTTAATAGTCCCGCTTGAAGCATGGATGACCCATGAAAGGCTATACCAGAGAAGAATCCCAGGCAATTGTTTACTCTGTACATGACCTTGGGGAGGGGAGGGCCTTGTAAGGCCCCTATGAAGGTGATTGAATTCTTTGAGTCCCTCCCTCCTTCTAAGAGAAAATGCTAGTGATTTCCAAAGTTCTCTCATGGCTGATCATAGTGGCTCAGCTTCAACAGGGCAATAGCCACATCCAGTTTTGAGGAGACAATACAAGACTGACTTATAGACGCTTCTGAACTCTGTAAAGTATACAGTGTGTGAGTGGGCATCTTCTAGAATCTTGGTCCTGCTAGGTGAGTGAGCACCCACTGACAGCTTGGAGTGGAAGTAGCCTGGATTTTACCCAGTCACTAGACTGAGAGGCAACAGCATTGTCAGAAACCTTTGCCCCATGTCTAGGTACCTAAGGAACCCCACTTGTGGTTCTGGGTGAAGATGTCAAGGACCTTGTCAGAGAGGGGTAGTTATGTGGCAGGAGAGGCCAGTGAGAAAGAACAACCTCATATCTAATATCCCCTCTTCCTCTTAGGTGCAACTTTGTCTCACATAGGTACAAATTTCTTCCCTGAAGAAAATAAATACTGATCATGTTCTAGGAACTTTGCTGGAGAGACTGATGGGAAGGGGATCCTGTCATTTCTTATGAGCCAGAAGTTGTGGACAGAAGAACCGGCAAAGAGCTCGATTGGAGATTGAATTCTGCATGCTCTTTGTCTACAGCCAGCCCTGAGACTCTTCAGCTTGTACAAATGTTTATTCTCCATAGCTAACTGATGAATTCATCAAAAGCAGAAGCTGTGCCTTTTATTTCTTATAAATCCTCTGTGGGGTCTGGAAAATACTGAGAACATAAGCAATTAATAGATACTTAGATTAGTCATTGAAATTGGACTCAACAGTATGGGTAGCAGACCCCAGGCTTATCATCAAAGATCAGGCTTTGAATTTCATTTTTTTTCAACAAGGTTAAAGTTAGCCAGCTGACTATACTGACAGTCCCCCACTCAGGCACAACCTTGACCTTCCATTTGTGTCTAGAGTTCATATCTCTGTCATCCCTCATTCCTGCTGTGGCATTCTTGGTGCCTCCTTCTGTAGTTCTTTGAGCTTCTGGCCTCTTGTTCATCCATGTGGTTTGTGTCTTGGGTTCTCAGTAAGCTAATGTGGTCTCTGATGATGTGAGACTATACATCCTGAATATTCCCAATAAAACAATCAGAAATGAAAAGCTGGGAGAAAGTGTGTGTGTGTGTGTGTGTGTGTCTGTGTGTGTGTCTGTGTCTGTGTCTGTATCTCAGTTCTTATACTTGGGAGGCAAGCCCTCCTTTCTGAGATGAGCCTTTCTATGGGTTAAGAGATTATGAGATTATGGTCCCTCTGTATAAAATAGCAGGTTACAGTCCTCTCTCCACAAAGTCCATCTCACCTTCCATAGACACGTAGGACCATTGCTGTAGAGTAACCCCCTCATCTACAGGAACCCAAGTTACTGCAAACATCAGTACTTAGGAGATCAAAACTCGCATGCTCCACCTCCCAGGAACAGGCATTTTGTGAGGAGCTCTTCCCCTCCCTGTTGAGTACTTTGAAGGACAGGAGAGTATAGCCATCATTTGGGTAATAGAGATGGAGTCCAAGGGCCATCATGTCTTGACCCTTGAGATCAAGAAAAGACAGGACAAAAACTGACTCAGCTTCTCTGGGTGATGTGCTCTTTTATTCTCGGCTCTAGTGAGAGGCCTGTTGAGTCAGCTCAAGGTCTCCGAGGGGAATCATCCAGGAATGTCAGTCAGGCAGTGGAGCGGGGCCAGAAAAATCAATGCTGAATTGGAGATGCCAGCAGGAGAGGAGGGGGGAGAGAAGGCTGGAATGAGAACATTTGTTTGCAATTCTAATATAACAAAGCAACAGATCACTGGGCAAAAGAAGCTAATGAAAATGTGCATTATGGATGTGAGTGGGTGGGAGGTGGGGAGAGAGGATGGAAGTCCAGGCTCCTACCTGCTGAGTAATTCACAGGTGTTTGCTTGCATCCCTGACCTTTGGCAAAGGGCCCACAGGTCCCAAACCCAGCAGTCCCTCTCTTAGGTCAAATAGTCTTGACCACGTTCCTCTCTGTAGAATGGGGGTAAATTAGGGAACTGTGAGGCTTTGTGAGGTGACAGTGATACTAGGGCATATGACTGAAAGAGTCTGAGGGAAGACATTTTAGAGAAGAGTAGCTGCCAGGAAAGACCCACCTAGAGTATGGATGAGACCATCCAGTGGAATGAGAAGAGAAAGTGAGCGGGATGTAAGGTCAGTGGTCCCTGTGCTCTGCTTCCTGCTCTACAGGGATGTGACAGGCTCCAGTCTACCCTATCCAAGTGTAAGGGCATCATGCCTTTCCCTCTGTAATGGACTGGATTCTCTAACGTTATCAACCAAAAGAATTTTTTTTCCTTGTTTCTATCAGACATTTTGTTACAGTAAGAAAAATAATTCAGTGTGTTTGAACTACTCTGGCCATGAAATAAAAAAAAATCTTGGTAAAGTATATATTTACTGTCCTTTTTCTTTTTTTAACAATGTGATGAAATTTCAGAGTATTTTGTGTGTAAAAAACGCTGTCATTTACCCATAAATGAGTGACACAGTGTGTAAAGCTGACAATGACTTGCTCAAAGGCCCTTATTTTTTGGCTCACATAATGGAAATATCTCTTATCTATACCATCTCTTGTGGCAGTGGGGCAACCAGGTATGTTCTGTAGGGCACAACAAGAGCTGAATGCATGGGTACCACGGCTTGGACACCCACTCAGCTCCTGCTAGGAGAAAGCTTTGTGGGCCTAAGAGAGATAATCAAGATGGTGTGGGTACACATTCCTCCAAGCTAAACCTCTCATTTGCTTTGGAAATTGTATAGAAGAAGCAGGATGCAGGTTTGGATGAGACTATGTGTAAGGGCACAGATGGTGAAATGGTTTGAATGGCTAGATTTGCTGATGCAATGATAGATACACTGGTGTAGTGATGGAATGAATGTAGTGATGTTCTAGAAGGTGGTTTTTAGTGGACCTAGTGTGCTAACTTTTGGTAGGCAATGATGTTAAAACTGTTGCCTGGTTCTTTTACTCTCCCAGAAAACTGATGTAACATACAGGTCCATTGAGGGTGGTCAGCAGAGTGTTCAAATGTGGGACATACGGTGGATGTGTGTAGTTGTAGTTACACACCCACTGAGAGACTCAGCCTCATCCAGTCTCAGCCAGTCCACTCCAATAAATATAGACCTTCATACATGCATTTATTTCTCAAGATTTTAAATTTAATCCTTGTGTGTATTGCTAAGGATCAGACCCATGATCTTGCCCTTTCTATGTACTTGCTCTATAACTAAACTTACATACACAGACCTTAACATAGTTTAATGCCCATGTGTACCAAGATACCTATGATATCATGACCTATGCTTTTACATGCTAGCTAAAATTACCCATGATCAGAATGCACAAGATACAGAATGAGGCCCTCCTTGTCAAGCAGGGAATCAGTTTCCAATTAACAACAGGACATTGCACAGAAGGTGTAATGGTTTGTTCAATTTTGAAATTTGAAGAGAAGGTGTGAGTATGGAATAAAGAGAGTTTTAAAATGAAAGACTTTCAGATCCCAGGAAACAATATTAAGAAAGGACAAAATCTAGTAAGATTGTGTGTTTTAGTTCACACAAATGACCTTGACATGGCTCAGTTTGTTATCAGAGGTATTTGAGAAGAAAGGAAGATAAGACTTACAGGGAATGTATGAGGCAAAGCTTCATTGGTACTGGTAAGTCCATGGCCCCCTCTGCTCATGATGGGATCCTTCTGTTATTATGCATCTTGGAATGGAGGCACATATTTTAGAAAAGAAGCTATGCCAAAAAACCATTTTAATTTGAGAGAAGCATCAATTTCAGAAATGAGAGGGAACCCGAGAGACGCTGGATGTTGGTTTTGTAACATTTCCTCTGCTGTGTTCTTCGGCAGCAGTGTTTTCCCGTCCATACCCTAAAGAAAGGATGCAGACAGCAGGTTAATTAAGAAAGACACGTACAAAGGAAGGCTGAGTCCGGGGACATCAGTGACAGCATCATGACCAGAAGCAGCAGTAGTAGAGGTGTTGGCAGAACATGCCGAGGAAAACAGATGGCTGGCTGCCTGCAGCTGGAAATCTAGAAACATCTAAGAGAAGAGGGCATGGGGACCATGATCCTGGAACTGCCAGGTTGTCTTGTGTTCTGAGGGAAGAGAGAATTCATAGAGTGGAAGTGGAGGTGGGCCCTGAGGAGGTAGGTCCATTGATTTGGACCTTTAGCAGTTTGATGACTCCTTACAAGGCTTGGGATTTTGCAACCCACAACTGAAGCAGCCCAGTAAATAGTAAGGCTTCCCCCAAAAGAGTGAGATATAAGAAAAATAAATAGATCTACCATTGTAGTTTGCATTTGATGTGTCCTTTCAAAAAGCTCATGTGTTAAAGGCCTGGTCTCCATCTGGTAGCACCATAAATTGGTGACTGGACCAGCAGGGCTCAGCCTTTGCACATGGTTCATACCTTAATTCACAAGTGATAGAGATCTAGGAAATGGGGCCTGATTGGAGGAAGTAGGCCATTGAGAACATGTTCTTGATGTTGTACTTCGTGCCGAACCTCTTCTGTCATTTTCTCCACTCCCTGGATACCATGGATGTAAATAGTTCAGCTCCACCATGCCTTTTTGCATGGTACTCTGCATTACCACAGGCCCAGAAACAACATGGCCAGCTGACCACAGACCTCTGGAAACATCTGCCAAAATGGCCCTTTTTCCCTGCAGTTAATTTCCCTGGTATCTTGTCCTAGTCATGAAAGATAACACAGTGCCAGTGGGGTTAGCCTTTGCTATCCAAACACAGCCACAGGGAAAGGAAAGGCATGGGGCATGGAAAAGTAATATTGTCCTCTTGAGCACAGTTTCTTGTTCCTCCATAGACTACAGGATCTGGACCTGGGAAGAAAGAAAATATAAAATGTGGTGGATGAGTCTGCCTGTGAGGACCACTGGCCTGGGACAGCAGGACACAGCTGGTCAGGCTTCTTTGTAAAAAAGCCAGTAGGACCTTTAGAGGCAAATGGCTGCATCAGAAGCCCAGCAAACAGACCCAGCACTGCCTCTATCATGGTGGTTCTTAGCCTGTGGGTCGTGATCCCCTGGGGTTGAACAACCCTTTCACAGGATCACCTAAGAATATTGAAAAACACAGATATTTACCTTATGATTTATAATGGTGCAACATTACAATTATTAACTAACAAAGAAAATAGTGTTACGGTTGAGGCCACTAAAATACAAGGAACTCTCTTAATTGGTTGCAGCATTAAGGAAGGTTGACAATCACTACTATAGTATCTAGCTCATAATGCTCTACTTGTTCCAACAGCCTATACCTTTAAATCTACCATCCCAGGGGAAGTTATAGCAAAAGACATCATGTAGGAAATTTAGGGGACAGAATGTCACTCACAGGGAAACAGGGTTCCACTGGCTAGCCACAATGTTCACACCCATTTGTAAGCCTGACTAAGAAGTCTAGGGCTGTTCTTGGTCATAATTCTACAAGTTGTGTTCCAGTCAGGCCTGCGTCATAGGGCAGATTTTATAAGTACCTTCTGAATGTGATGGGGATAGACAAGGAACAAAGGTCAGGGTCTAAAAGAAAGAAAGGGAAAACCCCAGGAAGAACAGGAAAGATCCCATGGCGAAGCAGCAGGTTGGAATCCAGAAAGAGAACGTAGGTGGCAGGGAAAGTTGCCCATTTGAGAAAGTCAGAATCTTGAGGCATTCCCAGGAAGGTAGGGGGTGGGAAGGACATCTGTTAGAACTTGGGAGAACGGGCTGGGGGTGGGATGTTTCCCTTTCCAGGCTCCCTCTCCCTTCGTTCCTGGTTCTCTCCTCACTGACATTCCCAGTCACCGGCAGCCTCAGCTGCTGTTGTTCCCTGGGACGTCTGTGGCCCTGGGCTCTGAAATCCAGGCCAGTGGCATGAAGGTCTCCAGCTTTGCTCCGGAGAATTTTTACTCTGTCCTTTTTTTTTTTTTTTTTTAAAGAGATAGTAATGCATGTTCCTTTTTTAAAAAAAATTATTTATTTATTTGTTATGTATACAGTATACAGAAGAGGGTACCAGATGTCATCATAGATGGTTGTGAGCCACCATGTGGATGCTGGGAATTGAACTCATGACCTCTGGAAGAACAGTCAGTGCCCTTAACCTCTGAGCCATCTCTCCAGCTCCTACTCTGTCCTTTTGAAGCTGGATTTGTCTTCTCTTTTGTCTCTGTGTTGCCCAGGGAGCCCTGAAGAACAAGTGTGATGATGTAGGGGCTGGAACTTCTCAGAGGGAGAGTGATTCTGTGCTTCTTGCAGCCTTAAATAGTGGCATCTCCTCTGACCTCTGACTCAGTGATGGATGGATCCAGGGACAGGGACATCACTCCAACACATATTTTCACGAAAAGGATTGATGGCATATCATTTCAATTTACAAGTTGGCACTTCCTGTCCTGGAAGGGCCTTTCTAAAATGGAGATTGGACAGACCTTTAACCTGGGTGTCACTTTTGGAACCATCCTTCCTTGACACTCAGCGTTTGCTGGCCTTGGGTAGATCATTCTTTTATAGACTCTCTGACTAGAGCCAAAGCAACAGGATTGTTACTTGACTGAATAGATTTTTATACTGTGGTAGAGTCAGGATATTTTTATACAAATATGATACGAAATGTAAAAAGATATGAAATAAATTCTGAAAGCAGAGCTTTAAAAAGGATCTCATTCATTGCTACCCCCAAAAAGCTAAGCTTCATGGAATGAGCACATGGAAATGCTGGAGTCTACAACCTTGAGCTCTGCGCGCAGTGAGTGGCCTGTGTTTCTAAGCACAATGTGTTCCTAGCTAGGGAATGTAAGCGCAAGCCGAGAGAATTTTGTTATTTTCAATTCGATTTAATAAGCGTTTATGGAGGACATGGCATAGTCAGACCATACAAATCCAGAACAATTAAACATGACCTTATCAGCTCCTAGCCCACCATGAAAATGGAAGCAAACGCCTTGGCCCACCCCAAGTTCAGTGGCAAAAGCAGGTTTAGATATCCTAAAAATTTGAGGTGGCTACAATTCCAGTGATAAGCAGCCTTGTGGGGCTAGCTGGAGGTGACAGAGAAGCCTTGTACGGGACATAGGTTCTATCTCTGTCCTAGATGAGAGCTCACTATGAAACTAAGGTCATGCATATAGACTATTGTCAGAAGGAGCCCGGGCTCCCCATTGCTATTCTAGGGTCGAGTAGATGGGTCTCTAACGTTCTCAGTCTTGGCACTTTTTCATACATACACAATAGAAATAACAATGAACAACTTACCATGAATGAATTTTAACAAATTAAATGTGAGAATAGCTGTCAGCATATTTTGGAAAAATAAGTCCACAGTGGTCTTGTGCTCTGCTTCGAGAAATAAGTATTGTCTCTTTTATCACCCTACCCCGCTTTGCTCATCATTCATGTCTGTCCCAGGTGTCTGTTTGAAACCCTGTGAGTGCCAGTAGGGTTGCTGCAAAGAGGTCAGACACACTTCTTAAAAAAAACCATTCTACTTATAGACAAACATCCCACTATGGCAGCCACTATGCCCTGACCCCTGTCTAGTTAGCTTTTTCCACAAAAAAGTACCCAGTAATCACCTTTCATGCTGAAATACTAATTATTTTGTAGAGAGTCTTTTTAAAAGGAAGCAGTGTGAAAAACATTTGCCTGGTAGCTTTAAGAAAGAAGTGGAAGAACCCAAAGAATTATGAGCACACACCCTTGGAATTGTTATCTTATTAAACCCGTGTTCCCCAAGCGTACGGATTTTCCAGTGCAGTTGGGTCTCTTGCCTTTGGACAATGAAATTGCTATTCTTTACCAAAGAATAAATTACCTGTCAGGCTCTTTTAAGCGGTTTCAGGATGGTGAGTTTAAAGACCGACCGTAGCATATGCTTCAGCTCGCAGCAGGTGTGGGGTGAGAGAACCACCCAAAGTTGTTGTGGTGTGTTGTTTTGGAGCGATTTGACAGCTGTACTGAGAGGCAACAGACTTCAAGGACTGAGAGCCACTCCCCAGGTGGCTTAAGGGCATATCTTTAACAACAAATATCCCTATGTAGCCCCAGAAAAGGTAAACTAAGGCTACAATCTGGGCAGTCTGGTGTTTTCTTGCAGGTTGAAACTCAGTAGTTTTTTTGGCTGCCTTACTTGTGGGCAATTTGGAGTGTGTAAATGACCCCACTATGAAGATAAATATATGTCTATGACAGCATGGCACAAACCCACACAGACAGATTCATTTGCATGCACACACAGAGTAAGGTTTTCCAATTAGCCAGCCAAATGCATTTATCCTAACTCATAAAGCTTCAGAAGGAGCTATACTGCTCACTCGATGTTAGGAGATTTTTCTAGGGCCAGTAACCAGATGTTTCTCACCTGGGTAATCCCCCAGTCAGCAAAGCAAAGAAGGCCATAAGGGGTGGGGTGTGTGTGTGTGTGTGTGTGTGTGTGTGTGTGTGTGTGTGTATTTGTAAGAGGGGACTTGAAAAAAGAGAAAGAGAGCAGAAAGGGTTATAGACACAAACTTTGGTTTGTGGCTTATCATGTGACCCTCTGACTTCAGAAATTGCACCTTTCCTAACAATTTGCAAAGGTTTCATTCTACAAACTGAGCAGCAGAAAATGCCTCTTATTCTCACACCAACATTCCCAGCAAACATGTTGCCTAAAGTGAATGGGGTAGGTTTCCATGTGAATCCATATGTAAGAGTGTATGTGTATAATACAAATGTATATGAATATATTTGTAAATGCATATATGTATACTGCATATATATTTTCACATACATCTCTATTCTATAATATGAACAGCCAAATCATATGTATGTATATATATATATATATATATATATATATACTGCATACATATCTTCACATACGTCTGTAGTCTATAATATGAACAGCCAAATCACATGTTCATATATTCTAAAGTGTGGTGGTTACACAGCTCAAGAGACCAGCTTGTAAAGGGTGAGGGTCATCATTGGAGCCCCTGGAGAGTGATACTGGCAAGCATGGGCTGATGTGGTTTCTAGGTAGGCCTGCCACATCTGGGGGCCAGGTGCCTGCAGCTCCAGCCAGAAGCAAGTGTCAGGGCAGCTGGATCTGGCTGAGACTATTTTCTGCATCTTAATTCCTTCCAGGTCAGAGATAAAAATGAGGATTTCCATCCATGAATGGCGCCAGAACGTGAATCAATCAGAGAGAGCCACTAGCATTCTTACCGATATTAAAGCATGTTATGTTAGACAGGGTAATAATCACAGGCTCATACTTGCTACTTTGGATAGGGTTTAAAGGGACATGCTAGTTCATCTTGATGTTGACTGAAGTCGCATGTTTCATGTAAACCTGTAAAAGTCAAGTGGTCACAGGACTTTAAATTCTGTCTTTCAGGAAACAAAGGAGGATTGTGAGTTTAAAATGGAGGCTAGCCTGTCTCCAAGACTCTGCTCCAAAGCAGCAGTAACAAACAGACTCCAAGTGAGCACACAAAGAAACCAAGACAGTTCATCAGTGCCTTTCTGTCCAGGAGTGACCACATATCTGGGGCAGATCTTTTTATTTTGCTATTCTGATAGAGATCAAGACTCATAAACCTTATTTTATCTTTGATTGACAAATACTGATTGTATGTACTTACAGGACACAAAGTGATGTTTTGATAAATGTATAGACACTGTGGGATTATCAAATCAGAAATGTGCAATATTCATCACTCCAAATGTGTATCATTGCTTTGAGCTTATAACATTTGAAATTCAATTTTTTTTTTGCTATTTACAAATTTATGGCAATCCAGGTATGGTAACTTACACTTACAATTTTAGCACTTGGGAGGCTGAGGCAGGGCATTTGCTATCAACTTAGACAGACTGGGCTACAGAGCAAGACCTTGTCTCTTCCCCTAAAAAAGCACATACCATGTTGCTACTAATCATATCTACTGCCTACATAGCTCTGCTGATAACAGATACTGTGGTTTTGTAACTGTTGACAGACAGTAACCTGGTCTCCAGCCAAAAGCTCTTCCCTACTTCTGGTAACTACCATCCTAAGATCTCTTGAAAACAAAACAAAGCAAAACCATTAGACAAAGAACTTAGGACTGGGATGGATAAAACACATCTAAAGCTCCACAGAACTTTTTGAGTTTTTGCCAGACATTGGATTAAAACCAGCCCAATTACTAGCAAGTGGCCAAAAATAATTTTACAGTCTACTACAAAGTCCCTGCCTTATCACCATACTAGAAGATGCTTTTAAATAGACTAATGTTGAGATGATCTAGGTAGAGCTATCATCCTACACCAAGATTTCAAAGAGCAATTGAGGAGCGAGGGGTTTCTTGGTAATCTGGGCCATGTAATAAGAGCTATGTAGCAAGTAATGAATTACACTGTATACATATAACCTCATCCCTTTTTTGGCTGAGTCATTTTAAATCACGGTGGTGGGAGGAGACTGGGAAATTATAATAAACCAGATAAATATTTATCAGCTCTTACTATGCCAGACACTTTTTTATGGATTGTCATAAAGACCACCATGTGAGCATTAATTAATATTATTTCTGACACATAGATAAAGCCCAAGGTGGTTACATACTCTAAGGCTGGTATTATGCTTAGGATCTATGGTCCTAATCATCCTTTAACCCAAATTTAAAAACACACTTTCACCCTGGGATGCAAAAATCTATACCCAAGCTGTTTTTTCTGAGATGTATATGAGGTACATAGACACCCCCATGAAGGTCCACAGGCTAGGACTGTTTCCCAGGACACAAACTTGATCCTGAGGGAGCACAACCACTGTGAATGTAGCTCAGCCCAGCCCCAGGCCATCTTCCCTCCCTTGTTCATGAGACTTCTTATCAAGTATCAAGAAGGTACTTCTAATGTACCTTCTTCTCCCCTCTTCTATAGCCAGTTCCCTTTCTTCATGGGCTGGGACTGTAGATGGAGCTTTCTGTTTAGTGGAAAGAGTCGCAGCTTCAGTTCACCAGGCTGTCATGTGTCCTTCTGCCTGCTTCACAGGGCAGTGGCAGCGGCTGGGCAAAGGCATTTGTATACCTAGGTCATTGCTGTCATCTCCTTAGGGCTTCTCTGCATCTCAGGTGTGTTAAGTTAGCAGCAGAGGCTTAATATGGAAAGGAGAAATGAAGGAGAATTCTGTGCAAATAGATGTAAAGTAGACAACTAGGTCTCAGTGGGTTGAGAGTTTCTGGGGCTGGAGATACAGACCTAGATTTCTTTGCATCACGCACAGCTTTTCCTCCACTCTTGATTTTGAGTTTTGCATAATCACATGCACAGCCTCCCCAACTCTCACACATACACCCACACATCACCAGTTACTGCTGTTTCATTTGTGAAAATGTGCATTTATGTATACACACACATGCACACACTCTTGCACGCACACACATGCACGTGTGCAGGGTTGGGGGTGGGGAGAGGTCATATAGTCTCCTGCTAGATTTCTATGCCACAGAGGAGAATTTCATTGGTACCCTTAAAAGATTCATCTCAGGACCATGAGAAGGAAAGGAACCTGCGAGTATGTGGACTCTTTAGGATCTTTCTGTGCTTCACATCCTGGCCTTGGCACTTCCAGGGTGTCTCCCCAGATTGTAGAGTATAATGCCTTGTATTAATTGGTGGTTCACTGAAACTAGACTCTCTTCATTAAAGGGCCAGCATAGTCATCCTTATCTGAGGATTCAAAGCACAAAAGAGCAGAGAGCCTGTAAGGATGTTCTTGAGTGTGCTGCTTCTTACCTGTGTAATGGGTCGAAGGTTGAGATGGGCGATGCTCTTAGAATTACTCTTGCTGGTGTTTGGATAAAGCACCTACAGGATCTTACAGCTAGAGAGCCCAGTAAAATCCAAGGCAGAGATACTACACATCTCCTTCAGGTCTGACTTGATCAACAATCTAAATCAGCCACAAGTTTCCAAATACCTGACATAAGGTAGAGTAATAGGCCCATGCAGTCAGCACACAGAACTGTGTCACAGCTTCAGCAGGTGGGTAAGAATTGCAATAGGTCCTTCCCAGCTGATGGCAAATGTCTTTCTTTTCGCCTCTCCAGTCCAGTCCTGCATTTATTTGCTGACCTTTTCACCATGTCTGTTTATGCTGATTTTAGGTCTTTCTAATCTTTTGACTCATCAGTCAGCAACAGAAAGTGAACATCCCAATTCTCCATGGAATAATTTGGAAGAGAAGCATGGGGATTTGTATGGAGCTTCTTCTCTGGAATTCTTCAATGTTTCTCCTGCCCCTTTGGCTCCTGTTGTGTGTCCTACAGCACACATGCAAGTTCTAGAGAGGTTGGGCTTCCTAAGTGGGCTGGTTCTATCTCCATTTCTTACAATCCATGGGCAAACCTTCCTCTGCACCCCACCCCCTGGCTCCCGGATGGCTGGGTGAAGTAATTATCCCAGACAGCTGCACGGTGTTCATGCCATTGCCTTACCTCATCAGCCCCTCATTTTTCACTGAGCTGCTTAAAATATAAACCAGACCCTTGTCCCCAGTAGACAGACTCCCTTCAGAGCAGGCCAGAGTGCAATGTGTCACATGTCATCTGATTTGCAGTGTGTTGGGGGTGATTGCCAGACAAGCATGGAATAAAGGAGGGGGTAGCTATAAGCACTCCCAGAGAAGGAGAAATGAGTTTATTTTTCTGGGGACAAAAATCCCTAGACTGACACCTGACCCAGCAGATGACTTTGAAAAATTTCTTGCCTCTGGAATCCGTCTATGGAGTGGAGAAATCTGTAAGCTGCCAATCATTTCCTGGGAACTTGAGGTGTCTGGGTGAGCCCTGTGTCCTAAAGCCCTTCAGGTCAGCAGTGGCTATACAGAATGCTACAGATGATCTTGCCAACCCAAAGACTGGCTCAGAAATGGTGGCAAGCTGCTCCTACCTCCTTCTTGCTGGCCACTGCCCCTGGCCTTCACCTCACAGAAGTTAACGTCTGGCTTCAGCCTATGATTATGAAAGAGAAAGGAGAAAGGCTTAGTAGCTATGTCCAGCATGGCCACACCCACAGTGTGACTGACATCATGTGGATGCTCACCATCACAAATAGATGCATTCCCATGACATAGGTGCCCCCAATAGATGCTCAGTGACATCCCCACTAGTGTCAGGCTCCACCTTTGATTTCTGTTCTCCACCTTTGAATACTCCTCTGCTGTTCCCATCCTCCACAAACTTCCTCTGTATACCTTCTCTCTCTTGGTGTGCTATTCTCTATGAAGGAGGCTAGGCTAATGGGAGGGTGATAGTGGTCCTGCAGATATCCAGTCTCTGGATATCCATTTCTCTCTCCTGGGATAGAGTAAGGCCAGGTAGGAGCCATCACCCAGGCTGGCTAAAGGCTGTATCCACAGAGCTGATTGGAACAGGCTGCAGTTTGAGCAACTGTAATAAGGAGCAGTTGTCATGGAAACAGGCTCTTGATGTTGTCCAGATTTCAGAATCTTTCCCCTCACCCCTCCTTGGTTATTTTCCTTCCTTCCTTCCGTGTTTTTTTCCCCTGGGGCTATGGGTACATATTGAACAGGAGTTGAAGGCCAGCAGCAAGAGAGGCAGGCTTGCAAGCCTTAGGCAGACTTCAGTGAGAAGGCTGACCTTCCAAATGAGGACGTGGCCCTGCCTGGCCTAGAACACTGAAGCAAGGCACGTATACTTCCTCATCACATCCCAAAGATACAGGATGATGTGTCCAGATTGCAGACGATAGGGTGATGCTCCCAAAAGTGCCTTTTATGAGATGCATAGGAGAACATGGAGCATCTTGGGAACCTAGTCCTCAGGTCTCTCTGCCTCTAAGAAGATCCAGAGAACTGAGTATCTGGGAGGAGGATTTTCAATTATTATGTTTGAATTTTTCATTATAGATGAAAAATCTTCATGGGCACTTTATCACCACTCTCATCCCAGCATACCATCTGTATAAGTGGCTGCTTCTCAACTCTTTTATCCCTTCACTTAGTCTACGTCATGTCAGTTCATGTAAGTGAAAGTGATCAGAGAAAAGCAGAGACTGACATTTAGGATAGCATCCTCACAGACCACATGCCTCAGTGTCCCTGAATACAGAAAAGCTGTCCCAAGGATGCTTTGAGGATAAAAAGAGAGACCAGATGGCAGGCTCTTTGGAATGGAGTAGGCATTACATAAAGAAAAAAGGAATTTTAAGAGTCCATTGTGAGACCGTTAGAACAGCAAGAGTTAAAAAGAGCCCTACACTGGTTTGTGAATTAGAGAATCTGAACTTCAAGTTTGAGTATTAATTAATGATAGAAGGGATAGACTGTGTGATGCTCTCCCTTTCTTGCATTTCACCATGGGCAGCTAGAATATCCTGGTTCATATGGACTGCATCCCCATGGACAACAGTATTAATACCCTAACTAAGCAGAAAGCCATGGAACTGAGGGTTAGGTAGAAACTGAGTCCAAAAAGAGACCAATGACGCTGGAATTGCAACATTCCAGTGGATATTGGGAGTGCAAAATTTGATAGCAAATCTGCTGCTGACTAGGATTAAAGAACAGGAGACAAAACTAACCCACCAGAAGTTGAGGAAACATAGGAACAGAAGGAGAGTAAAATCAGGTTGGAATGTGTCCTTGGAATCAGGCAAGGCTGTATGGTGGTGAGTAAGTTGCGGGATATGAGGGCCCAAATTGGAGCTCTTATATGATAATTGCCTCTGGTAGGTTCTAAGCAAGATTTCATTGATTGCTTGGCACTGATCATCAATCTGTGGGGACCTCAGCCATGAGCTTTTTTTTCTCTATGTATCCTTAGCTTAAGTTTCAACATGTTGGCCATTTTTGTTTCTAATTTTTTCTCCTCTGCTTACTCCACTGAGTAGAGTGAAGTTTATGGATGGCATTTTCCCATTGAGTAGTTCTTTCTAGAATTCTAGGAGGTGTTACATGATGTATGCAAAAGCCACAAACTGACCTTAGTTGCTTAGTAGGCTTGGGGTGTTCCAGGTCAGGTCTGCTGCTTTGGGGATCCCTCTTTCTAAGTGACAGAATGCACATTGCTGCAAGTTAGGGAAGTCATATGACAATGGTGTGCAGCTTAGTACCTGGCTCAGACATCAGCCAAGCCCTCCGTCCCCTGTGCTGGCTGCAGAGGGAGATGAACGCTGTGCATAGCATCACAGCATTCTATTTTCGAGCAGTACTGTTTGCAGTCGTGAGCTTCCTCTCTCCTTCCTGGTTTGTTGTCCTTTTTACCTCCAGCTGCCTGTGTGTGCAGCACTGACTAGCAATAAAGTCCCCGAAGCCTTTGCTGAGTGTTTAGGATGGAAGGCTGCGTATGCCTTGTCCACTTCAGGGACCCCAAAGGCATGCTTTTACTATTACTTTTGTTGCTGGGACAAAAGAATAGCATCAAACCAGTTGCTAGAGTAACAGGTAATACCACACAGCTGTCAGAGGGATACATGCTCCATAGCCGCAAACATTGGTATGCTTTTTTAGTCTAGGAAGAGAATGTTCAGAGAATTTTGGAGAGTAAATGCAGCTCTCGGGGCTGAGAATGTAGCTCAGTTGGTAGAGCACTAGCCTAGTGTGTGAGGGCATGAGTTCAATTTTCCTGGCACAGCAGGGGGAACTGTTTCTCGCCCTTGTTGTAGAGATAACAAATAGAACTAGAAAGAAGGGTTACATGGGTAACCATAGTTAAGTCATTATGCCACTTAATGTAAGAGAGTGTAAGCATTTTTAGTTGTGTGCGAATGACTTACAAAAGAGACACAATAGTGAATCGATTCTTTGAAGAAATGGTATGGAGATTTTTTTTTTTTTTTTTTTTTAGGGCAACTAATCAAAGTGACTCCAAAGACCCAAGTTCAAATCCAGGCAATGACATTTCAAGCTGTGTGACTCTTCTAGGCTTTATCTGTAAGAAGAATCAAAATTTGGAGCTCTTGCTTCAAAGAAAGAGATGTCATAAAATCAAATGGGAGAATGTTAGAAGTACTATCCAAATGCTACTCACTGTTAAAAATGCTCTTTTTTTTTTTTTCTGAGCAGTTCCTGAATTTCCTTTCTTACTCAGTTTGCCTCAGTTTCCCAACCTGTTAAATGGTGCTCCTCCACTTCTTATAAATAGACAGGCCTCCTTTCGCTCTCTCTATGTTAGTGAAGAAAGAGTAATAAACGGGAAAAGCTTCAAGCTCTTTGAAACCAAAGAGTGGGATAAATACCCTCTATTGATTATGATGATTATATCTGGGACTAGAAAAATGTGATTGCCTGGTTGCCAATAGCAACCAGATGGAGATGCAGGAGTAGGAAGCTGTGCAGAGAGGTTCCCTGGGAACAGCAACGGGTTCTTTTCTTCTTCTCTTTCCAAACCACCATCCCCGCTGCTGGGGCCTGCCGTTCTTGCTCTTAGAGACATGGCCATTTGTGAATGGATTGGAAGAGACTTGCACAAAGGACTGACTAGGGAATGCCATGCACAGTGGGTGGCTCTTCCTCATCAGTCACATGCCATCAGAAGCAGGAATGATATTTTCAGCTGGAATCAGAGGTGTATGCTTGAAGTGTGTGTGTGTGTGTGTGTGTGTGTGTGTGTGTGGCGGGGCGTGGGGGGAATGCCATAGGACTAGCGACGAGACTACCATTGTGAACCACACAGAAACTTCAAAGGACAGGGTTCATGTGGCAGTGGCAGGGGACAGCCCACAAGGAACGGGGAGGAGAGTAGAAAAGCCAGGAGTTTGGTGACAGCTCTTTTCTCCCAAGCAGAAACAAAGGGCTAAGGCAGTGTTGGTTAGGAAAGAAGGTGGCGCATCATTACAGAATTTGAAACATCTCTTGTGGTTTGGGTTTTAAGCTCTTGTTCTCTGGCTAGTGCTGATTTAAAAAACTCTGGAGCTCTCAGATCGGGCCTCACTGACAGAAATAGGCCATGAGGGCTGGACCTTCAGGAATTATGGTCCAACCCTCATTCTAGCTCTGTTCCCTGTTCCTTGGTCCTTTATGAAATGAGTTGCTAACACCACATACTCCCACCAGTGCCACAAGCCACTCTGCTGTGAGCTCTTCACCATATTGTGTTACCATTCTCTGTAACTTGGAAGACAAGATGAACCTTACTGATCTCCAGTTGTTTCTGTCAAGTGTTTTGGTCACTGTGATGCAAAAGTGGTCAATGTGCCCATTCTCCCCATCATGTGGTGAATAAAACTTCAGCTGTGACTCTTCAGAATCCTCCACCTGTAAATGAGAGAGTTCAGGGAACTGGCCTGTAGTTTGTGTTGAGCACACATTGTTTCATATACCTCCATTGGCTGTTGATTATATTATCACATGGTCACCAGTGAGTGGCAAGACCAAGCCTGGCATTCAGCTGGTTGCATCCAAGGCTTGTGTTCTTTATGCCATGATATTGAACTCTTTAGCCAGAGGCCTACCAAATACTTGGTCACTGCATCTTGAGAATGATGCTTGCTCAGTTGGAGTCTAAGCATTACTGTCCAGACCCTTCTGTGGTCAGAGTCTTCAAGTTCCTGTGCAGTATTCCTGTGTTTTAAGAGGACATTTAGCTTCTCATTCAAGCCTTTTCTCTCACTTTTGCACAGTGAGGGCTATGAATGCTTTCTGACCATTGGTCACTACTAGCTATTGAGGATCTCTCTCTGTCTTTCTCTCCCCCCGCCATGTGTATGTATGTATATATGTATGTATATGTTGGCTCTTCCATCCAGAACTGCGAAGTGTGAAAGGGATTGCAAATTACCCTTCCATTCCCTGAAAAAAAAAGCTGCTCTGGCGCCAATGGTCCCCTGACAAATGGATAGAAATTGATCCTCAGTCATATGTAGTATGTTTCACATTCACTCAGACAGGCTCTTTCCTAGGTGTGGAAAGCCATTCTGATGTGGAGCCAACAGTGACAGCCTATGTATCCTGAGCTTCTGCTCTGTGCCTGGTGCTGCAGCTGGCACTTCCCATGTATAACCTCATCTACGTACCGTGATGACCCCATGTAGTTATGATTCCATTTTTTACCTTCATTCCACAGACAGGAACCCTGTATGGGAGACAATCGACCATTGAGAGCTGTTGCTGGTGTTGGATTTGAGCCCAGTTTAGCTAATCCCAGGCCTCACTCATAAATACTAATCACTTTGCGAGTTCCACTGTGTTCCAGGTGTCCAAGACCACTATTTTGTTGCTTCTCATTGTAGCCAAACCTGCCTGTTTCTGTCCTCGTCTAGTCCTTAAAATGGACTCCTTGCTTTCTATAGACCCTAGGTTCCCAGTCATTGTGTTAATTTTCCTAATCTCATTGCAAACCAAGCACTCTGGTAAAGTTTCAGCTCTCTACCTCCAATGGGTTGAAAGTTCTTTAACATTGTTAGTCCCCCACCACCCCCGGATTCTTAGTAGTTGACCTCTTAGTGGCCAAGCTGCACTGGGACTCAGCAAACAGAGTTCTGGATGTAGAGATTCCATCATGCCCAGGACTCTGGTTGCTTCTCTCCTCTCTCCAGGCAAATCTGCCTGTACAGTCTCATCAGGTTTAGCTCAGTAGCTCCCACTGTGTGGTTCCTCAGCTAAGCACCGTTTCTCTATCCTTTCAACCTATATCAGATTCATCTTACTGTACAATAAAGTTTTAACCATTTCCATCTTGCATATCTATTCATTTGTTCCTTCATCCACCGACCTGGACTCCCTTGTATCCTTACTCTCAAGGTCCTGACACCACAGGCATCTGGTTGGTTTCAGGAGGCGTCTAATACCTGAGTTGACCTTTTACCTGGAACAATGCCATCTGTAATAGCTCTTCCACTCATTCTTTGTTTTCAGTGAATGAAGGTGTTTGAATACATCTGTAAAAGGAGACACCGGAGGAGCAGGAGAGAGCAATTCGGACCTAGCTAGAGAAAGCTGTGCTGAGGCAAGATCCTTCTTCCATTTTTTTTTTCTTCTGGGGAACAGTTACTTGCCCATCTTGGAAACCCCTTCCCCATTTTCCCAGTTATCTTGTGGGGACTGAGTTCTCATAGATGAAAGGGACATATCTAACAATTGTAGAATGATTGATAACAGCCTGACTGAACACACCAGTGGGCCTAAACAAAGAATGGCCATCAGGATGCTTTCCGAAGGCCACTCCGGGTCTGCAGAGCCTGTGTGTTAGACTTATTTGTACACAGCCCACAAGGAAAGAGTGAGTTATTGAAGGGCAAAAGAAAGAAATAAGAAAGGAAGGAAAGAAGGAAGAAAAGAAGCCTTTAATGGCACATAAAGTATCTTAGTATCAAGTAAGTTTCTCTGGAACAATGGTGGCAGCACATTGGTTTATAGACCAAGGCTGCTGTCCTACTATGCAGCAATATGGAATGTTTGCAACAGAGTCTGGCAGCCCACAGTGCTCCTACTACTTAGCTAGACTTTTACTAGAAAGGACTGCCAACTGTTTGTCTATGTATGTTTGAGATGGGGTATCATGGATCCTAGGCTGGCCTCAAACTCCTTATGTATTCAAGGGTAACCTTGAATTTTTTTTTCTGCTGTCTCTACCTCTCCAGTGCTGTGATTACAGGTAGGTACCACCATGCCAAGTGTATATGGTACTAGAGCTCAGACTTAGGGCTTTGTGCATGAGAGACAAGCATTTCTCAAGTAAGCTACATCTCAGCATCAAGACAGCCTGCTCTCTTGGTATGCCCATCTGTTCCAGTCAAGAGACAAGGCCTTTCCTGCTCTCACAGCGGGTATCTGCCAACTGAGACATGTGTTTCCGAGCTTGTGAATGCACAAGTCAATGCCTAGACTTTGGAGCCTTGGGCTCTCTGTGATCTGGGCAAGACTTTTTCCTTATCTTTGTTACCCATCTTGGAAATGAGAAGTTTGAGCTTAGGATCTTTGGACCTTTCTTTCTTTCTTTTTTTTAGTGTTTTTTTTTTCTTCCTTCTTTATTTTGTATTTATCAAAAAAAAACACAGTAAAAAGAATTTAAAATGTGGAAGAGTTAACAATAACTATACAGAGGATAAGAATGATAAGCATGGCTTATCAAGGGAAGAAATACAAATAAGATTGCTACACCTATATTTTCTTTGTGTTCGGACCTTTCTTTCTTAAAGGTCTATGTAGTTGTCTGCTCCAGGAGGCCTGCTCTATAGAATGTATGGTATGATAACCTGCCATTCCTTGAGCTTGGACAGCACTGCCCAACTGCCCAACAGATGGAGACAGGAGTATCTGTCTTTCTGCCCTCTAGCCTCCTAGTCCTCCTATCCCTAATACTGTGAAGAGCACCTTTTCCCCACACCCACATACCCATCCCTGTTTGGACTCAGTATAGCCTTTTTTTTTTCTTTTCTTTTTTTTAATTTTGAAGTGCCTGAGATCTAGGCGGACTGTAATTATGTAATTCTTCCTTGTTATCTTTTCTAATTGTTCTCAGAGCTGTTTCCTAAACTGATTGGAAACAATTGCAGACAGAGAATGGAGTAGGAGGTGGGCAAGGACCTGGCTGCTGGCCAGACCCAGGCTGTTTGCCGGAGGAGGCAGGGTCTCGCAGCAAAGATGCTGGGGTGAGCTTGAGGGAAGCCTTGGTACCTAGGCCACCTGAGCAGTGAGTGGTGGGGAAGGATGCATTCATGGAGGTGCTGGCTGAATCATTGGGAGCATGGCTCCTCCTGTTCCCAGGCTCCAGAGGGCTGGCTGTTTTCCTTTCTCTGCTGCCTCACTGACGTGGATAGGGCTCCCCAAGGGATGCTGCCAGGGCTAAGAGGGAACAAGGCCTCTCCCTCCTGGCATTGAATTGTTTATACTTTCTTGGTAGAATAAAATGTACAGCTCTTGAGCCATCTATCACTCTGAGAAAGTTAGGGCGGGTGAACTTGTGGAAAAAGCTTGGGGACTTGCTGATTGGGGTCCAAATGGGGTGACACAGTTCCCTTGAAGGGCAACAGTGGCAGACCAGAAAAGGTGCTGTTTCCTTTGGTTCTGAGACCTAGAAAAGTGATTCAAATAGTGTTCCCTGGCATCCCCTTACTGTAGGACATCATCCTGGCTCTGCATAGAGCACTGGGACTTTCTAGTAACTACAAGACTGGCCTGCGAGGCACCTAATCTCTGTATCTGTTACAAGTTCCTTCTCCCTGCTTCCTCTTACCCGCACTGCAAGCACCTGAGGTTCCTAGACATTAGGCAAGATGAGCTGAGGCAGGAAGCCTCTTCCCCCAGCAACACCATCTCACCATCTCTTCAAACCATCCTCACGGGTGATGATGGGGGTTATTACCCTCATTTTGACCAAGATATCTCTCTCTCTCTCTCTCTCCTCCCTTCCCCTCCCCATCCCCAGTCATGTGGAGATACTCTAGAAGGCAGTAGGAAAATAATCTGAGGTGAGACAGATCCAGTCTCTGGACCAACGGTCTCCAGGTTCCTGCAGGACCCTCATACTCTGCTGGGGCAAGCCTTTAAAATCAAGTGTATCTGACTTCAAAGTTCTTTTCTCCAGCCTCAAACTGCCCCTAAAGGGGAGATTTTCAGATTTGAAGCCCAGAAGCTTCACAATTTAGAAGAAGGTGGCCTAGACCTGTTGGGTTTTTTTCTGGGGTATGTGTGTAAAGATTTGCCATTTGTATGTGTAACAGGTCAGGGGCCAATTGTCCATCCTCTGTAGCTTCTTCTCCTTACAGGCCTCCACTCTCTAGAGATAGGGTTGGGGGACAAAATGGGAGAAATGAGAGATGCCGGCACTGAGGACCCAACTGTCACCTCCCCTGCCCTCTGTGGAACATGCCCAAGGCTCTGGCCTCTTTGATAGCCTAGAATCCTCTCAGCCTGCTCCATTCTGCTGCCTGGAGAATTTGCTGCTTTGTTTCTCTTTGTGCTTTAAGGCTGGGATGAGGGTGGGCGGACACTCCTGAGTGTTTTCATTTTGCAGACACTCTCCTCTGACCTGAGAAAATGTACAACATTTCAATATCTCCCACAACGGCTCTAGGAGGGCCTTTAACTTCCTACCACCTACGAGGCTTTCAGATGCCCTCAGAGAGCATCACTAGCTGGGTTGGGAGCAAAGTCTCTCATGTGCCCCATTTCTGCTTCATCTGCTGTGGTCGGTCTCAAGCAAATCTATAGAAGTCAATCCGTTACTGGTCATGTGGCCTACATTGTGACCCGAGGGACCTTGTCTCTGGGCCAGCATTTCTGAACTTATTTTTTATTACCCTCTTTCCCTTAGAGGAAAAATTAAATTCAAATTCTTCCTAATGAGAAGATATGCCCATTTGCTGGGGAGGGTGAGCTTTGGAAGGCTTTGTAAGCCATTATAAAGGTTAAAAATGCTGCTGTGTCTTCCAACTTTGTCCTTGGGCAGGTGGGGGTGGTCTACTGCCCATTAGGAACACATGCTCTGGTCTTTCCCAAAATTGTTATAATTTCTTCATAGTCTCATTTAACATGTGGAAACAAGGGTCTTAGTGAATGAAGATGATTCCAGCAATCCAACCTAAGAAATATTTGGCAGGACCCCCCACCCCCAGCCCATGCCAAGCCATGATAACCCTTCTGGGCCATTGCTGTAGGCTACAGAGGGGCTGGTAAACAATGGTGGTGAGATCTTCAGGGTGACAGGGACATCTTGACATGCCTGCAGATGTGCTGTGACCTCCCTTTGGGGGAACTCTCTTGCCTCTTTATCCCTGTGTGTGTGTGTGTGTGTGATCTCCTAGTAGTGGGAAAAGTCAAGACCAAGAGGAAGCAGAAACTGTGAGATGCTGCCTTCCTTCCGAGGAAGGCAGTCTGGAGTTTCGGGCCTACACTTTATAAAGTGTTTCTTTAGTGTCAAGCCAGGGAGCTTGGGCAGAAAGTCCAAGGGCTGTAGAAGACCTGTCTGCCTCTAGTTTGGAATGGGTTAAGTGTGTCCCCAAGTTTAGACTCAGACCCCCATCCCACTGAGGTAAAGTTTAATGGAGCCTACAGATGAGAAACAGGCTTTGGAAGGTAGCTGGGGCTCTGCTCTCTTTCCTCTAAGGCTTCTTTCCTCTTTGCACTCCAGTCTCTTCCTGTCTGCCCTGTGCTTGATTCCATTGTCCAGCCATGGGTCTGCTCATCTGCTCTATTCTTACTTCAGAGGTCAGCTTAAAATCAGGTCCTCTGATCAGGGCAGAGCTGAGGTGGAGATGGAAGAAGGGGTGCAGACAGGGTGGAGAGGAGGAGGGGGAGGAGGAGGAGGAGGAGGAAGAGGAGGAGGGGGAACAGCCAGGAGGGACCCAGATCCAGCACCTAGTCATTAACCCTTCTCTAGCCTGTGGAGGTCACCAAGTCATCCCTTACCCTTTCCACCCAGGTCGTAAAATTTGTCTCTAACTTTTACCAATTCCCCTGTTAGTACCAGAAACACAGTTAGCTTTAAAAGTGTCTTCAAGCTGTGACCAGTTAGGAATTTATGACTTCTTTTTTTTTTTATTATTTTTAAAGCTTTCCTTTAAAGTAGCTAATTAGGTGTATTTCTCCAATGGTAATTTAAAAAAAATGCTAATTGGTCTGCACTTTAGAAGGGAAAAGAAAACTTTCTCTCTTATTATCTCAGCACCACTGAGAAGCAGAAAGGGATTGATACTGCCTGAATGGTTAGTGAATTAATGGTTAGTTCCCCTGAAGAAAGAGACAGGGTGTCTGCCTGACTTTAGACTCTGTGCACAGGAGACCATGGCCTTGGGAATGGGATGCTGCAATGTTTGGAGATGAGTGAGCGGGTAAATGGTCCACTCTTCAGGGAGCCATGATATCCATGCATCCAGTCCTAAGCTGGTCTTGCCAGGAGAATGGATGAACCACTAGGGTTTAAGGTATGCTAGACTTGAACACAGAGCTCCACAGTGACCAAAGTGCAGAATAGGCCAGGTGGAAGCTCATCTTCCAAGGAGCATTATAAATTGTATGAAAAGGGCACAGAGTCTGAGGTTTATAATGTCCTTTACTCTGAGATGTTCAAGTCAAAAGGAACAATGAAACAGAACCACTGAAGCCAGTGAGACCATCTACCCCGACCCTGAAGATAGGGTAGTGCTTACATCAAGACTTTAATTATAATGGAAGGATGGAGAAGAGCCAGTCTCATTGAACATTATGAGTGATCCAGAACCCTCAACTTATGTCTAATGGACTCTCAGGATGATTGTCCTTTAAACTGGTCTAATTGGATATTGGTAGGTGGTAGTGCCTTTCTTGGATATTGTTTCCAGAATTTCCCCAAGACAGGGCAAAATACAAGCCCAAAATCTGGAGTAGCCCAACATCACCAGTGTAAGAATCCATACCTTTTCATTTCTAGGCTTAGAGTGAGACTCATTGTTTTCTACTTAGGCTATAGAGCCTACTGGGGCCCAGCTCTGGCCAGGGGCCAGTTCCCTCAACATCTTCATGGTAGTTCTCCATGGGAAAGCTGAAGGGTCTCAGGTGCTTAGAATAAAAGAGTATGCTCTGAGAAATGGGTCTAGAGAGAGCATGGCCCCAAAGGCATTGCCTTGGTCCTCTGCCTGATGTGCAGGCTTGGTGGTGATACATTGCTGCAGAACTGCCATGTGGTCCTTTTTGTCCTCATGCCGCTGGCTCTCATCCTGCCATCCCAGCCTGTTGCTATGTGATTAACACAGTTGGGAAGACACAGGCAAGGAGCAGGGAGGATTAGCAAACACTTCTGCAGCAGAAAGAGGTAGGAGGCAGTCGTAGAAGCTGCTCACTATTTGATCATTTCAGAAAGGAGCAGGGAGGGAGGCCAGGCTGGCTTAAAAGTCCATGGTTATGGTGAAGAGCTCAATGTTCTCCAGACTGTTTGTCAATAGCACCTTTTACCAAGCATCAGACCTCCTCTCTTGAGCTCCACTCCCATCTCAAGGAAAGACAGAAGAAATGTAGCTCAGGATTCTAGTTCCAAATCCCTACAGCTCTTCTCCAAGCTGCTTGGGGACTTAGTTTATCTATTACTAGAAATGGGAAGAAGAAGCCTCTTTCCCTGCATTCTCTATTTAGTAGCAGTGAGCATGCAGAATTTGGGTTTTGAAATCCCCCACTCCCAAATGAGTTTGGAAGTGTCATTTCAGCTTATAAGCTTGGGTCTGTTGGGAAGGTTCAAATAAAATAATGTGTCAATTCTGCAAAATAGAAATATCGAGTCAATATGATTATTGTAAACATGAAAAGGGATGAGTGAAGTGAATATAGTATTTGGGGATTGTGGCTTCCCTCTACAGGGTAGATTTCATTTCCCCGCTGTGCCTTCCTGGCCAGTTCTGCAGCATGTACACTGAATGAGGCTGGTGATGGTGTACACAGCTCAGGAGCTGTGCAACCAATTCTAAGCCACTCCAAGGAACTGGGTGGGGTTGGGGGGAGAGAATGATAAATGTTCCTAATCAGAGCTCACCATACAATTCAGTTTACCGTCCCCTGGCACTCTGAGTCTGCTTGGGTGGAGAAATTCTGTCTTAAGCAGGAGAGGGTTTTGCTTGGGCATTGCCTTCAGGAGTTTTCCTCATTTGCACATCTTCTGAAGTATCCAGCATTTAACCCTTACAACCCTCTTTCTGAGGGTAGTAATATGGCCACTCAATAGGGTTATTAGGAGGATTTTTGTTAGAAGTTTCTGGCCCGAACTAGCCCGGAAGTGTGGACCCCCGGTCTCACAGCCGCTTAGTCCCAAATAAACATACAGTTTGGCCTATGGCTGAGGCTTATTACTTGTTAACTCTTACTCTTAAACTAACCCATGATTCTTATCTGTTTAGCCACATGGCTTGGTACCTTTTCCTCAGGGCATTCATTTCTCACCTTCTTCTTCATCTGGCCAGCGTCTTTGTCTCTGCTTCACCTTCCCAGAATTATTTTTGTCTCGTAGCCCTGCTTATACTTCCTGCCTGCCTTTTGGCCAATCAGTGTTTTATTAAACCAATATTTGTAGTGACAAATATTTTCAGTGTACAAAAGCATAGTCCTGTAGCAGAGGATAATAGAGATTAGGTGTGATCAGGAACTTTTGGAGCAGCTCTGAAGGCACTTAATGAATTCCTCTTCTTGTCTCCAGACAAGCCCTGTAGCTAGCTGGCTGACATGGAAAGCTTAGCTGGGTCATCAAGGAGGTGGACAGGGGAGAGACTCATGCCAATAGTAGTGACTAACAGGGATCTGCCTCTAGGTGGAATACTGATGGACAGCTAGGAGGGCCTCCTGCTGCACTAGCTGCTTGGAAGAGTTCCTAAGTTCATACATTATTTGAATCAGATCTGTCTTTGATTACAACCTTTTAGCAATCAGGTATGTGCTTTAGATATGTGGGACAGTTTTCTATGATTCTTTCCATGTCCTCATGTATGGAGAGGGTTGAATATTATACTGGTAGTACACACAGAACCCCAGTATATACCATTTCTGTTCCCTACCCCTATGAGGCACAGGGTTATCTCTAATACATGGGGCTCTTCCATTCTCAAACATATAGAGCCATTCATGAGGGTAGAAGGAAGTGCCATGTTCCCCCTTGCTTCCTAGCCCCTTAGATGGGGTTTGGCATGTGAAAGATGGTAAGTGTTCCGTGAGAGAATTAGTCTTCAAGTATCATCTATCTGTAGGTATGTATTTGACAACTGAGTTCCCTAAAAGGCTCATGGTACTTGGAAGGCATTACCTCATTGCTGGAAAGATTTTAGAGGCCCCATTTGTCCTGGACAAAGTCTTGTTGGGGTCATATGGAGGCCATGATGTATCTGTGGTCCAG
The DNA here is from genome assembly GCA_004025045.1 of Sigmodon hispidus. Lineage (NCBI taxonomy): Eukaryota > Metazoa > Chordata > Mammalia > Rodentia > Cricetidae > Sigmodon > Sigmodon hispidus. The sequence goes on from PVIH01000088.1 coordinate 365,531, forward strand.
GACCTACCTGCAGTGCTTTTAATCCTAGTTCAATTGCTACCTCAAAAAGAGGCTGCTGCTGCTGCTGCTGCTGCTGCTGCTGCTGCTGCTAGGGGTGGTGTGTGTGTGTGTGTCTCCTTTGCAAGAGTAGGAACAGTCTGTAGCCCTGAGAAGCATTTATTAATTGACTACTATTAATAATTGTCATCATTTTGAGAAGCAAAAATTAAGCTTTCTGTTAGATATTTTATACTTTGAAGCTGTACAGTTACATCCAAGGTAGCTCATTTCACTTTCTCAATGAGGTTCTAGGCAGAGACTTTCATAAAGAATCAGCTAAGGATGAAATTCAGCTGGTAAGATTCCTAAATAAGCTCATGCTTCTTGGTCACCACTATAAACAAAGACAAAGTGGGCAGCAGAAGGTTCCAGAAGGGAAAAGCTACTGCAAAACCCAAACTGGCATAGCTGGAGAGATACACAGAAAGCTGTGTCAGGACTGGAAAAGCACACTAGCTACCTTCTTACTTCTTAGGAAAATTTGAGCCCTAACATATAAAAGTGAATGTGCTCCTAGTCTGCCTAAAGTAAGAACAAATTTCTGGCCCATGATGAACCCTGAGATTATGCTGAGTGACATAAGCCAGATACATATTGTAGGAGATTCTGATGTTTTGAAATATCTGAGTAACTAAGGCCATAGAGACAGAAGATAGAATGATGTTCACCAGGACCTTGAGAGAGAGAGAGAGAAATGGGGATTTATAATAGTGGGATGAGTGTAGGTTTTCAGTTTTGGAAGACAAAAATTCTGGAGATCAATAATGCTAGGCTGCATAGAATTGAAACTGCACTTAAGTCCACTGACCTAGAAACAGTTAAAATGATAACTTGTTATGCCTGTGTATTTGTTATTTCTCTTATGCTGTGATATCCTGATAAAAGCAACATAAGGAAGAAAGTGTTTATTTTTGGCTGATTGTTCCAGAGAGCATATAGTCCATCATGGTAGGGAAGTCATGGCAGCAGTAGTGTGAGGCTGGCCTGTCACATCACCTCAGCAGTCCAGAAGTACAGAATAAAGAAGAAGTGAGTCGATGCTTTAAAAACTTCCCGCCAGCAAGGCTCTACTGAAGACTCTACTTCCCAAATAGTGCTACCAGCTAGGGTATTCAAACACATTAGCCTATGGGGTATATTTCCCATTCAAACCACAAGGGCTTGAGAGGAAAGAGCTCATTGGACAGAGCACACACAGGAGCAGCTGGGGTCCTATGCTTCAGATGGGCTGTGGATGGTTACACAGGGCTGAAGTACAGATGGGGAACCAAGGGGGTAATGGAGACTGGGTCTAGGAGCAGATTATCTAGGATTAAGGCTTTAGAACACATACCCCTATAAACTTGCATTTTTGTGATTTGGTCTCCATTGTTAGTATTGTCTTGGGATATTTTGGGATATTTACAAGGTAGAACCTAGCTTAAGGAAGTAGGTTAGACAGTAAATCTTGTGGATTATATATAGCCCATCCTCAGTTCTGGCCCAAGTTCCCTTCCCCCAGACTCATCAAGATGTTTGCAACAGTCTCATTCTCCCATTTCCATGGACAGAAGCCTATCTCACAATCACATCTTCCCCTCCTAAGGGACTGTTTCCCCTCAAATTATGAGCCATCATAAATTCTTACTACCTTAAATTTCTTCATCTCGGTAGGTATTTGGTCACTGTATGAGATGACACTAATATATCCACTATGCCAGAAAAGAAAGACTTGGAAAGATGGAGGTCCTCCCTTATACTGTGTGGGTGTCAGGAAAGTTCTGGAGATATAACACAAACTTGGTAAAGTCATGACAGAGCAGAACAGCTCAGATGAACAGGGACCACTGGTTAAAAGTGTTCACACACAGACTAACACAAATACTCAAGACCATCCTAGACCTGAACTTGCACATGGGTAGCTATGGCTAAGCTTACTGGGGCTCCTCACACTACAAGCTAGTCATAAATGCTAGAACCCACAAATGAAAGGTCCACAGCATGTCACAAGCTATGGTTAATGGTGCATTTTCTACAGACTAACAACTGTGGTCCACAGGACATATCCATCTTGTCCTTCATTTCACACAGCCTTATGAGGTATGATTCTTATAGTAGTTAGTAGTTTAAAAAAATCAAAAGCAGAATAAAATATTTGGAAATAAATGCCAGGGTCATAAGAACGTTTTGTCCAGCCACCTTTATGTGCATCCCAATTGTGACTACATTTTCTCCTGCAGTGGCCAGGCTGGATTACAGCAGAGACAGTGTGGACTGTGGGTCTGACAGTAATTCTTATCTGCTCTTATAAAAAATTTTGCTGACTTCTGGTCTAGTCCATTATTTTTCTAACTGTGGGTCATAACAGCCAGCTATGCATCAACTTAGAAGGACATGACCAGAATTCTAAACAAACCAAAATGTGAGAGGAAAGGGAAGAAAATCCCGGAGCACATTGCATGTCTGTCAGGCTTCTCCTTAGACCACATCTTTCTTTTAACTTCTATTTCAGTCAATTTAGTATATGACTACTGGGAACATGACATGAATGGTATCTATTATGTAGGGTCTAGGTGATAATACTTGGAAAGCTAGTCTAAGTGCACCTAGGATATTGACCTCTATTACTCTGATATGTGGGACAAGGTCTAGGCACTTGCCACTTGGGGACTTTTGCCCACAATACAAAGCCTGAACCCAGAGAGGATCCTGACCTTGATACACTCAATTTTTACCCACATGGAAAAGATTCTCATGTTTTTCTACTGAGAATGAATGAGTGAAAGAATAAATGTTCATGTTTAGGTAGAAAGAGAAGCATATTCCAGGACCAAGGACACAGAGTTTTCTTCTTGACCCCATTGACTGACATCTGATAGTGATAAGGGATGTCTCCCAGACAAGGTGACAAGAAGCCAGATCTGAGAAACCTTTGTGTTTACAAACACATTGCTTAAAGTGTCACGGATATAATTGAAAAACATCAATAGCAATCAATGGTGACAAATCACTGTCCCTGGCCATTAAAAAGTAAATCTAGGCCTGGAGGAAATGAAGGGGAAGAATCTATTGAGAAAAGTCACATTGCTACACATTGTCACACTCTTCTCCACCCCCCTTCCCTCTATTATCTCCACTACCTCCTATGCTGCTGCTTATATTTTCACTTGGGATACAGTGGGAAGACATTCGTAGATCTATACAACAGGCTTGGTCTCCATCTTTGGGCAAGACTGGACCAGCCCTCTCTACTTTTCTCTTTTGTGCTGCTCCGAGCTGTGCCCAGGTGACTGCTGAATTTCAAGCAAGAGTTTTTAAAGAATTCAGCGACTACATCTCACATTCTCGAAGGACACTGAGTGTGACTCTCTGTTCATAAAGACCACTTGTGGCTGGTGCTTTGTCAGTATCAGACTCCATTAGTCTAGAATTTGAAAGTTAGGCTGAACTGGGCCTGTGCATTGTCGTTTAGAAATTTTCAGAAGGTCAAAGGGCTGTATTCCCAAGGTCTTTGACCGTCACATTGACTCACACAATTGTTGTGGGAAGCAGTGAAAGTGCTCTGAAAGTGATGGGTAGATATTAGATTCCAGAATAAAGATGGATAGATTCCATAGGACCAGTGCAGGTACTGGGGGAAGCTCAAGGGCAGGAGAAATGGACCCTAATGGATAAGGAAGAGGACCTCTCCTTCATTCAGGTTACTACACAGCTTGCAAAAAGGATGTGGCCTTCTTTTTTAAAAAAATTCAAAAGTACCTTAAAGCAACATCAAGATGGCTGGCATTGGTTCTAAGACCAAGCCAGTTTGGAGGACCAGTCACAAACAAGGCACAGCTGACCTCAGGGCAAGCTGTGGGTGACCTTGAGCTCTCCGAGAATTCTGTCAGGATAAACTGAAGAACAAGGAAGAGAGATGAGTATGAGGTAGCCAAAGAGAGAGTGACATAAAGACTTATAGACATATAGGAGAGGCTGTTGGAAGCTGCAAGAAAGAACATGGGGACCCAGGACTAGGGCAGAGTCAGCAGTCCTGGGAGAAAACAATGATAACCGGAGTGTGAAGCACAGTCATGGGGCTAGCGCTCTCTCTCTCTCTCTCTCTCTCTCTCTCTCTCTCTCTTTACACACACACACACTCATACAGTTTTCAAGCATGCACACATCTATTTATTTATTCATCATATTGGCTATTTATTCTTTGAGGCATTTTTCTGCATTCTGAGAACTCAGGTATAAAAGGTTAAGGAATGCTTTGCTCTCAAGGACTTCGTGAGCTAATATGTCACCTCATTCCTTGCTCATGGAACCTGCATCTGAGATTGCTGTTCATCTCAGAATAGCCGCATGAGTTCATTGCTGAACATGAGATTAAAAGACACACTGTGGAGGAAGCGTCTGGAGAGAGGCGGAGCAGATAACCCCAGTCTACACTGCAGGTCTTCTAAGGAAGGGACCCTACCTGACTCTTGAGGAAGTAGAAAAACTAACATCCAGGCAGATGGGGGTTGCTTAAGAGCATTTCAACAGGAGGCACTGTACCACTTTCTCTACAGCTCTCAGAGCCATCCTCCATGCTCTCGCTGGTAAGTGAGCCATCAGGAGGATGGATTAGCCTTGTGCAGTGAGAATGGTAACGATCCTTCAAGGTCAGAAGGGAGCTGACCTGTGAAAGAGGCAGTAAAGTCAGCCTTGAGAGAGTGCCTTTGAATTTCCAGAGCAGGCCAGACACTCGGCAACATTCCTTTGCAGAAGCCAAAATCTCTTTTTTGTCTTTTTTTTATTAGTAAAATTATTATTTTAGATGTATGGGCCTCTTGCCTGCACACACACACACACACACACACACACACACACACACACACACACATATATATGCACAACATGTATGCCTAGTGACCACAGAGACCATAATAAGAGGGTATTGAAACTCCTGGGGCTGAAGTTCCAGATGCTTGTGAGATATTGTGTAGGGGCTGGGAATTGAACCTAGGTCCTCTGGAAGAGCAGCCAGTGCTCCTAACTGCTGAACTATCTCTCCCAGCCTCTTCTTTGTCTGCCTACAATGGCAGATACAGTCACTTTTTTATACTGAGGCCTAAGATGCAGTTGTGTATGTTCTACATACTGAGACATTTCCTTTTTAGTGGCTGATTAGGAAGCACCCGTGACTATGTCACTAGCACTGTGTGTGTGGGGGGGGGGGTGGAAGAGTGGATCAATAGTCCATGAAGCAGTTAAAAGACTCCTAGACAGGTGACATCCATCAATTATCCAGCCATCCAACCACCTCCACATTCATCTAAGCATACTTTAGTCGGTTTATTTGAGGTGTTTACTGACTGCCTACAATATGCCTTAGTCCACAGGGAATAGAGTACACTGAGAATCTCAGCTTGCCATTTCTCACTCTTGCCTACTGCTGCCATTTACCAAACACTAGGCCTCCATTCTTGGGCAGCCTCGTGCTATTCTAAGAAGGGAGGACATGGCTAGAAGGGTTAATGACAGGCTCCTCTGTTAAAGCAAAGCTTACCTGCTAGGAGTCAGAATAGTGTGATGTCACAATAAATACCCCCTCGGGCTTCTCTGGTGTTTTCTGGATGTCTCTGAGGAGAACAGGGTGATGGGAAGGGATCTAGAGTAGCAGGCTGTGATGGGATAGGAACAGCCAGGACTTAGTGGATCATGTGATCCACACAGGTTCCCTCCCTAGTTGTCATTGTGTCATTTGTAATGAGTAGAGGTCATGCATGCTAACTGTCAAGGTCACTTCCTTCTATGACATTGAGTGAAGTCACACTTGTTAGTGACACCAACCTATTGATCTGTGCCCGGCTGCTCTCTGCTTCCCCAGGCACCTCCTTTCTTCTCCTTTCAAGATGCAGATGGTTCTCAGGTTAATGAAGGTCCTCTTCCACCTGGCTTTCCTGATAGCATATCCACTGGCCAGCCTCCACAGTCCAATAGCCACCATTGTCCAGTGAGCATTCAATGATGGTGGTGATGTGTGTCTGCACTGAGCATTCTGGTAGTCTGACACATGTACCTTAAATGTGGTCAGTGTGGCTGAAGAACCACACTTTAAATTGCATTGAATTGAAATTTATCTTTAACTTTGTACAGCTAGTAGCATCCTTATTTGGCAGCACAGACTTTTTTTCCTAATGGCCTTTGGTCATTGTTAAATGTATCTATTCCATCCTAAATCATTGGTTAAGAGTTGCAGAAGTGCAGTTGAAGTCCTTGGTTTCAATTCTCCTTGATTACTTACTATTCAAGGGACTTAGGGGGTAGTTTATAGAATATTTTCAAGCCTCAATTTTATTGCCTATAACTGGGTATGTTCAGTATCATGCCTCCTAAGATTACTATGGACATTGACTGAGAAACTAATTGATCACAGAGTCTGTCACTTTGTGTATGTGGCACAATAGAGTATGTTGACACATTTTCATCTTCCATTAAGAGAGGTATGTCTTGAGTTTCATATAATTTAACCATTAATAATTTTACTTATATGGAGATGATCCTAGCTCTCTCAAGACTCATGGACATCCTTTTTATTTGACACATCTTCTTTGTCCTGTTTTCTCTATATCTGCGTATCCTGGGCAAGAACCATACAAGTCTGTTAATGCCTAATTTTAATATGAACTGAAAGAACATATCCCTTTCTTACACACATATATGCATGCACTTAAAAACACACACACACATATGCATGCACTTGAAAACACACACACACACACACTACTTCTTCCAAAGCACAATGGCCTGCGATTTCATTCCTTCACACATCTCTGTGTCTTCTGACTATGGCTACTGCTCCTTTGGGATGGGGAATAGGGTGACAACCCCATTAATTCCAGTCAAGCCCTTGTTACTTTACAGGACTCAAACTCCCTCCAGACCTCTCATTTGCCCAACTTCATCTCCCAGGTGGCATCTCTCAATCCTGCCCCAGGAATCAGATATCTAAATAGCAAATAAAAGATTAATGCCAGTGGCCAAGATTAGGATGTGAATAATTTAAAGAGGAGAATAAAAGCCAGCTCCACTTACCAATATGGCTGCCTGGCAGAGGTCAGGGAAAGGGTTAGGGCCAATGTAGGGCCAGGGATAGAAGCTTGTGCATCCAGTGGGTTGATCAAGGGAGGGGTTGTCTGTTGTTGTCATTGGTGTTGGGAAGAATTAGTCGCTGCAGTCTCCAAATGGACCCTTTGATGTTTTCATCAATCAAGGGTCTCGTGCCAGTTTCCCACAAGGCTGCTATGTTTCTAAGAACTTTGTAGTGCATCCTCTGCCCCTTAAGATGCAGATACCTCCTACTGTACATTTTTCTGTTGCCTTGACCCTGCTGAGCTATGGTAGTCCACATGACCAGGGAGAGTAGCTGATTACTTAACTTCTTTCTCTGCAATTGGTGGATTATTTCCAGGGGATATAGAGTTCGAAATGAGGCACACACAGGGGTTTCCGTTGATGCCTGTGAAATAAATAGATACTTTACAAGGGTATGACTGTTGTCCAGGCAGGAAACCTCATTGTGGATATTTTCTTTTTGTCTTCCTGCCATTCTGGTCACCTCTCTGCCACCCCAGCCTCCTGTTAGGTTCACCGCAGCCTTTCTTCTGATGATTTGGGGTTTGATAAATATTTCCCCCTCTGGAAGTCTTTAGCAGTACAGCAAAAAGGTTACATGATGGATTTTCCCCATCACTTAATTGAAGCCATAAAAAATGAAAAGAGAGTTTCCAATAAACCAAGCCATTACTCACTGGTGGCTAGAGAGGAGAACCCAGAACAGAGTCCTGGGAGGCACAGCTGGGAAGCCCTCCAGCTCACTGTCTATTATGATTATTAATCACAACAGCAACAGGGTTCATCTGTTCCAAGCTCCTTAATGAACTTGGACTCATGTCCTTACAAGGTTGTAGCCATTACAGTAACTGGGGTCTTTCCATTGTAAATCCCTGCAGGGTTTGTTGTTGGGATGGACGTGCAAGCTGATGTTCTTATGATCCCAAAATGATGAGATATGCCCAGTGATGTCTAGTCCTGAGAAGTGGCAGGAGAAAATTATAGTTTCTGTGAGTGGCAGGTTTGGGTTGTTAATGGTGTAAGGCTGCTGGGCACATATAGACAGATAATGGCCGTGTATCCTAAATGGAATAGTGAGTTTTGTTTGCTGGGTGGTCAATATTGGGGTGTAAGTATGGTGTGTATCATAGTAAGAAGTGTTATATTTTACATTGGCATCCTTTTTATGGGTAAATCTATGATATTTAGGTTCAGGGTATATGACAAGTAAGAAGATTCTAGAATGTATTGTCCAAACTTAGAGAGAAGAAGAGCTCCTATAACCTCATCACCTCTTAGAGGTCCCATTTCTTAATCCCATTGCATTGGTGACACTTGAACTTCTAAATTGACCCATAGCAGAGAATAATGTTGGCTATAGTGGCAGGGGCTTGATAGCAGCTAGTAATCCTTGAGACAGCATCAGAAACACTGTGTTGAAAGTCATCCCTCCTTTGGCTGTTTCTCCTGCTCCTTCTCTTCATAGCCCGAGTCCTGCAAATCCTTTTATCAAATCATGTTGCCTCCAAAGCTTCTAGACTGTGGTCCTCAACATCTCCAGTTCTTTTCTGTGTTTGGTTGTCTATATCCTGACTGACATCCCAATGTATGAGAGGTAAGGCGGAGGGAACCCAGGTCAAATGTATGTACAGTTAGGTCCACCCAGGGTTCTAGGCTCACCCTTCCCTTCCCTCCATCCTGGACCCACAGCAGGCAGTGCATTTAGTTAAATAACAGCTGGAGAAGAAATCTCTTTCAGCTGCTTTCTTCCAAAGTCCTCTCTCTTATACCTTCCACCCCAAACCCCAAGAACTCCCTCACTCTGCCAGCAACTAGATATAAACAGAAATTAATCCATCTATGAGAAACCTCAACATGTCACCTGATCCTTATCACTGCCTCATAGTTGCCTCCAAGGAAGATCTTATTATATTAAAAAGCAATTGCCCTCCATGCCAGTTGTGCTAATAGATTCTGTGTGATATATATGCAGGATTTCATTTTCAGCATATGAGATGCTGTTGCCTCTCTTTTGTCTCCTTCCAGCCCCCTTTTTTCTCTGCCCAAAGTACCTACAATTCCAGTTTCTCACAAGACTTCTGTCTGCAAGGTGACTGCCTCCAGGAGGGCAGTGTATCTGGAATTCGTTGTTGTTTCCCCAGTATAGGAAGAGCATCTAGTACATAGTAGCTGTGCAGTGCCCATCCATCTCTCCATTGATCTGCCAACCTCATTTATTTCATTTTTTAAATGCAGTCAGTGACCAGAAGTAGAGACCTGGAAAGACCATATAATTATAAAAATATAAGCAGTTACCAAAGCTTTGAAAGAGATGAAGAAAGTGATTTGGGATAATTGGGTTGGCAGGGGAAGAGGATCTACTTAGAGTGGAAATCTGTAAAATTCTTGTGAGATCAAAACAATGGTGAGGGACCCAGGTAGAACATTCTGAGTTAGGGGAAAACTTTCCCTGCAGGGTAGAACATTCCAGGTTACAGGAAAGCTCCACCTGGAGGAGGAGGTGGACAGGGTCCTGGATAGGCTCCTGTGGGAATCCTTTGTAGATTAAGAACAGGAAGAATGGGCTCAGTTTATATAGAGAAAGTCAAGGACTAGGTTACATGATAAAATATCTCAGGTCAGGGCATTTACGCATGTTATTGGTAGGTAGTACTGAAGACCTTCAACCTCAAAATCTATGTAATCTAAGGTTGAAACACATACATGGTGGAGAAATATAAGACAAATTCGAGAAAGCAATGTGAACCAGAGATGCCACACAGAAGGTCATCCAGGCAAGATGCCAAAATTTCTCCATCTCTTCTGTCATTGAAATGGGCACATCATTTCTTTCCCTTTTTTTGTGGTCAAAGTTTTTTATTTACCCATGTGTAAAAATGTCACTGTGAGAATTCTCGTGTTGTTTTAGTCCATATAAAACCATATTTTAAAATAGTGAGGGAACCAAAATATAATATGACACGTTGTATCGGAGTAAAATTAGTCTAATAAAGGAAATAAAAATTGCCCTAAATTACACCACAACCCAAGAAAGAAGGAAAGGAAGAGCTAGTTTAAATCCAGAAAATCTAAACCCAAGTCTATGAACTTAGAGGAAACTTACTATATTCCAATCAACAATTCACAAATATTCAAGGTCAAAGGGCTTACGACTAATCAAATTCAATTATCTCCATCCAAGAGTTTCTGCATTCTGTAGACAGATGCAGACTCAGCCAGAGCTCTGAGTGCAGAGATGTATGTCATTGGGGAACATCATTTCTTATAATATGACATTGTTGTTTCCATGACTGTAGTTGTAGATATAACACAAACATGAGTTTGCCTTTGGATTCTTATGCCTCTTTTTTCAGGTGGTAACAGAACTTGAAGTCAGGCAAAGCCTCGTGATAAGTTGAAAAGGTCCAAGTTTTACACACACAACAAGAAAACATAGTTGATGCAATCCCAATACTATTCTGTTCTTAACTTCTGTGTTCTTTAGTGTCAGTAAATTGAAAGTAGTTTCAATTGGACATAGATTTAGGGTTAAGAGCCAAGCCCATAAAATACACTTCATCAGTTACGGTCTTGTCAATTGTATATCAGAACAAGTCTTTGATGAGGAATTCTGGGGCTGAGGCCCAAATAGGGTGGAGAGGTGCCAGAACCCAGTCCAATTGGTGGGAGTTTCTCATAATGATGGGGGAGAAGAAACCTTTGGTTCCAGGAGAGTTTGGGCCTTCCTTTACAATGAGGGGGGAGATGGGAGCATTGTTTAGACAAATGTAGCAGCTCATTAATTACAACTTAAATGTCTCCCTTTCTATGCCAGCTCTGAATACATTAAAGTGAAAACAGATGAGCACAGGCTTATTCCTTAATGGTTATTCTCTACTTCTAAACACTTTCTTACATTATATCTCTATCACATAACCAGATCATGTGAGGGCATACATGATTGGGATGCTGGCCAAGGTCCTGGAAATTTCCTTAGAAGCTGCCAAGGAGCACTATCTACTCTGTTACTCATGGAGCTCATGTCTAAGGCTCTGAGTCTTCATGGAGTGCATTCCAAGCATGGGTATTGGTGCATATAGATGATGCATGGAAGGATAGATAATGGACTATTAGAAAGGGAATGTATCTAGTAACTTTTATCTTTTGATAGAGATTAGTAAAAAAAATAATAATGATGGCCTTCTCTACCAGTGCCTGGAGGATATTGGTGGCATGTGCCTACTTTTGGTGAAGTGTTTGAGAAAGTCAGCCCTCTGTGACTTTCTTATCAAAAGGCATAGCTCATCACCCTCCTTCCATGTAATCAACCTCCTTGGTGTCCATTGCAACACACTTTTTCCCTCTCACAGAGAAGAAAATGCCATGCTGTCAAAGCCCTTCACTGCCCACTGGGGTGGAGGTGACAATCCTAATGATTATCCCCCTGAAGGGGCTAACAGTGAGGGTGAAGGTCTTCCCAGCTGTGAATGTGACAGACAGGGTGACCTGAGGCCAGAAGCTCAGCCTCTCTATGCTTCTTTATTGTCCTGGACAAAGCCTGGAGTCTTGGCTACCTCCTGCAGATGTCATGTGAGAATTGTGATTAATGCTAGTTGGAAAGCTCAGAAGAAAGGCATCATGCTGCTATAGAGGTCAGAAGAACTTCCAGCTTGGTCTGAAGAGAGGAAAATTGAACACTGAGTATAGCACCAAGGACATGAGAAAGAGGGCCACAGGCTGTTTCCTCATTTGTCCAGCAGTCACTATTGCCCTAACCTTGACAACCTCAAGCAATAGGGGCAGCTTGGTGACCACTGTTACATTTGAACCATCCAGGTTATCCTATACAACCTCTAATCCAGGAGAGACCAGCAGGCTCATTCAACCTAGTGGACTAAATTCAAGAAGAGGGCACAAGCCAAGGTGGGCCAAGGACCCAAACATGGAGGGCACAATGCTGGCAGAGTTCCTGGAGGACCCCTGCTGGGAAAACATGAACCCTTCAGGTGACATAGATTAGGGAGGCAATTGGGGATGGTGGTGCATGGAATGAATAGCCTGTGCTGTTTAGGCAGAAGACTGTGGCCATGTGCTAACTGTGGTGGAGACACTGTGTTTTGTTGTCTATCCATCCTAATTCATGTTGTCTGAACATCAGATACAAAACCAAGCTGCAGTTTTTCCATACTGTGAGACATATGGATAAGGTCTTGGGTAGGATTCCACCAAGGAAGAATCCACTCAGCTCTTCAGGGTAGGAAGACAATTTAGCTCCTCATGTTCATTCCCAGATGACCCATGAACTGATAGGGAAATATTAAGGAGTGACAGGCAATACTACTGAGGATATAGGACATTAAAAACACGAGACAACTTGTGAGATGACTCTGTACTCAGGGCACACACACACACACACACACACACACACACACACACACACACACACTTCTCCATGTGTGCTTGGCCAAGAGATGTTTGTGGATGGAGGCTTTAGGACAAATAGGTTATATACCCTGTTGTCCCAGTACAGACTATCAAGTCCCTTAGCCAGCATCTTGGGAAAAGGACTCCTTATGTGGACCCAAAATGCAGAGCCCCCCCACTCCAAGCCACAAGTTCTTGGATTCACAGCAAAGCTGCGAGAGACCCCCTTAACTGGGATGTTTGGCTCCAGCTGTCCAAACCCAAGGACATCATGTCAGCATGTTTCTCTGCTGCCTGTAAAGGAGCAGCTGCATCTTCCAGAAGATCATCCAAGTCCATCACTTGTTAGGATGATTATAGTATTTTACTTCTAAGATGGTTACGCCTCTTGGACCCCTTTTGAGATCCCATTCTCTAACACAGAAGGATGATATTTTGAGATTCAGAACATTTCAACAGAATGGTTTCAGAGATCATATGATTCAACATACTCATTACAGAGATAGTGATGAGGGGTGAAGCATTAATGGTGAGAAGTGAGAGGCAGCAGATAGGAATCCCAAGTTCCCTGAGGTCATTTGCAGAGCTGGTAGCATGCATGTTACCAGACTGTCCTGCAAATAATGTCCTTCTGTGTTCAAAGCTAAAAATCAAACAAACAAAAACAAGCAAAAAACCCCAGTATACTGTTTTTACTTGGGAAAATACAGAAATATATGGGAAAAGATAAAAAGAAATTACATGCACTGAGTGCCTCTACCACCTAGGCTTTCATATTTTTCCATTTTTTATGATAATTTTTTCTTTTAAAATTCAATTTTGTGTGTTTTTTCTATGTGTGTCTATGTTCTGTAGTGTGTGAGGATGTTCATGTACCCACGCATGCAAGTGGGAATGTGAGAGACTGTCTTTAGCTAGCATCAATCATCTGCTATTTTATTTTTTGAGAGAGAGTCTCACCATTGAGTCTGGAACTAGTGGTTTTAGGTATTCTGCTCAGTGAACTCAAGGCATCCATCTGTGTCCGACTGCCTAGGTCTCTCTAGAGTATGCCCATGCTCAGCTTTTGTGTTGGTACTGATGATCAAAGCTCAAGTCCTCACGTGTACGTAACAAACACTTTGTCCACCAATGTCCTCACAACCCCACAATGTAATTATGTTCTATAGGTAAGAATATACTAAATATGTGACCCCCTTACATATTCAGGAAACCTTATAACTCAAACTATTTTCCCAGTTACAAATATTCCATAAGCATAGTTGTAAGCATTTGCTTACTATTCTATTATGTGAATACATCCCAGTTCATTTACCTATTATCCGTTGTTTTAAAAATACTTGTGACTTCTCATTTTTAAGTTATAAATAATGCTAATATGAAAAATATTGTGCATGAAGTTTGGTGTTTTTTTTTTTTTTAATTTCTGCACTGCAGACTGTTTCTTTTGGTTAGAGTTTCAAAAACTGTATTTTAGGTCAGAGAGTATGAACATGTAAAGACTGGCTATCTAGTGCTAAATTGCTTACCAAAAGAATTGTTCTGATTTATGTTCCCACTAGAAAACTATGACATCTTTGTTAACATGTAGAGAGTACTCATTTCTGATATGTAAAACTCTGAGGCTTCTAAGTTCAAGGGTGACTCTGATGTAACAAAGACCATGATATGAATAGTTTCATTGAACATTCTTAAAATTTTATTAAATCTTGAACCAACTCTATGAAGCAAAGAATTGGCCCACTTCACACAACTGACTTTGACACACTCCTCAGATTGATGGCTGTACCCCAGGCCAGGAGAGGTGCATTAATATAACTTCTCAAGAATAAAAATAAAACAATGTAGATTGGTCCTTAGTCATGTTTCTGAACCTATTTAGCCTATGTACTTTGCACATATGTGTGTGTCCTGTGTGTGCATGTATGAGAATGTGTTTGAGAACATGTATGCCTATGTGTATAGAAATGTGTGTGTGTGTGTGTGTATGCATGTATATGAAGCATCTTTTTTCTCAGAAACTAAAGCATGGAATCAATGGACTCAAACACACATTTCCCCTAAATATCATGCATGATGCACCCTTGTGAAAATCACCCTGAGGGTTCAATTGGCTATGATGATGACCGTGTCAGGACCCAAACATTGTTGTTCAGAGGCCTTCCTGACTCAGTAAAAGTCAGAACATTCCTACCATGTCTGAGAAGAGGAACAGCTTCTCATTATAAGACCTGGCAGGCAAGATTCTCCCAGGGCAAGGCTGAGTCTTTTTGCAGATGCAGCCTGAAGTACAGTGACTGGGGGGTCTCTCTGGAGACCACTCGCTGCCACATTTGATGGCAAAGTGGGGACACTGGAGATGAACAGTCTTTTGAAAGTGGAAATCCTATCTGGACTGGATGTTTTTATATACCACAAAGGAGAAATGTGGCCTAGCAAGTGGAGTTTTGTTTTTAGTGTTATTCTTCACTTCACTTTTGGGGTGGTTTTCTAGAGTTACCTAGCCGACCACAATAATAAAGCACAGTCACCTTGGGAGTACTGGAGATATATCCATCCTTCCTTTGTTTATGAAGAAGACATTTAGCAAGTCAGCCCAGGAAACAGATCCCCTAATGACAGCTCCCATTCTGGCCCTGTGTGTGACTGTCAGGAACTCATCTACTATTTTAGTCACTGTCTTCTAGCCATGAAGAAGGCTTTCCTATTTATTAACTTTGAGTTTTATGAATTTCCAGTATGATAAAAATCAAGTGCTCCTGTGGAAGATACACTTTGGGGGCGGGGATGTTAGAAATAGTGTTTATTCTAATCCATGTGGCCAAGAGGCTTCCGAGTTTTGGTCTCTGAAAACATCCAAAAGGAGAAGTTCAAGGCAAATAATGTGTGAATATAAAAGAGCCCGGGGTTACTACGTTTCCCAAGACTGGAGAGTGAGGACAAAAGACTCTCCGTTGGACTAGTTAGTAACTGCACACAATTCCAAGGAAGTTCTTGGAGTACACTCTTGAGTGACTTACCTAATGTGGGCTTCATTCACATGCCACAAAGGAAACGCTCATGCTATTGTGACATTCTGTAGCTTTCAAATGAACTAACTTGAGGCAGTGTTTAAAATTAGTCTCTGGAAGGGCAGAAATGGGTTCTTCACGGATCGGCAGGCTCAGGGATCTAGGCTGTCCTTTAGACCCTGTGATTCAGCCCTACGGCTCTGGGCTCTGAAGTTGTAAAGACAGTCTGTCCCTCTGCAAAATGGGATCTTGGCCAGGTTTGTGGCAGCATTGAGTCATAGTCACTTCCCTGCCTTTCCAATAGCACTTTCCAAACCACGGACCACAGCCTCTTAGTGTGTCAGGAAGATAATGGATGTTTTAAAAGGTAAAAGAATAAAGAAGGAAACTTTCTGAGACTTTGCAGGTATGGAGAGAAATGTTTGTTTTCCTGTAATGCTATGCTTTACTTCTGTCTGCAAGGCCTGTAAGATCTGTAGACAACAGTTTCTAAAGCTATTCTTGGAGTGTGTGTGTGTGTGTGTGTGTGTGTGAGAGAGAGAGAGAGAGAGAGAGAGAGAGAGAGAGAGAGAGAGAGGCTCTCTGTACATCCTCTATAGCATGTGCTTTGTGCAATATGGGGACATGCACTGGAACACAGGAATAGTACTCCCCAAACTGTGTTGCCAACAGGTTTGGGGATAGGAAGCTCATGTCCCTGACTTTGTGGTCTGAGCAGCTGATTCAAGAGACCTGAAAGTCAATGTCTCCTTCTCTATGGACAGGAATGAGGAGGGATGCTGCATAGCTGTCACTAAGCTTCCCAAACAGGTGGGGAACTGGAACTATAGTTTCCCTTGTTTCCTGTTGTTGGGATGATCAGGGAAGTTGGATCAAGGAAGGACAAAGGAGAAGAGAGACAGGAGTCAATGGCCAAGCATCTAATATGGCATCAGGGCCAGTTTTTAGAGTCTTAATCACAATGAGCTATGGAAACTGAACTGGCCTGTGGTGGCTCAGTTCACTAGGACCCAGGAGGCCCAAAAGCTTCCTATTGCTGGTTTAAAGCCCAGGCTTCATCTCCACTGGATATTGGCCTCTTCCTGGCTTAAAATTCACATTTCAATGAGTAGCTATGAGAGATTTAGGAGGAAAGCACATCCCTCACAGGGTAATATTCAACACACACACACACACACACACACACACACACAACATGGGTATGAATATTTAAATGTGAAATGTCTCCCACAAGCTCCTGCATTTGATCTCTTGCTTGCCAGCTGGTGTAACTATTTTGGGAATTATAGAACTTTCTGGATGTGGGACCTAGCTGGAGGACACTGAACCACAGAGGGGGGGGCCTTGAAAATTATAGCCTAGCTCTTGCTTCTGGGCTGAGCTCTCTGCTTCTTGGTTGGTACCATGGCCATGTGAGAACCTACCTCATACTCACACTGCCATTGGTGGACCTGTCTCACCCACTACTATCATAATGAACTATAACTGTATCCCTTAAACCATGAGCCAGCCAACCAAAACCAAAAATACTCTCCTACTTTAAATTGCTTCCACTGGGCATTTAAAAAGCAAACAATAAAGTAACTAATATCTACACCCCTAGTTACCTCTCTTGTTTACTTCTGAAATAGCCCAATACACTCTCAGAGCAGAATATCAGAATCAGATCTCCTAACCACCAGTGATACGAAGGCTCATGTCATCCACCCCTGCAGCTTCACAATGCCACCATCCCCAACCTGCAAGTTTCTTTGGCTCTAGAGTATTGTGATAAGAATATCCAGGGCATATGGGTGTGATGGCACATTACTTTTAATCTCAACACTCAGGAGGCAGAGGCAGGCTGATCTCTGTGAGTTTCAAGGCTGCCAGGGCTACATGGTGAGACTAGGCACTGGCTGAGACTGTCACTGTTCCTAGGACTTTCCAGGAACTGTTTAAACTAAGCTATGTGCCCCACAAGTTGGTGACATCACTGCCATCCTCTGCCATCATTGGGTCAAAGGAGGTACTGGAAAGTTACATAGTAAGTCACCATCAGAATGCCAGTTAAGCAGTCTGAGATGAGAGTCCCAGTCTTATCCACTCAACAACTATTCTGTAAGGAGTGACCCTGGGTCACCAAGTTCACTGCCAGATCCAACACGATAATTCCAAGCAAGATGCACTAGTGGTGTGGCCATTCTATTCTGTCATCAAGAAGATGACAGTGACCTCTGCCTCTGTCTGGTCAACAAAAAGTAGAAATTGCAGACTCAGCTTGCTACCCTGGGCCACAGCCTCCTTCCTCATGAGGGCCGAATGAACAGCACCCAGTCTTCAGTGAAGCCTAGAGAGTAATGTCACCGGGGGAGTCTCCTGTAGCTCTCCAGAAGGTTTCAGAAAGCTTTTGAGGTCTCCCGGAGTGTGGCACCAGGAGGACTTTCAGAAATAGTAGCACTGTGAACAGTTCAATTCCCAGAGGGTCCCAGAACGTGCATGCTTCTCACGCGCTCTTGGGTCACGCCTCTGGGTTAATTCCATAAGGGGATCAGACCCGTGTTGCATCATGAAGGTGCTTGGAAACCATGGAAACAAAAGAAGTGAAAGAAACTCCTTCCCTCTCCACTACCCACAGAGCCCAGGGGAGTTCTGGTCCTCAGGATTGACAGACCCCCTGATTAGCCATAAGCTTTGCCCCTCCCCTTATACAAATGCCTTTGGTGGGACTGGAAGCCTGAACAGGGGTTTGCCTGGTAGGAGACTGGTTAGGAGTCCACTGGCAGGTTTGGGTGACACTTTCCTCCCTGCTGGTCACTCAGTCCTCAACCTCCCTCAAGGGCCCCCAAACTACCTCCCCTTTCTGTGTATCTTTCTCTCTGCCTCCCACCAAGTGAAGCCACAAACTTACATCTTGGGTTTGCAGGCAGATTCCCTGTCATCACTTTCTGTGGGGAGGGAAGAGGTTGTTGAGAAAAGGAGGGGTGGGGGAGCCAGTGGGAACAAAAGTTCCCATTTACACCAGGCCAATTGGAGAATTCAGCTGATGCAGCAGGAAAACAAGATTAGGAAGAAGTGCGAGGGGATGATTTATGTTTCATGCCTGAAATGCTGCTAGAGACTTTCAGGTGTCTCCCATGCTGCCCAGTGATCTTTAGCAGCTATTAGAGCCTTCACCCTAGTCCTGACCTCTTTCCATCCCCCTTACCAGCCTGCTTGGCTCTCTACCTCTACTTCCCAGGAGTCTCACAGACAATGGACAGGATATTTCAAACCATGTTTTTCCAACTAGGCTTCCTTTTCCTTTGTGTATTTGGGTGCAAAGGGGACACTGGCATCCAAGAGGATACTATGGATAGCTGGGTCCTAGAAGAAGGCAGTGCTTGGCTGGGCATCTGGATGCTTCAGGATGCAGCTCCCTTCTTCTTGCCTTGGTCCTTGGCTACCATGTGTCCCTCATGTCAGGCCTTTGAGTCTGGGACAGGGACCTGGTTCCTATTTAGCATGAGAGGCCAGCTTCTCTGGTTTTCTCTCAGCACTGTCTCTTGGAGTGTTGGTATAGAAAGGTCACCATCCCACTTGGCCATTTCCAGGGTAGGCTTAACCTCTGACTTTGGACTTGGAGGCTAGCCAGTGCATCCCAGTTAGCAGATAGAGGCTGAGTCACATCTGGGGCTAGAGTTCCAATGGTAGCATTGGATCAGCTATATTCTCCATGCTTTGCTAACAAGTATGTTCTGAATGTCATGCAGGGCTCATCACAAGATGTAACTGGGTTAAGGACCTGCATCATTTTGGACCACAATAGAGCTGGAGTTTACAGCAAGGGCCATGGCTTTGAAAACACTGGGGCAGCTATGGTGGCACAGGAGTGCTTCTCTCACATCGTACTTGCCTTCAGTGAAGCCTGGTGAATGCTGGCTCAGTAGTTCTGGAGAAACCTATCATTTGCTCTGCATGCCATTGCAGGGCAATGGACAGCACAAGCAAAGGAGAAAACGGTGGTGGAATGGGACAGTGTTTTGGTGATCCAAGGATCAGAATAATTAGCCTGCTGTCCCTCCCACTGATCCCTTGTAGCAGGACTTTGTCTCTCACTGCTCTACACATGTTGGGTCAGCTGATGCCACTCAAAAGCTAAAGAAAGAAGAGGCTCTCTGTGGCTTTTGGAACTTGGTTGAGTATCTATAAGCTCTCCCTGGGCTTCACAGCATTCTCTCCCTCCCCTGCTTGTGTTAGGTAAACACTCAGGTAAGTTTGCATAGAGGTTTCACTGTCTCAACCATCAGGGTGCCTGTCACCTGCCACTGTTCACTGTCATCAGTAATCTTGTCGGGTGTAGCTCGGCTGTTTCTGTTTAATTTGTTCTTTTTAATTGGCTATAGGCTTGGCACCAGACTCCCGAGTTTATTAGACTTGTGTATAAAATAAGAATAGAGGCATTGAGCAATGAATGACTCAAGAGACCCTGTAAGTCAAGAGCATTAACTTGGTACGTGGGCGCCGAGATTTCTGTTAGCCTTTCCCAGGTCATGTCTAGGATTTTCTGATACATGACTGGCTTTTCAGCTGGAAATATCTAAGACAGTTATGTACAGACAGGCAAAGGGACATGAGCCATGACGAGGACAGCTTACCTCAATCCCCATCAGTGCTATATCCTGAAGTCACTCTAAGGTCTCCACGTTTGGTTAGCTGAGAGATGCCAAGTGTCTGCTGGAGAATTGGCTTTTTGCTGACAATTACTCCTGACAGTTTGCAAGGGCTTATAGCTGGCCCAGATATATGTAAATCCACCTGCACAGGTGCCCAGCAGGAATGGGGGCGGGTTATAATTTTATAAACTTTCTATGAAGGCCCCCACATTCTGTCCTCCATCACTGGATGATGCATCCTTATTTACTGGCCTAGGATAGTCTTTGCCCATTCCATTTTCCTTTCTTTTCCTACATCCTGGTTAAATTCTATCCCTCTTGTGATGATAGCTTTGAGAGAAACCCCAACCCAACTTCCCCTAACCCTTGTATGTGTTCTGCCTGGCAGCCTCTCTGACCTCTTTTTGCAGCTAATCTTTGGTCCTGAAGCCTTGCCAATGGCTTTCTGGTTTCATGTTATTTGTTTCTCCTTTTTGGCCACCCTGAACAGGAGTTTGTAACTCTGGCTGCACAGTGGTGTTATGAAAACCTTTTCAAACTCCAATGCTGAGACCATACCCTAACATTACTAACTCAGATCTATGCTTCTTAAAACTGTTTTTGAAACAATTATAGAGTTACTCACAATTTCAAAAGATTGTGCAGAGAAGTCTCTTGTAGATTTTACTCAGTTTTCCCCTATGGTAACATTGTGCAGCACTACAGTAAGAAGAAATGACGTGACTGAGGGTCTTTCTGCAAATCCACACTCTGAGCTGGGATAATGTGTATTGGAGACCTCCTCTGCCCACTCACACAGATAGCTGTTTGCAGGGCTCACAAATGAAATTGAAAATAGACCAAACAATGTGACAGTTTTCTGCTGCTATTTTTTTCTTCCATGAACAGAATGTTCAGCATTATTTTTTTTCCCTCTTTGTGCAATCCTGCAAGTGAGAAATAATCTGATTGGAATGCTGGCTGATACTGCTGAGAAATCTGCCATCCCTAGCAAAGAGAGTCCCAGGAACACATCTGGAGTCTTAGAGGGTGAAAGGGTTGGTGTGTGGCCAGCTATGCCATACCTGGGTGCTAAAAAGTATGGGAAGTCTGTGGATCTCAGCCTGTCTGTGGATGTTGGTCTTGGAATGTCTGTCTTCCCTGGGAATTTGCAAAGGCTTTTAGCTGAAAAACCATCAGGCGGTGATGTGGCTCATGAGCACAGAAAGCAAAAAAGAGCATGCCTGGGACTGGGGCAGAGTTTTGTCTCTGGCTTGGAAAACTGAACAGTGTAGGAGCACTCTGGGCCACTGGCTTCCTTTAGCCGAACAAAGCCTGAGATAGTGTAGGTGGACCGCAAAATAGAAAAATCCTCTTCTATATCCTGATGAGGACTCTCAACATTAGCATCACACAGAAAAAAAAGAACATTGTTTCCTTGGGAGAGTTTACCCTGGGGACAGTCTTCTTTCCTTTATTTGTCACAGAGTTTGCATCACCCTCTCTGTGCCTACCAGGAAGGCTTGCTTCTCCGGATACAAAGCGGAGTAACATAAGGACTGACTAGGCTTTTGCCTCTCTAGGTGGGGGTTGTCTTTATTCTCTATTTGCTCCTGAGAAGGGTAGGTGGGTCATTTTGATGTATTTTAGTTCACAGGTGCCCAGAAGATGTGGATAGTGAATGATAAGATTTAAAGGTTAACTTCTTAGAAATCCCCCATAGAAATATTCTAGATCTTGGTAGGAATTTCAGCTACACAGGAAAACATTTGTCAAGTATCTATCTACGTGCACAACAACTAAGATCTGTAAGTGTAAATTTTTATTTCTAAAAAAATTTACATTCTGGACAGATATAGAAAGTAGTATAAAAACCATAATTAAGGGAAAATCCTTTTAGTAAAACCCCAATTTTGGAAAAAAAAAATTTATCCTAGTAGCATTTCCCAGGCTGTAGCTCCCTCATAAATGAAACCCCTCATCTCTGTGACCCCTCATCTCTGTCTTCCAAAGCATAGATGTAAGTCCTTGTCATACTTTCTCCAGCCCCTGACCTGGGATGCACCGCAACCATGAAGATCCTGCATCCTCCATTGAAGCCCTTTATGATCGCTGCTCAGCTCTTCCCCATTTCTGATTCTGATTCACTTAGTCCTGATATAATGTGACCCTTTATTCACTGTCTTTCATTTGTATTTTCTATAGAATCCTGTGCCTATAAGAGCTAGCAAACTATAAATAATCAATGAATGATCATTACTATTTCTGTCATAATTTTTGCTTCCAGTCTCCTTAGGACCTCATACAAGTTCAGCAGGAACTATATTGTATCTTTTGGTGATAAGCATCTGGTAGACACATGTCACTATTTGAATCTTTTACAACGTGCACAGATAGTTTTTAATCTCAAAGCTCATGTCTGGAAAAATCTTCCTAGGCCAAGGAAGTGACTGATGAAAAATTCTAGGAGGTACTCGGTGCTGAGATGTAGCACCAAAGAGGTGTGTGGGGAAAAGAAGTGATGCCCAGAGTGTCAAGCCTCTCCTCTAGGAGATTTGAGAGACCTTGAGACAAACTGGTCCTGTACCCAATGACAGATAAAGGTTAATGGCATCAGAACATTTGGCCTTTGTGAAATCTGTTTTATATTTTCTGTGGGCAGTTCAGGGTGGGGTAATAGGGTGCCCTTGGTGACAACAGCTCTGCCTTTCAAAATGACACTCAGCCTAGGTCCATCATGACAAAAAACACCTGCTCATCTCTCCTGCCCACATCCAGTGGGCACAGGCTGGGCCACCCTGCTCATTAGGTCAGCATCTGTCCCTACCAGACTGCTGCCAGCTGATGCTCATTAATCCTGGAGCCCTGAGCATGCCAGCCGAAAAGGGCTGAGCTTTTAGAGCCATTTATGGCTGTGCGTTCTGTAAGAGCTACTAGATTGATTTATAATTGGGCTAAGGGGCCTCCCTGTGTCTCTGGAGCTCAGGTCTTAAACAGAGCCAGCCCAAGAGGGTAGTTTTGGCTCACTGACTTCCTGAAAAGGACCACTGTAGGGATGAGGCTGTTGCCAGACTAGCATGGATAGCAATTCCACTGACATAATGCCAACACATTCCCTGGGGCCTCCTGGCCTGGCTAATACAGACATGGAGTTTCTTGTTGAAAGATCAAGCAGAGTCTTCACTAATAAGAACACAGTTCCTTTAGTGGACAAGATGCTCCACAGAGCCTCCACAGAGCCTGACCCTTAATAAGTCTTCTAAAATAATAGCATGTTTTTGTTTTGTTTTGCTTTGTTTTTGAGAATGACAATGGAACCAGCAGATAATGTTTACTGACTACTCAGTATCTACTTGGTATAGTGCTGAAGCATTCAAATATATCATCTTATCCAATGAGGTAAAGAACAATGATAAGCTTATTTGGCAGGTGTGGGAACTGAGGCACAGCAAGTTCAATAACAGGCTTAGGAACACATCTTTCTAGAGGCAGAGCTTGGCTTGGGGTTTTAATATTTTCCCCCTTTTGCCACAGGCTCAAACTTGGCTATATAAGCTTGGGCAATGTGTAATGTGTCATCAGAGATGCTGAGGATAGGAGGTCAGATCTGATGGCAGAGGAAGGAGTTGGGGATGCCAAGAAACTCGAGTTGTATTGCATTCCAACCACTGAACAGCATGCACTTTGAAGATCTTTTACCTCCTTTCTTTGTGCCCTCAGTCCCAAGGGTATACTATCTACCATTGTAGTTTTATGATAAGTATACCAGCCTGCAGTAAATGAAAAAAACTGTCCTTGACCCAGTAAAAAGGAAGCACAAATTTAGATGAGAACATCGTATTTCAGGTAGCAGGTGGTAGGCATTTGACAGTTTGGGTGTATTTCATCTTGGACCAGGAGTAAAGTCTGGCTCTCTGTTGCAATTTTCCTTCCTTGCCTCACGGTTAGGGGTGGGCATCAAACTGACATCCAGCCTATGTCAGCTCATCTTCTCTGGGTTCGCCTATCTGGTGTGAAGCTGTCTTGAGAATGTGCTGCATAAGTGTGTGTCTCTAATGCCTGCTTTCCTGGGTCTTCCTGATCCCTCTTTTCTATATCTCCTCTCCTCTCTTTCTCTCTTTCTGCTGCTTCACTATCATCAAAGACAAATCTCACTATCCAAACTGTGCTCCCGACTGTCTTCATTGCTGCAGGTTTCAGAACAGCCCAAGTGGCGGTGGCGCTTTTCACAGCAACAGAAGCTGCTGCTTATGCATAATTCAACAAACAATCCAGAAATGCACCAGAATCCAAATCGCTCACATCAGAAGGCTCTTGATGTTAAACGGTGTTTCTGAAAAACCCACTCCATTCATGCCGATCCCCAGGCTTTTATCTTCCAGCATTTGTACAATTTTCGGGAAGACTGGTTACAGAGAAGAGTTTTAGCCTCCAATGGATAGCTGGGTTTCCCAGTAGAGTGTGGGTGGTTGAGGTCCCAACCCGCATCCCTGGGCAGAGTGGCAGGAACCTGGAGATAAGTCTGGTGGGCGGAGGCCCCTGACATCAGGTGACTATGGAGCCTAGCCAGCTTCAGAGTTCTTACTCCAGGAAGTCAGAGGCAGGCCCTAAAGAAGCCGGTGGCCTCATTACTTTTGGAGAAGCCATGCTATAAAGTGGTTAAGAGTGCATCCTTGATCAGGAGATATAGCTTAATTGGTGGAGTGCTTTCCTTGCATACCCTGGGGTTAATCCCCAGTACCACTTAAACCTGGAATGGTGGTGGTCCCCTATAATTCTAACACTCAAGAGGTAGAGGCAAGAAGTGCAGAAGTCCAAGGTCATTCTTGGCTACATAGTGAGTTGAACACAATCTGGGCTACATGAGACTCTGCAAGTGGGGGAGGAGTGCAGTATTTGAAAAGAATATCTCCAAGTTCAAAGTCTGACTATTACTATTACGAATCTATTGTTTGACTATAGCCATGACACTTAACCACCCTCTGCCTTAGTCTTTATGGCTATAAAATGTGGGTAAAATGCTACTTACCCTACTGTTGTGAAAACAAGAGTTCAAAGTAGGTGAGTGCTACATAAGTGTTGGTTATTATTGTTGTTCTAGAAACTTCCATGGCTCTTCAGATTTCTCTATTCACTTAAGGTATTCATTTCTTGCTTTTCCCAGCATGGGCTTGGCTAAGGCACTTTGGTGAGTGTCTTACTGAGTCCCAAGTATCTTGCCAGTCATCCATGGCAGGAACATCCCAGGGCAGACTTGATACCACAACATTAGGTACCAGCATTATATTTCTGGGATGCATTTGACCTAAGTCATCTCATGTGTGACCACAGAAGGCTCTAGTTCATTCTTCATGGTAAGGCTCTAGGATCAGTTTATGTCCCATCAAGCTAGGACACTCTTAGGAAACCATCTTCTATAACTTGGGAGAAAACATCTCAAAAAAGACTTCTGTGGACTTCAGTGAAGACAGCAGGTGGAATGGGGCAGCCCTGTCCTGGTGATGACCTGGTTACACCATGCATCTCTTGGCTATCAAGGCCTTGGCTACACATCATTATGTCTTCTGGGTTTAGTGGCTCCTAGTAGAATTTACTTCTGGGCTTCTTGGAGGCAGTCAGATGCCATTTTCTCATCTTTACAAGGGACTGGCCCTGCATCCCTCTGTGATATGGCCAACCATGGTTTCAAGATAGTTTGTCTTAGTTTTATTTTCTCTTGCTGTGAAAAAAACAGCCAAGAGGAACTTAAATGAGAAAGAGTTTATTTGGTTCATAATTCCAGGTTGCCACCCACCATTGCAGGTGAGACAAGGTGGCAGGAACTTGAAGCAGCTGCCCACATGACATCCACAGTCATCAGCATAGAGAGATGAATTTACACACACACACACACACACACACACACACACACACACACACACACGTTAGTGCTTAACTGTTCTCCCCACTATTATATAGCACAGGATCCCTAGCCTAGAGAATGGTGCCACCCACAGTGGGTGGATCTTCTCATTTCAATTGACTTAATCTAAACTGTTCCTCATAGACATACCCATAGGTCAGCCTAATATAGGAAATTCGTCACTGGGACTCCTTCCCAAGTGATTCTAGATTATTACAAATTGACAATTGAAATTAATCAGTAAAGGGTATATCAGAGGCATTAGTGTATCCTGTTTGGTAGGAGGATCTTCTCTGTTTCTGCATTCACAGGTCTTGGTGACCATATGTAATGCAGTCTCAGAGGTCTGTGACTGCCTGAAAATCTTAAAAAGGATGCTACCAGGTTCCAAGATGTCCCCCATTTCTACTTGTTGTCCCCTGTTCTACAGAATTTCTCCAGGTCTTTATTTATATCCTCCTTCAGAATATTGGCATTTAAAGCAACTTCCTACCTATTCTGTCACATGATGCCACCACCACAAACTTCTCTCTGCCCAGATGACCACCAAGCACTCTTATCCTCCACTGTGGTCAAAAGCATATGAGAAACTGATTTTCAGCCTCAGCATTTCCTAAGAGTCTGGGGGACCTGCCAGGCCAGCCTCCGTATCAGCTCAAAGCCAGTTCTCCATGTTGGATTTTTCTCCATCCCTCCAAGTGGAAAAGATGTAGTTAAATGTCCTCTTTGTTGGCTGCTGTCCATTTGCTGTAGTCTGAAGAAGGATGATACAGACTCACATCTGCAGGACTGTACGGCTAGCCCACTGCTCTCCACCTATATGAAGCCTATATGAAGATGTGATGAGGACCTGGACCTCCAAAGGCTGATAATCCCCAGACTGAGAACTTAGTGGCTGATGAATCTAAGCTGTTGATGGCCATGGAAAACTTGGGCTATAAAGAGAGAGACAATAAAGGGGAAGCAGTATGGAATGCATGTCAGAGCAGAAGTGGATAGGCACAATGGTTGGATAGACTGTGGCTCCAGACTGGAATCCTGCATTAGGCAGAGGAAGAAACAGAGAAGAACCCTTTGTGAATTCCCTTGACTCCTTCCTGGATTCAGTGGTGGCCTGGGAACTTTGTGTCCATTCCTCTTTGGCCCCATTCTATATGGGTTGTGACATCTCATGGTTTACTAACCTTAGAATAAGCAGATGGGAGAATCTACCCAGGATTACACAGCAGGTCAATTATACAGAAATGAAGACCTGGGCTGTTTTCTAACAAATCAGTATGCTCACTCCCAGAGCAGAGTCACAGGTTCAAATCACAGGGACACCCAGGCTCAGAGAGGTGTCCCTGAGTGATGTGACTCGTACAGTGTTGCACAGCCCATTAGTTACAGAATTAGGATTAGAACCCCGGTTTCCTAATTTTCATTTAGTGTTTGTTCCTCTTCTTGCCCTTGGTCTGGTTCACTGCTTCTCTCACCTGCTCCCTCATTAGTCAGAAGGAGGGAGCTCCCTCGATGCCAGCATCTGCCAGTGCCATCTGTACAAGTTCAGTCTGGCGGTCCCTAGAGGGTAGGACAGAGGCAGCCCTTCCCGGCTGGGCACCACTTCAGAGGCAACTTGGCTGCCCAGCACAGGGACTGAATGGAAGAACAGGTTTAGCATAAGCTGAGCCCGCCCACCCCCCCTCTCCCTGCCCCCTCCCATGTGTCCTGGGTCTCAGCCAGGGCTTGGCAAATAAATAAATAAATAAATAAAAATAAAATAAATAAATTCTGCATGGCTCCTAGCCAGGCAGACACCCACATTATTGGAGGATTGGGAAAGGTCAGACATGGGGGATGCAAGTTAGCATGGGAAAAAAATAAAAAGACACTGGGTTGTGAATGAGTGGCCTGGGTCTCACAGGCTCTCTGCCTGGAATTGGTAATGGGTCTGGTGGCAGTGACTTCTGACTGGGTGGCTAGGTTTCTCAGGCAAGCCCTAGCTTATATCCCCACTTGGAAGGGGGTCCATGTCCTGGTATCTCTGGTATCTTAGACGAACTTGGCTTCTATTTAGCCCACAAAGGTGGACATTCTTTGCATCCACGGGGTGTCTGGGGCCTCAGGCAGGGGTACCTAGCTCAGTCTTTCCTATTCTGTCTTTCTTGGTTCTGACATCTCCAGGGAGTTGGTGCTGTGTCTTGCTGCCCTCTGTATTCTCAGAGACTCACTGCTCAGGAGCCTACAGTATGATCTCAATAAACACCACTCAGATGGAATGAATGAATCCTTGAATAGTAACATTGGGAGCTGAGCAATACACTTGGTCGGGCTTTTAGCCCTGGCTATAGTGTTCAAAGTCCAGGTACATATGAGGCTGTGTTCTTTTCATCCATGAGTCTGACACTGGGATTAAAAAAAAAAAAAACAACAAACAAAATAAAAACAACATCAAAACCCCCGCAAACAACCCAGCTCTAATCAATAGCATCACTATGTAGCTGGTACTGTCATGGGTGATTGCCTGAGAGCCTTATGATAAGGGCAGATTCGCTAACTTGAACCTGCAATATCTGGTTGGGGAGTCAGATTGGCTATGAGTAGGAGCTCTGGCCAGTGAAAGAAAGTCTTCCTTTGCATGGGAGGAGCTGAGGGCTGCCACAGGAACAGGTGATGGCAATGGTGGGGTGGGGTGGTGATGTCACAGAGCAAGCACAGGCTAGCTCTGATGAGTCAGTAGACAACTCCAAATAGCTGATGGGGGAATGGTCCCTGAAACTCCAGAGCAAGACACTGACAATCAGAGCAGGTTCTATATGTAACTGGTCTATGGGGGGAGGAGGGGCAGGCAGAGTCTGGCTGGAGAAGGTTGCAGTGGTCCTTCTTCTCATCCCGAGAAGAGAGTTTCCTGTGTTGCTAGCCACTCAAGCCTAGCTGCTTGCCTGGTACAGAGGCAGCATATCTGAGCACCACTGAAATTTTGTCAACAACGTTATCCATGTGTGTCTACTGACTGGCCTTGACCCCTGCAGAATTTGGGTTTCTGAGACCACTGCCTCGGCCTGTACAGTGACCAAGACAGCTGTGATTTATAAGATAGCTTCAACCTCTGACAGGGTTCCACTGGGGTGGCCCAGAGGAGGTTAGATACTGGCTGTTGCCATAGCAACTGCCAAGCCAAGTGCTTGGCAACATAGAAGCGGAGCATCCTAACACACATAGAAGCACACTGAGACCAGACAGTGACTCTGGACCTCTGGGACACCTGATGCCCATCTAGAATGTCTCTGTCACTGGAGCCAGTAGTCAGAGTATGGGGAGTCTGATCTGGGGACCCAGAAAAGAGAGCCCTGGAAGTAAACAATGGGTAGGCTGGGGAAAATGTCTTTTAAAAGATTGATCTGAAACAGCAGATATCTGAAAAGAATACATCATCTCTCTCTCTCTCTCTCTCTCTCTCTCTCTCTCTCTCTCACACACACACACACACACACACACACACACACACACACACACGGAAATATATCGGGCCATATTTATTCCCACTGTGGTGAAAATACCTTCCTCACTCCAATCATACACTCATGCACTAATTTCATAATGTAGGTTGTAGGTTGAGCATCTACAGGGTTTAAGAGCAGAGAAGGATAGAAACACAATCTAATTCTACAATACAAACCTGCGTGGCTTCTGACATGTGCTTGTTGCTCTTTTATTAAGTTCCATAGTCTTCATACCCTCTATGGGTTGCTGAACCACCTGTCCCAGTGAAGAGGAACAAAGAGAAGCCTTAGCTAAAGAATAGCAATGGGAAGAAAGAAATGGGGTTTGGTCCCCCAGGTCCTCATTACTATTGGTAGCCTGAACTGGTTATCTCCATCCCTAAGGTCTCTCCTTAGCATGGCCCACCTGTGACTCCTTCCTTTTGGCCTCCATCAGTCCTGTTCATTCATTGCTCCTCCAGGTCGAGGGTGGCAAGGTCTTCCCTCTGCCCCCGTCTCCAGGCTCATGGTATTGCATTATTTTTCCCATGCTTCATGTAACAGGGAACACAAGTATAGAATAAGTAGATGCAGGCATAGAAGTCATGCTTCCAGAAAAGCATCAGCTCAGGCAGGCTCTACTGGCCTCTCCCACAACTGGCTGGCTGCCCCTTTACCCTTCTCACCTGCAAGGACACAAAACTAGAATCTTGGAAGAAAATAGTCAAGAATGGCGCTACCTGTTTTGTCCTTGTCTCAGTACTAACTGGTTTCCATGTCTCACCCTGCTGACATCACCTAGGAAGGTGGCCACACTATGCACAGATGCCACACTGGGCTGATCAGCATGTGGCATGTCTCATATGCTTGGCTGGGTGTACATCATCTTTCCCATCATGCCTTCTTGTTTCTGGGGGGGAGGGAAAGCAAGGATCCATCAGCCCTTTGTTCATTCAGAAGGAGAGGAGGAGGGTAAGAGGGGATTCCCTGAGACTATGGGGCTTGGGAGAAATGACAGAACTGGCCTTCTGTGTCCCTCACTGCTCCATGAGGCTCCTCTGCTCCCTGGCTTTTGAATCACCAGTCAAGAATTTCCTTTTTTATTGCTGACATCATTTTCTAAGACTGAAAACACAAAAGCATGGAATGGAAAAAAAAAATGTCACAGCCCATCTCGTGACCAACCAATGGGAACCCTGAGCTGACTTCCAGTTCTCAAGTGAGATGCTATGTGTGGAGAAGCGTTTCTAGGGCCACTCTGAGCATGGGCTGTTGTAACTACCCACAAGGCACAAAGATGAATGGGTCACTCTGGCTTGTTTGGGGACTTGTCAGAAGATCGTGATAGCTATGTCTTCTGGTCAGAGCTAAGGGGAGGCTACCTACCACTTCCTGTGGTAACTCAGGTCTCCCCATCGGTTATAGGGCTTGGTGGAAAGAGGCCCCACTTTGAAGTGTGAAATAATGAAGGCTGGTGTTTTCCCAGTGTCTCACAGGATTGGAAGGGACAGTCACCATGAACCTCTGGCTTGA
Source organism: Sigmodon hispidus (assembly GCA_004025045.1). Classification (NCBI taxonomy): domain Eukaryota; kingdom Metazoa; phylum Chordata; class Mammalia; order Rodentia; family Cricetidae; genus Sigmodon; species Sigmodon hispidus. Next base: position 396,576 of record PVIH01000088.1, read on the forward strand.
AGTCCTCAAATCCTGCATTCCAGACCTGAGCCATTCTTGTTAGTGTGCCCCAGCATGAGGGTCAGAGACTCTAGTGAAAACACAGAACTGTGGGGCCAAACTCACACTGATGTATTTTCCAGGGGTTTGAATGATAGAGCTCCTTGGGATGTAAAGATACGAGTTCAAGGCCCTAAGAACCTGGAATAACCACAAATAAGTGTTCTGAACACAACCTGAGAATCAGGGTAGAAGATAACGACATGATGTTAAGCACAAAAATTGTCACTGTCATGTGATAACTAAGCTTAGTTAATCCTTGGACTTAGAAAGTATCACGTTTCTTATTTTGGTCTCGGACAAGGACACAAACTAGCTTGGGAAAGATCATTTCTGGACACCCCAGTTTCAAGGGGCACCCCAGATTTACAAATTGATTATATCAGAGGAAGAGAAGAGTCTCCTATTGGGGGTCCCACGGAAGTGAGTGTCATACTTACCAGTGCAAGAGCATTCTCAGAGAGCCCAGGGCTGGCTGAAGCCATTCTGTGTCTCCTCTAATTCCTGTGTAGGTTGGGTGTGTTCATTAAATACTAATTGTTACAAAAAAGAAATTGACTGAAACAAATCTGCAGTCCCAGGCAGAGGCATGGAGAAGGGTGGAGGAACAGAGAGGCCCCTGGGAGTATCCAGCCTCTCTGGCTCTATGCTGGAGACAGATTAGGATGTGGAGAGCACTTAATGGTCCAAACCGATTAGGGGAGAAGTTAGAGCTGAGGGTGCACAGCCTAGTCACTGATAACCAACTCCTTGTATAGGAATTAGCCAGCCCATGGGCACAATGTAAATAAATAGGCTACTGTCTGCAGTCAGGTCAGCCCATTCAGTTATGGAATCAGTCATCCTCTGAAATGTTCTATATCCTCACAACAATTCACAGACATCTCCCTTCCCTCACACTTATTCTGCTGGAAGAACAGTTTATCTAGTCTGTATGGCATTCCTTATCTAGAAGCATCTAAGCTAAAGTATCATTTGCCCACAGTTGGGAAGTTCATCCTCAACCGATCTCTGCTATGCTCCTGATCAGTTACTAAATATCCATAAAACATTTTAGCTTGAAGAATCTGTCCACCTTTATACCTGTCTCCTAGTCCAATGTACCTAACAGACTTTTTAAAGGTGTGTGTGTGTCCATGCACTGCATGTGTGTGCAAGTGTACATGTACAAGTGTGTTTGTGTTGTGTGGAGACCAGAAGACCACCTCAGATGTCACTTCTCTTAAACTATATACCCTCTCCATTGTCTCTCTCCTCCCCTCCCCGTCTCCCTTCCCCTCTCTGCCCCCTCCTCTCTCCAGAGTCTTTCATTAGCCTAGTACTTGCCAAGTAGGCCAGGCTGGCTGCCAGGGACCCACAGGGATCAGTTTGTCTCCACTTCCCCAATGCTGAGATTATAACACAGGCCACCAAGCCTGGCTTTTGTTACATGGTTCCTAGGGTCAAAGACATCTCTAGGGTCAAGTGTGAAAAAATTTTGAAGTGTGTTAAACAACAATCCTGGCCAATTTCAGCATATCTTAAATGCTGATATTACTCAAAACCCATGTAGGGGCTTCTTGCAAATGCAAGACTCGCACTCAGAAGGACTGAGGTGGGACATGAGATCGGGCTTCCCTAATGAGCTCTCGTGTGACTCTGAAGCTCGGGGTACTAGTCTTGACTAAACCAAAGTATAGTCTGTGAGCTATTTGCCAATGGTCTGTGCAGGAGACAAATATCTGAGAGTGAACACTGGAAATATGCACAGCACTTTGATATTGTTCAACGTCATGGAGTATGCTCTATGAATCTGCATGCTGTCCTTTTCCATTTTAGTTTTCCTAGTCATTATTCTGGTATTTGACAAAAAGTAGCCTACGAAAGACTGGAAATGTTACTGAATGGCTCGTCTTTACCACAGATAGTTTGTAAAGCCTTGGGTTAGAAGGGGCCTCTGAGACTCAGATGCTCTGCGCTCATGCACAAAACCTTCCTGTCTTGGACAACATGCCCTAGAGACGGTAATCCCTGCTAAGGATTCCCAGCCAGGTTTTTGGCTTCATCCCATCTCCCTGTTTTCCAAACTCAGCTCAGTGTTTTCTTTTCTGAGAGAGAATTCCAGGGATCTCAGACAAAGGTTAAGCTTATGGGGGAGGGGGACTATGCCAGGAAATGCCAGGAGAGTGGGTGCTGGGGAGCCTGTATGCACAGCCCTAAGTTGCCACCCCAAGTCTGGACAGCTCACTCTCTCCCTTCCCAGCAGGCTTTCCTTCTACTGTGGCAACCATCTGCCCCACTTCTGAGAAAGAAAAAGCCAGTCTGAAAAACAGGCCGGTGAGGCGGCTTCCTGCCCCACTGGCTGGAAGGGGAGGGCTGGGTTAATGAAGCCAAGTGCAGTTATGACGGGCCTGGGGCCAGCTGGAGCTCACCCAGCCTTGACCTACGGTCCTTTGGCAGAACCCAGGCTGCTGGGGGAGTGGCTAGAGACAAAAACATAGTCTGGTTTTCTCTCTGCAGAGGAGGTCTTTGTTACTGTTGGATTACTGTGGGCTGTCCTGCATGCTGGCCAGGTCCTGGTGGGATGACCCTGGGGAGTTAGGACTGGCAGGTCTCCCTGCTAACTGTCCCATTCCCAAGCATTCCTGGCTGGTCCTGTGTGGAGCCGCTGATAGGTCCCTTTATCAGCATTCTATTTTTGTCACCCAGTCATTTAGGTTTCTTGTTTTGTTTTGTTTTTGAGACTGAAACACACTATATAGTCCAAGGTGGCCTTGAGCCCACGATCCCCCTACCCCAGTCTCCCAAATGCTGGAATTTCAGGTATACACCACTATGGGAATCCCTCACATAGAGCTGCTTTATAGATGGTCTCACTATCTTTTCTAAATGCTAATTAAAGGATAATAATTCAAAGAGTAGAGATCAGTGTTGAATAACTGTGTTCTGAATGATCACATACCACTTGAAATCAGCCACTCCAGTGTTCAGAAAAGATGATTTTTGGTCAGGTCCAGATTTAGTTCAGTGGTTAGATTTTGATGTGTGCTTAGGATTTATTGGATGCTCCTAAGCTGTTTCATCTCTCAGTCTGTATAATTTGTGAGTGAAGTGTCAAGATGGTCAACAAGAGAACTTGTCATTGAGAAATGTGTGTGTGTGTGTGTGTGTGTGTGTAGGCCTACACACATGCACAATTGTGTGAGCACCTATGTTTTCTCCCTTTTATATAAAAAGAAATTCTAAATAGTGTGTGCTTCTAATGTTTTCTTCCAGGGAAGGGTGTGAACCATTGTTAGCACGCAGTTACAAACAGGCACAAGGAAGGGGGTGGACTAACTTTGGTGATGTCCTGCTGGCTAGGTAAGAACATAGCTTTTGCACAATTGATTGGCCTCAGCAGACCTGTCTCCCGTCCTGGCCTCCGAGGCTGGTGTGGTTGTGAGTCTCCTTGTTGTCCCCTCCTGCTGTTTGTGGTTCAGGTCACTACCCAGATTACTGTGCCAGTTCCTGGCTGGGTGTGACACACAGACCCAGGACCATATGCTAAACTCTCTGGCTGACCCAGGACCTGGCCCAGGGCAGTGGCCTCATTAGCTCTGTCCCATAGCCAGGGAGTCTCCCAGCATGTGCTGAACTTCAGGATGCACATTTCCTGAAAAAGGAAATCAAGGGAGGAAGGGGTGGTTGGGGACACTTTTGTGTACCATGGTTCAAATCTGCAAGGACACTTGAAGTCATCACCTTGTTTATTACTGATACTAACCCATACCTACCCTTCCCCTCAGGGGCAGGTAGCCACAGGTTCCATTGAACAACAGTTTCTCTGTGGGCCTGTTCTCCAGCTGTTAACCCCACTGAGAACTTCAGAGCTTTATGAATCTAGTATGGTGTTGTCCTTGGATACTGATCATAGCTCAGCATGATCTTGGTTTTGCACCATAGTTTATATCTTGCCATATGAGTCCTTTGGGCAAGGGAAAGGACTCTGTCATTGTCTTTCTGTTTCATTTGATTAAGCAGCCAGTCTCTTGTCCCTGCCTCAGGCTACTTAGATGGACATTGGAGTGTGGACCCAGTCAACTTTTCTAGTGTTACTGCTACTACAAACATCAGTAAGACTAGGTGACTCCCTCTTTGGAATACAGGTGTCTCTCAGACTTGGCTGATTGTTTTCCTCAGAGATAGGGTATCTGCTGTGTTGCCACTTTCTGAGGCCAATCACCTGAACATTTTGACAAGGAATGACGAAGCTTGTGGTTGTATTAAGTAGCTAACTCAAGGCTTACAACCACACCAGCCTCTAAGGCCAGGTGGGCAGACAGGCCTGCTGAGGCCAATTGTAAGTGCAAAAGCTGTAGTCTTAGCCAAGACAGCAGAACAACCCCAAATGTTAGTTCAGTCTCTTTCCTGGTTGTACCCACATGCTAGCAAGGTCTTTTCCATGACCAATGCCTGGCACAGTTCTGGAATTCTCCATGAGGAAAGCTGGGGAAGTGAATAGAGAAGGAGGTGAGAATACCTGGTGTCATATCCCCTCAGGATTCCTGGGAAAGAAAATCAGAACATAGGAATCAAGAGCTGGTAAGATTGCTAAGCAGATTGCCAGCCACCAAGCTTGGTGACCTGAGTTGGATCTTCTGTATCCACATGATAAAAAGAAAGAACCAGTTCTGACCTACACTTGCATGCCATGGCACATGTGCTCACACACATACACTGCACCTGTGCATAGATATGCATACATACATACATGCATGTGCACAGAGTTAAAAACTGTAGTAAGCTTTTTTTTTCAATTCAGAAAAACAGAATATAGAGTTAGAGACTACAACCCCTGAGTACAAGTGAAAAGGTTACAGATTTGTTCCTCTGCTAAGAAGCACCATAGTTCCCATGGGGTACAGAGACATCATCTGTACTAGAGTGTTCCTTGCCTGTACACATGGGTAGATCAGAAAGTTTCCCAAGGACCTCATCTCATGGTTGCTATGGACATGAGTTTCCAGGTTAGAGACCTTGTTAGAGTGGACACTCTCTTGTGTGATGGTCTGCATCCCAGGATTGAGGCTTGGTGCGGAACCTCTGAAGGTACAGAGTACCAGGTAAAGCAGGGACATTGAAGGAGCCGAACAGCATCAAAGCGGTTGTTGATAAATGATTCCCAGAGGTGCACTTCAAAACTGGCTCTGTTTGCACTGAAGCGTGGCTGTGGGAATTCTAACTAGTGCAACACTCTTAGAAAACAATTCACAAATATTTAGCAAGAGACTTGCAAACAGTCAAATCCTTTGAACTAGTGGTGGTTTCTGTAGGAACCAAGTGTAATTTTAATCACCTAGGTACATATTTCAACATTACTCAGCATGCCAGAAACTGAAATTATTTTGGCCATAGTGGTACGTGCTGTGCCTGTGATCCCAGTTCTTGGGAACCTGAGGCAGGAGGATTGCCAGATTGAGGCCAGCTTGGGCTAGAGAGTTAGTTCCAGGCTAGTGTGACCTCATTTAAAAATTGAAATTGAAATTGATTTAAATACTATTTATAGGGGAATGGTTAAATAGATTTTGTATATAACACAGTCACTGGAAATTTAGTCTCTAAAGGCCAATCTTGTAACTGAGTCTCATGAAATAACATTAAGTGAAAAAAACATGATACAATTAAAGCCTTCTATATTGCACAAAGAGCCAGAAAGGAATCTACCAAATGCTAACTGGAGCTGTGTTGGGAAAATGAGACAACATTTGCTTTATTAATTTTTTTCTATTCATCCACATTTTTCTTGAGTTTCCTTAATGAGCATTTATTACTTCTGTAATTGAAAAAAAAGTAAGAAATATAGAAAAATTCTTCGTCTTAGAAGAAAGATGTTTTAAAAGCCCAGCATCCTGTCCATGCCAAGTACACAGCTAACTAGACAGGTATGCAGCTAACTGGACAGATAAGCAGCTAACTGGACAGATAAGCAGCTAACTGGACAGATAAGCAGCTAACTGGACAGATAAGCAGCTAACTGGCTAAGTCACTCAGTAGTGAGGTGGTCAGTGGGTTTGCCTGGTGGCTCAACTGTCTCAACTTGTGCTATAAATAGGACTTGAGGGTTGGAATATGAATGGAGCCTGAGCTTTCCCTTACTTCTGGGCTGATTGGATACCTAACAGCATTTATTTAGAGATTTATTTGTTTTAAACTAAGGATGAATGAAAAGAACTTCATGGGAGAAATAATTGCCCTTAAAAAGTTACATTCTCTGGGCCTGGGGAGATCACTTGGTGGCAAGTGTGAGAATTGGAGTTTGGATTCTAAGATCCCCACACAAATGGGGAATGGCCATGGTGGCCTTTCGGGTAATTTCACCACCTGGAAATCAGAGACCAGGGATCTGGAGAGCAAGCTGGCTAGCCAGGCTAGTCTGTGGCTAGCTCTGGATTCAACTGAGAGACCCTGTCTCAAAGAATAATGTGAAGAGTAATGGAGGAGCAACAAACTTCAACCTTGAGCCTCCATGTGTGCACACATATATGCACACATGAGAACATACATACACATAGATCACATGCAAAACCAACCAAACAAAATTACATAGTTATCTAGGGATAAGATACCTATGCATATATACCCCAAACAGTATATGATCATGATAACATGCAACTATATTTGTGTATATGTGTGTTTTGATGTGTACATATATATGAGGTACACACATGCAGATATATGTACTAACAAGTACACATGTCAAGCACACTCAAAAGTACTAGTAGACTGGACAAAATATGATCCTGTGCAATGGAAAATAGGTACTTATCATTCTGTGTTAGCAGCATTGTCTTTGGACACAAAGGACAGCATATCATTGCAGATCGTTTTTTTGATAGCAGTAACAATGATTGCAGACCATGTCAATACTCTTTTATTAATGAGCTGATGCTGTAGCAATCTCCATTGGCAAAATGCCACACATAGCAATTTTAAACTCCATCCTTTGCCAAAGTTGACTATCCATGCTTAGCATGAGAGGCTAGTGAGTGGATCTTCTGTACGGTTCTCACCCTCGAGGTGAGTTTGAGCAGCGCGGCACCTTTGATCCAGGAGGAACTTGAACGTGCCTCAGGATGCTCCTAAAAGCTGGCATGATGCAGAGCTCCTGTGTTTGCCCCATGGTTCTCAGCTGTTCAAATATTACCCAGGCAGGAAGGCAAACAAGCAGAAGAGAGCCCTGTTCAAGCCTGGGTCAGTCGTTCAGGCACTGGAGACTGGTGGTGCTCTTAGCTCACTGGCAGCTGCTTTCTCCAGGGGTTTCAGGCAAAGAAGGACAAATGCCACATTGCATTAGGAAGCACATCTAGTGTCTGCCCTTATGCCTCCCAGAGAGCCTCTGGCTTCCTTTTATTCCCATCTCGTGTGGCCTTTTTCTTTTCTTTTATCTCCCTTGAAGAAGGCAAATAGAAATGTGAACAGCTGATTGAGAATGCTCTGGCTGCCTAACAGTTCTGAAGGGAATCATGAGGCATAGAAGAGGTGACTCCTAGGATGGCCAAGCCCCTCTGGCTCCTGCCCTGGAAGGAGTGGCAGATTGCCAGGGGCCTCCAGTATCCTGTGACCACCTGCCCATCTCTAGGCCTTGCTCAGGGCTCTTGGAACTGGCCTTAAAGCCGTATCAATGCTGTAGTGGCCTGGAGGTGCTTTTCTCTTTTGATTCAACTTGGAATGCGCAGGACAAGGTTTCTTCACGTACTTCAAAGTATGAATGTGTCTTGAATGTGGGATGTGGGTTTGGGGTTAAATTCTTGGCTTTCTTAATATATAGGACAAAGGTTACTAGGCTGTTTTCTTCACAACTATATTACTAGATAGTGAATAGTTTATAAATGATTTTCTGCTTAGATGTCTTTCTCTGCATCTGTCTCTCTCTGTCTGCCCCACCTCTGGTTGCAGTTTAAATCTTCATTCTCGTATGCCAGGCAAGTGCTCACCCACAAAGATGTGCTCCCAGCTCTCCCATCCAATTTGAGAAAGTCACTCTACTCTTAATTTTTATATTAAATAAACTATTTGATAAATCTAATAGGTTCTTTATTTTTTATTTTCTGAGATTATAATTATGCCACTTGCCCATTTCTTCTCCTCCCCCCAGCCCTCTTTTATACACCCCTTATTCTATTTCAAATTCATGGTCTCTTTCTCTTTGATTATTTCTCTCTCTGCATGTATGTATATGTCTGAATGTATAAATATTATCCACTCAACCTTTATAATGTCACTTGTATATAATTTTAGGGCTAATCATTTGGTATTAGATAATGAATTTGGTGTGCTTTTGCAGGTAATTTCTTCTGATTTCAGCATCCTTAGTTGCCTGTCACCCTTAGTCTAAGGTGGAGGCCTCCTGAGCATTCCCCTATCTGTGTTAGCAAGTCCACTGGTGTCATCCTTGTTCAGGTCATGGGTTAGGCAGCCATCCATGATGGTGAGACTTCAAGGGTATAGCTTCTGACATTTCTTGGAGACCAACTCACGGCAGACTTCCTTTTCCTCTGGCTCTTCTGGTCTCTCTGCCCCCTGTTCCACAATGATCTCTGAGCCTTAGGTGAAGGAGTTTTGTTGTAGATGTATCAGTTGGGACTAGCCTTAATAACTCTGCATTTTGATGAGTTATGATTCTCTGTAATGGTCTCCATCTGTTACAAAGAGAAGTTTCCTTGACTAAAGGGTAGGACTACACTCATCTGTGGGTATAGGAGAAGTATTTAGAATGTAGTTATGGATTAGTAAAATGATTATTGCAGGTTCTTCTCCAAGATCCAGGACTTCACTGCTCCAGTATCTGGCTAGGTTTTAAGTGGGTCTTACATTTAGTGAGCTGTGAGTTACTGTCATGGTATGTGTGTCACTATTATAACTTTTGGTTATCATGTCATGCTGGTTAATGTTGTAGTTTATAGATATCATATCTTTTTAGGACTGTTAGTTGCCTCCCTCCTTGAGAAGCTTGCATGGTGCCTTCTGGTACCATGAAAGTTTGGAATGAAAGCTTTTGGGTCAGATCCAACTTGAATTCTCTGGGCCCTGTGTTCAAAATGCATGCAGTCCTCAACAGTATGGTCTTACTTTTCACATCTGTGGATCAAATAAGGGTACAAGTAATAGCCTACAATGTGTTGAGAGTGAGAGTGCCTTTGACAACTCTGGTCAATAACTCAAAAAAGAAGCTTCTCATGCCCCCGTGTCAGTTGTTGTTGTTGTTGTTGTTTTTTTTTTTAACATATCCCCAGCTCTAGAGGAAAGTATCGTCATCCAGATGGAAAATAGGGCTATTGGAATATATATATTTATTCTCAATATATGGATAGGTAGGTAGGCAGGCAGGCAGGCTGATAGATAGATGATAGAAAGATAGATGGATGGATAGATGGATAAATAGATATAGTATGTATATACACTAACATATATGTATGATTTTTCCCAGACATTTTGTTATTTTACCCACCTTTCTCCTTCTTTTGTATCTAATTCTCCCTCTATAAGTAACCCTACCCCCATCTCCCTGGACAGATCACTCATACCTGCTATTCTCCTCTCAACAATAGATTCTGTGCTTGCATTTAGTGTTTCCAATGTGTTTGACTATAAGCTTGCATTGGAATCACATTAAATGTTTGTTTGTTTTTTAACATCTTGGGGGACATGTTGGGGTATATAGCTCCTTTCCTATCTTACTACGATGAGACTACAGATGTGACTTTGACCCCTGCCTTGCTTCCCCACTGCCAGTTTGAGAATTTGCAGGACTCTCTGAGTCTCAGGTTTTTCCATCAATAATAAGGATAAAAGCTGGACAATCCAGCTCTTAACTGGAACCTGCTATTGTAGGTTACGTTCCCAGTTTTGGAATACAGCAGTTACCAAACCCCTGTGTGAAAAGGGATTATAAATATAAGCTGTGGCAGGTAAAGTTACCTTGCTACTGAGAGGAACCGATTTGGATCCATGATGGAAACATGAGTCTTCAACCTAGACTCTGGCTTCTACAACACTCCTTATAACACGATCTCCGGCCCTTAACCTTGGCAGTGGGGAGTTCTGCCTGGTAACTCCCCTTATTCGGTGGTGTTGAACCAAAGCCGTCTTTCCTAAAGCAGAGCTCCTGAGCTAGCCACTTCAGCGTCATGTGGGGGCTTGGTTAAACATTCCCATTCAAGAATTCTAGCTGGTTACAGTGGCTCATGCCTGTTCTTCCAGTAGTCAGGAGACTGAGGCAGGAGGATCACAATGAGTTTGAGGTTAGCCTGGGCTACATTGTGAGTTCTAGTTTGGACTATAGCATTATACCCAGTCTAAAATGCTCTCATGTACACATACCGACACACACACATTGTGCCCCTCTCCCCATTGTGTGTGTGCTCACATGCATGTGCAATATCCTGTTCTTCATACCTTAAACCTATCCTTTCTCTTTGTTTATCTTCCCAGGATGGGATATTGTCTATTTCCTAGGATCCTGGGATGCAGCCAGGTTGTTTAACATCAGGATGATGAAACTCTTTGGAGCTGACAGCTGTCTATACTTGAGCCTCAGCCCAGCATGTGTAGGACCACATCTTATCTGCTCCCTCTATGGATCATTGCACACCTCTGGGCAGTTTCTGTGATACCACCCATCTGTGCTAGGCACCAGGGATTGAGCCAAGAGGACTGTGCTATTGCAATGGAGGAAAAACAAGCCCTCTGGGGGAGGCGTGCTAGATAAATATGCCTCCTCATTATCACCGTGGGGCCTGTGCTGCCCTTCACACATGACCACAGCACAGCAAATTCCACAGGCACCTCTCCACGGGGAGTTGGGCAATGGATAACAACTGTCAGGAGGTTTTTTTTCTTTGGTATTTTGGTTCATTAAAAAAGTTATCTGTAGTTCCCAGAAGTCCCAAGAGGATGGGCTGCTTTTACTCCTGGAATCCCATCTGGGGCCAGTTTCAGTGACTTCTGGCCAATTCTCAACTGTAAGTCAGCCAGCCAGGACTATGTATTATTCAGTGAACCCTGCCTTGGAGTGTAAGGACAGGGAGCTAAGAGGGTGGTGTCTGGGTTCAAGACTATGTCAGCCAGTAGCAAACATCAGACTTGAATTAAATACCTGGTCTCTACCCTCAAAGATCTTGTGATCTGGGGACAGTGTAGAGACCAAGCAAGCTAATCATTTAGATGGCATCTTTCATTGCTTATGAAATCATCTGTCACTGGATGAGCCACATCTCAGGGTTATGGAGCCTAAGCTTTTCCATTGTTTTGTCACTGATGGTTTATGACCTTGGGCAAGATTGTGTCTTCAGTACATGCTATGTCTTTCCTTCCAGAAGATTTGATTTGACGGATGCTGACTAAGCATGTGCTGGGTGCTGAAGAGACCCCCAGTTGAAAGAAGGAGATATCTATAAAAGCCTACAGTACACAGGAAACTCAGAGCAAAGGCTTCCATGGAGCATGGAGGTCTGTACAAGGTCCAGAGGATAGCAGAAGAAAGAGCTGTGGATGCTAAAGTAGCTTTTTTTTAGACAAGGTTTTGAGATGCTATCTTCATTTAACACTTTCCCCTTATGGGATTTTTACAAAAGCCAGGACTTATAAACCTAGCTGTAGCTGACCTGTAGCCCAGTTCTAGTAATAGAGAATGTTGGCACCAAATAGTATGGATATCTGTTGTAAACAAGATAAAGAGTGCTCACATCAGGACTTTTAGACCAGAGGATAGGTGCCCATTTCCAGATTGTATTGGCTATCACATTAGTTTAAAGTAAACTACATCTCAACAAGTGATGCTTTCATAGACAGAATTCCAAACATCAGTGGTTCAAACACTATCAGAAGAGGCAGGGATGTATCTATAATGTAAATTCTCCTCATCCTCCTTCTTTAAATACCATTTCACTTTGCGTTTTTGAGACAGTCTGGTTCTGTAGCCCAGGCTGGCCTGGAATGCATCATGTAGCTCAGGCTGGCCTCCAATTCATAACAATCTTCACACCTCAGTTTCTCAAGTGCTGGAATGATAGGGGTGATCCACTGTGTCCAGTTACACATTATTTTACACACAAGACTTCTGAGACCCAAAGCAGTTAGCTCACTGGCCCAAGCTAATATTTGCCTTGGCTATTCTCTATGAAACTTCTTAGACTGATAGTTTTTCAGAGAATGGGGAGATGCAAGAATGTAAAAACATTGCTCATGTAACAGGGTTGGGCTGAGTCCTCAGAAGTTATGTGGCAATAGAGGAATTGGAAAAGTCTACCACAGTGTGCCTGACCCCCACTCACACTCCCTATTTGAGAGCGGCTAACAATAACTCAAAAAGTAATTTCTCAGAGCACACTCTGTCCAGCCGTGTGCCAGGGGTTATAAGGAGGTAGAACTGTGAATTAAATACTCCACTCTGCTCCTTGTATCCCCAGTTCTGAAATGGTAACAATAACCATCTTCGTGGCTTCAGAACATCAGCCAGATGGCACAGGAGAGAAAAACCACTTCCCCTGTATGAGGCAGTGAGTCTGTACCAGCGAATACCATCTCCTGGCACCCTCAGGACTGCTGAGACTGACATAGGGGTTTCTTCCAGAAACACAATTAATGGGGAACTGAAAAAGAGCTTTCATAGAAGCATATAGTAGCGTGTAGGTGGGGGTTTCCCAGATGCTGCACCTACCCTTTCTTCTGGTAGTCAGAGAAAAGCACCATGTTACCACAAATAGGATCACTCCAAAGACCTCTCAGGCAGCTGTCACACTACAGCCTAGGCCTCCTCTTCTCTACATCTAGTGGCCCTGTATGATGCCCAGGTGGTGTGTTTTTCTTTTGTCCTATCCAAGACTGCATTGTTGCATTGTGGGAAACAACACTTCTGTGGAGACATCATCTCCTTTCTTTGCTTCACTCAACCCCAGGCCTCTCCTGCTCCAATGATCGCTGCCAGGGCCTCTTCTTGCCCAGAAGAAACCTGGGGAGCAAAATAGAAAGCAGAATGGCTGTGTCCTGCATGCTGGTGACCACAGGGGCAGCTGAGAAATCAAATGATCTTCACTGATAGATACCAAGAGCTGAGAGGAGAGGCAGGTATCGGGAGGGAGAGAGGCTGATGCTGCGTCTGCATCCTTGGTGGATGCATCCCAGGCTTGAGACTGTGTCCATTTCTGGGTGCTGCTCAGGAAGATGCATGAAAAGAATACAGAGAAGAAATTGAGTTGGTCATCTCAGCTTTCTTCAGATGAATTGATTGATTGATTTTGGCATGGTCTCAAGTATCTCAGCTGGCTTTGAACTTGCTATGTGGCATGCTCAGATGGTGAACTGAGGAAGGAGGTGCTGGTTTTCTGACTACGTGCCGTATGCATGCTACCCATAATGCTACATCACTAGCCTTATAACCTTAATTTTCCACCCTGTCCGATGGAATGGTTTTTCTTACTCCTTTATACTCATTTTCCTCTATTCCTCTTTCTTTAGAACTTGAAGACGCCTGGGTGGGGAAGCTCTGGGTTCTCAGAGGGTACATTCTGCCTTCACCATCCTCTTGAGAGTCTATGGTCAGGAAGCAAAGGGCATTTGGCTAAAAAAAAAATGATCCTTAAGATTGAGATCATTTGAAGCAATTTGATAAGAAGATGAGAGAATTTATTTATTTGGGGATCTGGTTCTTTTCCAACTGGGTCCCAGTAAGTAAGGCTTGTAATGAAATAGCATAAATATTTTTTATTAAACAGCTTTTTCTAAATAGCAGGAGAGGAGGGAGGGAGGAGGAGGGAGAGAAAGAGAGAGAGAGAGCGAGAGAGAGAGAGAGCGAGAGAGAGAGAGAGAGCGGGCCAATTGTCTAATAGAAAGTATCTGGGGAATATAGTGTAGGTTGTTTTCTCCTGTGTTTTGTTTTTTACAAAATTCATGAGGCTTGCGGAGAAGTTTTTGCTGGCATTCATGTTTGATGAAGAGAGGGCAGTGCAGGCGAGAGAACATTCAGAAACAAGCATTGCCAAAGGCACCCACACTACTTGTAGGGAGGCAATTGCCCTACTTCCACACAGGTGGATATGAGACCAGCAAGCATCTGGAAACTTCAAGACAGGTGAGCTACATTAGCTTATGCTCAGTCTGTATCCTTTCTAGAACATTCTTGGGGAAATTTCTTCTATTTCAAATCTTGACCAAAAACCATAGGTAGGACTGATTGCGTAGAATTAAGGATGATGGGTGCTGACCTCTTGCATGATGACGGTGTTGGAGGGCTGGCATGGGGATTGGGAGTGCATCTCTTCAACCTTACCAGTGGTTGACTAACCTGAGAGGAGTAGCTTTCATGGAATAAATCTCTTTTTGGTAGCAGAAATTTAACAGTTGCACTAATTTTTCTTGTACTTATTTCTTGCTATATGCACCTTGCCTAATATTTTTTTTTCCTTGAAGTTTTGAAGGACCCTCAGAATATACTCTTTAAGAAAAAGTATTTGGGAAAGCTGAGTGGAATATAAATGAGGAGAAACAACCACTTGCTTGGGAAGCAGTGGGTGCTGGGCCTTATTTAACATTGAGCCCTTGCATGGAGTACAGCAAATGTAGATATGAGCATCCTCCCTTCTCATGTTCTTAACTGGTTGTACTTTGCATTGTGGAGTGATGAGTAATTTCTTTTAGTGTGTAAACTCCCAAGATTTTTTAACAAAATTTGCTTAGTCCCGGGGCCTGTGCTGACACACCTGGTTGGGGAGCGGTGGCACCTTTCTGTAGCTTCCCACTTCTTCAATTTTCAAAGCAAGCAGAGCTTTGCTTGCCAAACCATGGCCACATTTGATTCTCACAGCAGAAGGGGAGTCAGGCACTGTGGGGTGGACATTTTCGTCTTGCAGACTGGGAGCTAAGGCTATGTGTGGCCCAGGCATTGTATGAGATCACACCCTGAGAGCTGAGATTCAGACCCCACTGTTTACCCATGTTAGAAAAATTCCATTGCATAAATTTACTTATTTATTGTGTATGTGTGTGCATCACATAGCTCCTGGAGAGGACAGAGGGTGACTATGGAAACTCTCCTTCCACCGTGTGGGGCCTGGAAAAGATTCTGAGGCTGTTATCCTTGACAGCATGTGTCTTTACCTGCTAAACAATCTTGCTGGGCTTGCTTATCTCATTTTCATCCAGGATTCCATGAGCTGGAAAGACAAAACGCTTGTACTTTCCTTCTTTTCATTAACTTTTTTCTTTCCAAATCTCATGTAAGTTCTTTCACTCTGCACCTACACATCACTGACTGTAAACTACACTGTTTACCCAGAATAGGGTACCATTACCCCATCCCTAACCAAACATGGCATATCCTCTGTCCACAGCATCTTAACTCATCCTAGCAGCTCCTTCTCCATTCAGATATCACCTCCCATGGGAATCTCAAATAGTCTTTGATCTATTCGATTCTTTCTTCCAACCCTGGAACAAACCAAATCCTTTTTGTTTTGCTGAGCCTTCCAGCATGCCCAACCCAAACAGCACCATAGTTATTTAATTCACAGTCTACCAGTCTTATTGGATTCTGTGTTGGGCAACCACATTTGTCTTGGAGCCTCCAGTGCCATGTACTGAAGGTGCATATGGTACAGATACTCCTCGACTTCTGGTGGAATTATGTTCTGAAAAACCTATTGTAAGCTGAACAGATCATGAGTCTCAAAATGCATTCATTTTAATTAAGGTATCAACTCCCCTGGCTTAGCTTTACCTCTTAAACATGCTCAGAGCACTTACCTTATAGCCTGTAGTAGATCAAAATCCCTTAACACACAGCCCATTTGATAATATGTTGCATACCTAGTGGGATTTATTGGCTGCCCTGCTGAAAATAATGAACAAAATGCTTCTGATATTTGTGTGGGTGAGCTTTGACACCCTCATGAAATCCAGAATTTCTAAATTAAAAGAAGTGGGAACTGTGGGTAATTTTTGTTTGCTTGTTTAATTCAGTGAGGTACCAAAAAGCCTAGTCTGGGTGGCATTGTCCTTCAGTGTCCAGTGACTTCTCTGCTTCAGGAGAGACAGCAGCTTCTCGACCCCAAGGAGAGTATCTCTGTGAGTTTAACCATTCTGTTAGAAAATTCTCCTAAGAGTTGGGTCAGGATGGAAGTGAGCGTGTTCTACTCCCAAGGACCTCTGGAGAATATTGAAAGGTAAGGAGATGACAGGAGAGACAATGGCACACCCATCTCATGGGCTCTGAGAGCCTCCACCCCCACCCTGAGGCCCTATCTGACCAGATGCTGTCACACCATCATCCTACCCAGGCCTCTACCGGAAACACTGACATGGAATGGGGAACAGAGATGCCCTGTATCAGAGGACTGTGGTAATCTGGGATGGACAAGGAGACAACCTTTTCTTAGCTGGGCTTTTTTCTTCATATACTTACACTGGCTGTCGAAATCTTTTCCCAGCTCTCACTCTTCTTTGTCCCCAGAAAATAGACAAAGAGCTTGTTACAGGGCAAAAATGATGGCCATGATGACTACCTACCACCAACATTATAGCTTTTCTCTACAGATCTCCTTTGCTGAATTTAGGAGTAAGGATGTCTCTTTGCATTGATAGAGAATTGCTACATAAAAACTACATGATCCATGTTATTGTCAGGACTTCACACATACTCATTACACCAGTCATAGTACTTCTTTTTGTCTTGGGAACATACCTAGTATGTGTGTAAAATATCTAGAAGCTATGTTTTTAATTTAAGGGTTTAACAAGCAATGATCCTTTGGCAGTAGTGGAGGAAGAGCCCAGAACCAATATCGCTCCTACAGCTCATGGTGGCTATGGGTGTGTTTATGTACACAGACTTCTGATGGATGCATTCTGATACCCACCAGTGACTTCTAATTATCAGCTACTAAACCTCAACTTCCCCCTAGCTCTCACTGGCTTAGACTTGGCATCTATCAGCAGCTCCTTTTGACATCCCCCTTGTTTTGAGGAGGTGCCTGTCACGGAATATTAAGGCTCTGTGGATCACCCCCTCAGAACCGAGAGTGAGACCCCCCAGTTAGAATTGCATCTGACAAGAGAGATGAATTCATCAAAATCAACAGCTTCTAATGAAGACAATGGCTGGGTGCTAATGGGAGCCTTAAGGAGTTAGGCATGGATTAAAGGCTCTGCAGCCTTCAAATGCAGATGTCCCTTAATAAATCACATGTTGAAACTCATCGCTTACTCCTTGGGTCCACTTTTTAATGAAGACCATGGTGAGCTTGTTTCTCAGCTCGGGAATGAACAGGAGCTAAGCTGCCATCTTCATTCGGCCCCGGTCAGCCTGGAATGTCTCATGATTGTTCTCTGATGTACAATGACTGCATGCTGCTGGGCAGGCGGCTCTGCAATCAATCCCAGCTGCAGAGCTGTGGGATGGGCCCCCGCCACCTGAGCCTCAGGTTGAAATCATCTCTTATATCCCCATTAAACCCTGGCCCCCTACCACATGGGAGAATTTATAGGGAAAATGAGGTTTTATTAAAGCCAGGGGACCTCCTCGACAGAACAGAATGCCTAATAAGAGCTATATGGCTTTCTTATCTTGGATGAAACTTTTCATTTTCCCAGATTCCTTCCTTTAGTTGCTGCTGCTACACATCTCCATTTCCACGGGTGCCTCATTATTTGGCTAAAAAATGCCAAAAACCCGTTAGTAGCCAAACTATCCAACAGCTTTTACCCTCTAATGAAGACCCAATGGCTTAGAGTACATGTGTTTTAATCTCTGAACACAGTGAGTTCAAAAGGTGTGTAAGCTTCCCAATGGTTGTGTGATCTGGATTTCCAAGAGGAAAAAAAAGAAAGGCCAGAAAATCTGTGTCTCTTAGGAACCTGTAACCAGGCATGCCCAATCCAGCCTCTCAGGGTGGCTGCCTGGTGATCTCAAAACACTTTAAGCATTTGTATAACTAGAGAGACCCAGCCAGCCTGACCACTCTGTATGGGGGCACCAGGCATACACTTTACCTTCTCCTGCTTCCCTCTGGCTCTAAGCCTTGCAGAGACTATTAAAAGACTGCACTGGGCCATTCACTGGGCATCTGCAGGTAGTTCTCCTGGACTTTCTGCACTATGGCTGCAGATGAACTTCGCCAGCTGCTCATGGAGAGTCAGGCTAGCTTGCCTGCTTTGCAGTTTTGCCTTTTGTTCTGTTGCTTGGCCACACTGCCCTCTGACTACTTGTAAAACTCTTGCCTGTGTCAAGTGGGAGAGGATGATGATGACGTTTACCAACCACAGCACGTTTTGAGGATTAATAGGGATAATGAATGCTTGACCCTTAGGAAGTCTCAGTATTACATCACTGGCATCACACAAAAGCATTTTATTATTTCTGCTAGTCATTGCATCAGAAACCCTAATTTCTATAGCACTTCTGGGTCTCTATGCCAGACCCTCTTGTGAGCCCACAGATAGAACTCATCTTCTTCTAACCTCCTGGCTCTATCCACTTATAGCTGAGAAAGTTGAGGCTTTTAGAAAATATACAGCATCCCAATGTGTATGTGCAGAGCCTCCATTTAATTCACCAGGTGCTTATCCAGTGACTTCTGTGACTCAGGCTCTTCTTGTGCTGAATTCAACCTTCGTGGGTTTATTCTAAAAGCCACATTTCCAGTCAATCTTTGAGGCTTCTAGGGTTAATATGGCGATTGGTAAGAGCAGATATCCTGTCCTAGGAAGTACCAAATCAGGGAGCAGAAGCACACTGGGTGGCTGAGTGACTTTTCTTCTAGTATGGAGCTTGACTGTGGATGCTCAGTTCAGGCCACAAAGAGGAGAGATCTTCCCAGGATCAAACCAAAGGACTCAAACTCATTGATAATTCTTAGGAAAAAGGAAGAATTTACAGTGAGGAAAAGATGGTTTGTATCTTAGTTACTCTTTCCACAACCTAGGCAACTTATAAAAGATAGCATTTAATTGGGGGTTTGCTTATGGTTTTGAAGGGCAAGCTCATGATTATTGAAGTAGGAAGCCTGGCTGTAGGTAGACAGGCATGGTGCAGAGAGTGTTACATACTCATCCAATGGTAAAAGCAGGGGGCAGGGGAGACACAAAGAGACTGGAAATGGCATGAGCTTTTTAAACATCAAAGCCCATTCCCAGTGACATACATCCTCCTACAAGGCCATTACCTTCTAATTCTTCTAAACAATTCCAACTGTGGACCAAGCATTTAAACATACAAGCCTATGGGGACCATTCTCATTCAAACTACCATAATGGATTAAACAGGGTACCAAGTACATCATGTCCAAGACTGGTGTGGTACATTTTGTTTCAGGGAATCTTAAAAAAAAAAAAAAATCAAACCATCTCAATGTTATCATTAATTCAATCAATCTTTCGACTCCTTTAGGGTTGGGAAATTTAAGTTCTCGTGGGCAGAAACTATGTATGCCTTAGCATGCTATGTGGCATAAACTTTTCCCAAAAACATCATGAGCATGATAGTGGGGCCCATGAGGGATGAACTGAATGATAAAATCCAGTCTGAGATAAGAATCAGGCAAGTATCCATTCAGAGGTAATGATCAATAACCAGAGCTCATTAAAAGTTTCTGACTTTGCTATTGAAGGGCCCAGTGACAGTTTTCAAATCTATCTAAACTTTCTTTCCCACCCAGGTTTTCCCAAGATTATATATCTCAGTCTGTGTAATGGACTCAGGTCCTCTTTAGGAGCAGAGAATGGCCCAGACTCAGAAATATTCCTGTAGGCCATTATGGGGATCTTCCGGTTCTTGGGACCACGGCTTTAGTCCCTTCCTGCTAGGTATTGGTGTGGCAATCTCTTGCTCTTGTACCTTTTCCATGCTTTCTCCTGACCCTCCTAGAGCCTCCTTTGTGGGCTCTATTCAAGCATGTGCTTTCACACTGGAGATGTTACGAGGTCCTGGTGAGAAGCTCTCCAGAATTCTCTTAGTGCCATGGGGATGAAGGGAGAGCTGGAAGGTCCTAAGTGACAGAAATAGAGATGTTGAGGCTACTCTCTGGTGTGTGTGTGTTTGTGTGTGTGTGTGTGTGTGTGTGTGTGTGTGTGTGTGTGTATGTGTGTGTATGTGTGTGTGTGTGTAAGGAATACCTCGTATGCTCTGGGAACACTTTTGGCAAATTCTTCCTTGTATACCCAGGGGTTGACTCCTAGGGTTTTCTACCTACTCTCCTCCCTCTCTCGTAAGACATGCACTTTCATTCTACTGCTGATCCCAGAGGTATACCTATGTTCCCCACGTTTCTATTCTGGAATCTTCTTTCAATTCTTCTCATCCCTGTTTGCCTCAGGCCACCTGTGGAGCCATGATTTGTAGCAACTATTCACATAGCTCTCATGCATGCTATGATCTTCACAAACCTTCACTGGGGAGCCTTAGAGATGAAAGTAGCTTGTCAGCTTTTGGGGTATGTTGTGTTCAAGAAACATAGACATGCCAAAAGGAAGGAATGTCCTAGCTCAGTCACACCCATGAATACCTAATGTGGGGAGAATGGAAAAGGATGAATCAAAGAAAAAAAAAAAAAAAAAAACAAACAGAAAACAGCTGTTCATAGATTCTCCAAGTTTGCTACCCATGAACACTTATTTATGTTCACTTATGATAATGGTATCAGATGAATGAAAATAGGCAAACCATACCCCTGAATCCGGTAGAGCTGACACCACTAAGGATCCTTAGTATCTGTAGGTTGGTTCCAGGATCTCCTGAGATGATACCAAGTCCCCACAGATGCTCAGGTCCTTTGTATAAAGTACTATAGTGTTAGTACGAGCCCTGTGTACACCGTCCTGCACATCTGCATCCTGTGCACTCCCTGATACAAAATGAATGCTATATATAAATAGTGATTACACTATTGATTGGGGGAAATGGCTAGAAAAACTACACATGTTGAGAACATGGCTCAGTGGTTAGAAACACATCCTGCTCATGAAGCAGGCTCCAGCTCAGCTTCCAGCACCAGTGGTTGGAGGCTTACAAATGCCTGTAGCTCAGCTCCAAGGGATCCCATACCTTCTGTCCTTTGAACACACACACAAATACACATACACTTAAAAATGAGAAACTAAAACTAAAGAATAAATCAACTAATTGATTTTTTAAAATTTCTGCACAAGGCCAAGAAGTGTCACCAAAGGTTTTGAGAGGCCATATCATGGTTGAGAAAGCACATGAGCCTGGCTCTGGAGGCTGGTTGTCCCCTTGTCACCTCAGCAGGCTGCTGTCTTTCCACCCTGTAACTTCTGACCAGGCTCTCTGATGCCAGGGAATCTACACAGCAGAGCTAGACTTGGTGAGAATGTGCTGGGTCTCCTACATTCCACTTCCCAATCAGCTTGGGAAGAACAACCAACCTTACCCCATCTCTCTAGCCTAGATGCTTAGGTTTTCTGTAAAGTGGCCAAGCCTTCAACTTGCTGTCTGGAGCCACATGGCATGCCACCTGTTTAAACAGTACCTACTGCTCAGGGGGCTGTATTGAACATATTAAGCATCAATATCATTTCTTTCCAGAACACCTATAAAAACACACTTTGTTTGATGAGCTTGTTATTGGCAGTGATGGTTTCCAAGCAGTCACAAAATGCCTGCCTGCCGGATGAGGCTTCAGCAGAGTATTAGCCTGTCAGTCTGACCCTAGGTGCCTCTATTTGGTGTATATATTATACCCGTGGGACCTCTCCTTGCCTTCCACACAGCCCCCTGACTTCTTCCATTAGCAGAGCCAGGGCAATCATTATCTTGCCTCCTTGGAAGGCTCTTTAGGTTTTGTGACTAGATAACAGGAACCATCGACCCTGCTCCCACTCTTTCTCTGTTCTCCCCAGGCCTGGGGAGCTCTCTGCTCACTTCATCTTTGTCTCCAGGAAGCATGTCCTGTCAATTTGCTGAGAAGGGAAAATATGCTTATGATATCAGCAAGGGGTCTGCTGATGCGTCTTAGCAGGTTGCTGGCGCCTGGGTGGCTCTTGGGGCCCAAGAATCAAAGCAGAGGCTTAGGCCACTGGGCTCAGTGTTGTCTTTGCTGCTGATTTTGCCAGAGGGAAAGACAGGAGTTCAAAGGCACTCGCTGTCTTGGTCGACTGGCAGAGGCACTGTGGATTGTTTCTCCTCAAACTCATGGATGGGAGAGACTCAGGGTTCTATGCAGGCAAATAAGAGCAGGTAGACAAACCCAGGCAAGGAGCTGAAAGCTGTACATGAAGAATTGCAAGGCGGGAGATTAGAGCTGGAGTGTGGGAAGCAAGGCAGCATGGGGAAGGAAGTCCCTCACTTGGTCCCTCACAGCTAACACTCCAGACCGTGCGTGAGGTGAATGCAAGGTCAGGTGCAGATCTGAATTTGATTCCCAAGGTTATGGCTGGAAATTCAATGTCCCCACATGCCTTGTGACTGACACCAGCCAATTTCATCCTGGCAACCATACAGTTTGGAGGGCTTTGCTTTGGGGCGCTGCAGACAAGCGCTTGTCAGTTCTCCTCAGCTATGGCCTTGTCGGCAGCTGATGACTGAGATGGGCACAGTGCCCAGGGCAGAGTCAGATGACCTTGAGCTGGGCAGGATAAGCCTCACCTGTGTGTGCACTTGCATGTTGAATTCTCTGAGTCCTGACCTATGCGCTCCCCCACATATCAGAACAAGGGCAATGGTGACAGGAAAACAGGACCATGGCTTCTCCCTGCTCCTCAGGAACCCATAGGGGAAACCCCAGCATCTGGGCTGTCACTTGGACATATGCCTGACAGGCTGTGGCAGGGAGGAGCAGGGCAGAAGGAGAGCCTGTGTGCCTGCAGAAGCTGCTTTCTGTCCCTCTCCCTCTTCCTGGAACACCCCTGCTTCTTTTTTCCATGAGATCTTAAGAGTTGATCAAATCCTTTATGCACGCTAACTTAAAAAGGGAAAAAACTAACCAGAGCAAAATACACAAACATGCTCCACTGTGCTGCCACACAAGCCCCCCCCCGTTCTGCTCCCCATGGAGGCCACACTGCCTCTGACTATGGGTCATGTTGTAGATGTTTATTGTGGCTCTGGTCAACACCTGCTGGGAAGTCCATTTCCTCTCTACTCTGATTGTATCTCAGTCTTTCCTATGTTGTTATAGAAAATACCTTGGCCACCCTTGATGACCTCCGTTGACCATCTAGCCTTCTGTCTGAGCAGGAAGAAGAGGGCATAAGAGAACAGGCTGGCAAAGAATGGCAGTTCTGCTGTTCCCAGTGGGAGAAATGGGCCAGCCACTTGCCTTCTACCTAATAACTGGGACAGAGACTGGCTCTTGGTCACCCTACCCCCATTGGCTTATTTTTGTCTCAGCTAGATATGCTGCTCATCATTTGACTATCTTGGTTTGTTTTCTACTGCTGTACTAAACAGCATGGCCAAAAGTAACTTGGGGGCAGGAGAAAGTATTTTAGCATATTATTGTAGACTGTCATGAAAGGAAGCCAAGGCAGGAAACCAAGATAGGAACTGGAAGCATGAAGTAAATCAAAGGCTGTGGAGGAACCCAGCTCCTTGACTTGCTCTGGCTTGCTCAGTAGGCATTCTTATATACTCCAGAACAGCCTGCCAAGGAATGGTGCTGCCCACGTTGGGCTGGGCCTTTCCATACCAGTTGTCAACCAAGAAAATACCCTATCAGTTTGGCTATAAGCCAGTCTGGTAGGAGCACCTTGTCAACTGAGGTTCTTTCTTTTCAGAAGACTTCACAGATAATTGTGTCAAGCTGACAAAGAAAAACTGTACTAAGAAGTTTCTGACCCATCTTAGGCCCAAGGTTCAAACCCACTGTCTGTTAGCCCCAAAGAATCGCCCAAAGTCTTATATTAATTACAAGCTATTTGGCCTATGGGTCAGGTATATTACTTTCAAGTTGGAAAACTTGAACTAACTCATGATTCTTATCCTGTTTAGCCATGTGGCTTGGTACCTCTCTCAGAGCAACATTCTTGTCTTCCTTCCTCTGTGTCTGCTGGTGTCTCTGCTCTGCTTTTCCACTTCCCAGCATTCCTCTAGTCTGCTAGCCCTGCCTAAACTTCCTACTGGCCAATCAGCATTTCATTGAACCAATACGAGCAGCAAATCTTTACAGTATATAAGAGCAATATCCCACAGCACTTTCCCTACTTTTCTTTTTAAAACAAGAACCCCAAATCTAATTTCCTTTGTATAGTTTTTTTTCTCACCATTAACTATAACGACTTGTAACCAACATTATAAACAAAGACAAACATTCATAATCCATTTTTTTTGGGAATGTGGACATAGTTCTTTAGACTACTTCCTGCTGATTGAGGGCACAAGTAACCTCATGGAGACCCAAAGAAAACTTTAAGATTATGGTCAAGTCCGGAGTGGAGTAAAATGATAAGTAGTAGCTGATACACCAAGTCACTCCTGATGTTGATGTTTACCCAGGGTTCCATTTCAGGGGAGTTCAGAACTGCCTTTCTCGGCATCTTTAAAATTCTTCCCTTTATATCCCATTTGCAGAATTTAATAATCTAGTTACTTTTCTCAGGGTAGATTATAACTGGCCTCTGACTGGAACCTCAGCCATTCATATTCTTGAATAGGTATTCTTTATTTCCCTATCTAGAAGGTGGGCCAGAGCAAAAATATTGTTTGTTTCTTTCTCTTTTATATATCTTCTGAGTTAGCAAGGCACAGGACCTTGTATCTTGCTAGACAGGACTTCTTGGCATGGAAAATGGGACACAGACACTTACCAGATCCTATAAAGTAGTGGTTCTCAACCTTCCAAATTCCATGACCCTTTAACATGGTCTCTCATCTTGTGGTGACTCCCTCCCCATGCCAAAAAATTATCTCATTGCTACTTCATATTCACAATTTTGCTAATTATAAATTGTTAAGTAAATATCTAATATGGGAAAGCTGTGGGGTCATGACCCACGGGTTGAGAACCACTGCTTGCATGTCCTTCCATGAGCAGCATGGATCACTCACCAGCATCACTGTCATTCATTTCATGTTGCCTGATGTGGCACTCCTCATGACCAGACACCAGTTCCCCCCGACTAACTCATCTTAAAGCTTCTCTGAAGGCATCCATAAGCTTTCTGAAGGATAATGGGTCACCAGGAGACTGTGAGGAAGAAAGAGGTCTGCCTGCCATGGTTAGGGATATGAAGTGGGAGGTCATGGGACACCCAGCTTTCCTACTTTGCAATGTGCTTTGCTACCTTTGTACCCCTACCCTCACCCCTGAGGTTCTCAAAGAAACTGAGTTTGGATATTTCCTCAGGGATGTTGTTTTCTAGCCAAGAAGACTTAACAGAGGACACATTTCACTGCTGACCTATGTCCTCCACCTCTCCCTTTATCTCTCTGCATCTCCTTATCCTCGGTAGACTGGCTATCTGGAAGTCCAGATTTACCTTTTACCTGGAGGAAAATGGTTTCCTCAAGAGGAAAATGGCTTTCTCAAGACAGAAGTGAGCCTATTGTCTGGTTATTTAATTTTTATCTCAGCCCCACTGGCCATCTTTCCACCCTTACCCCAAGTACCCAGGAACTCAGGTCAGAGAAACACCAAAAGGGACACCTTCCCCAAAGCACTCATGTGACCAGGATACCCTGAGGTTTTATTGACTCACTACTGACCTCTCTCAGCCAACTTCCCAGCACCAGGAATAGACTTTTCGTCTTTTTTCTAGCCTTTTTAATTTGGTGAGAAGACATGACCATTCATAAATGCCCAAATACAGCCTTTGGGAACCTTAGTAGGAAAGACATTATTCAGAATGAATGTCCATCAAGGGATGTTTGGCTATATCTTTTTCCAGAAGGACACCTTCACTGAGATTGATAACAGCCCTAGAGTCTGTCACAGTGCTCATACATTCCAGCTCTTATGGCCTTACATGAGGAAGGCAGGATGGATTTTCAGACACAGATGAAATGTGAGGGGTAAGGCATGTATCTGTAGTAACTTCCTTCAATTTGCCCTATTCAGTAGCCCCTCTGGTAGTCCAACTGAGTTTGACCCCATGGAAATTCTTGGGAATAAGGAAAATCTCTGCTATTAGGATGGGATGACTTCTCTACTGGCTACATCTACTCTTGATAAGAAGGTGGGCAGAATGTCCATCAGTGGGCCCTTTGAAATCCCGTGTCTTCTAGATAGGTTTAACACCAATTTCCAGCCTGGAAATCAATGCTAGGGGCTTTGTCTTTTTAAATAGCCTTCATATGCTGTTAAGAGGATTGGCCCTCTCAGATGCCAATGACACCCTCAGCTGGGATGCACCCAAGCCGCTCTGCCTCTTAATGGCTCCACGTTGGCATTCCACCACTGCTCCATCACACAGAGGACAGGATCGCAAACTCTGAGCTCTCACAGACTTGCCCTGTTCGCCCAGCTGCCAGGCCTTTGTGGAAAAAAGAAAGGCAGTGTGTTTCTTTCTTTGTAGCCCATTATCTGAAAGCAGTGTCTATCAGAACATCCTATCATTAGCTCCACATGACGAGGTCTGAACATAAATATGTCACAACCGAAATGCTAATGGCTTCCTCCCACCATGGCTGCCCACCCTTCCCTCTTGTACTCCCCACCATCCCCCACCCTTGTCACAGATGGAGCTGCTTTTCAAGGGTGGCATCTGAGTGGTACCCCTGCCAAGGAAAACACTGCATTCGATGAGTGAGAATGTTCTTCCCCACGGGCTCAGAGACCACCTGCTCTTCACACACCAGGCATGATGGAGTGGACAGGCGCAAGATGTTGCTTCTCTATCCTGGACCTCTGTCAGAGCAAGGTAGCCAGCCAGCTGCAGTCAGACCACGTCCAGAGAAGGGGATTTTCTAGGTACTCCTGGCCAGGCACACATTATACCTAGATAAGGTCAATTTCAATTTCTTCAATCTTTACCTTTTTATAATCTTTTACCATCTCCACCAACTATGTCAAACAGGCATTATAATATAAATTTAAGATGGACACAGGATGGAACTCTTATAAAACTAGAATAGAGTTACTGTATGACCTACTAATTTATTTCTGAGTCATTACTAAAAAGTATTGGAAGCAGGGTCTCAAACAGATTTTTATATGTTCATGTTTATGAGAGAACTGTTCATAGCCAAAAGGTAGATACAATCCATGTCTATTGATGGATGGATAAGCAAAAAGTGATATATCCATATAGTGGAATATTACTCTGCCTTTAAAAATGAAAATATTAAACATTTTAACAGCATGAATGGATCTGAAAGATAGTATGATAAATGAAATGTCAGTCACAAAAGGACAATTGTAATTATGATACCGAGATTAGTCAAATTTTATAGAAACAGAGTAGAAGGGTAAGGAGAGAATTTACAATGAATTTGCATTTAAAATAGAAAATCTAATGTTATGTTTTTTATTAAAGAAATAAAGGCATAGCATGTCTGAACTTATTTCACAAATTGCAAAGTCTTATTTTTCCCCAAGGTCTTTGGGTTCCATATCCTGAGATCTTTTCAATATACCAAGCAAGGTTGACCATATATATGACATGGCCATATACAAGATTCATGTTTTAATCTATATGTACACTACATAGTACTTTTCTGAGCTGATATAAATTGTAACCTTTAAATAATTCCTTACTGGTGCTTCAGGCAGTCACTATCAATAAGTCAGAGTTTGCACACAAATTACATCTCATTTCTCATAATCATGTTTGAGTTGGGATCTCATGTTACCCAGGCTAGCCTCAAATTCATTTTATAGCTAAGGATAACCCTCAAATTCTATCTTTTTGCCTTCATCTTCTGAGTGTGAGGATTACAGCATACATCACCATGCTCAGTTTTATGCAGTGCTGGGGACTGAACCCAGAGCTTCCTGTGTGCTTGGCAAATATTTTATCAATGGAGACATATCTTTTATTAATGGAGACATAGCCCCAGCCCCCATCCCTGCACTTTGGTATTTGCATCAGTTTCATAGTCTAGGTATGCTTGCTCTGTCACTGTGGTCCTGGAAAGTCTTGGAGGTGTGTGACATTGGTGTAGATAGGGTGTGCCCTTCCCTGGGGAGCACTGGGGTTAGTTACAACCATTCCTGAAATGATTGCTTGCTGCTCTGTCTCCTTTGGATGCTCTACATCTTTGGGTTTGGACCAGTGCCCTTACTCCATGGATGACATTCCTCCCTGGCCCTTTGAATGAATGTGTGTCCTTGTCATCCTTCCTCGCCTACCTTGATCTGAGTTAACCAAGCACCAGTACCTCTCAATAGTCTCAAGTGGGGTCCAGAGAGGTGACAAGACCTGTAACTAAGAGAGGACTCTGTAGGGGGTCTAGTGGACTCACAAACCACATTTGCTAAATGCTACTGCCTTTTATTTATGGTCAGCCTAGACTGGCAGCTGCTGACTATCCCTTCAGATCCAGTCGTGCTATTGATACCAGTGAAGGAAAGAACAGGAACAAAATAGGTGTCGATTTCTATTCTTCTTTTGTAATGTCCTTCTTTTCTTTGAAAGATCAAAAGAGGACCACATAGAACTCTCTTTTTGTTCTTTACCCCCCCCATCATAATAGAACACAGGAGGGAAAATTCCAGCAAACAAAATTGTTCTCAGACATCTTTTATTTCTTTTCAGTGGCTTTGATTGAGGTCCCGTGGCTTTAATCAAAATATTCAGGGAGGCAGAGAAATGATTCAGTTAAACCAACTCCTGGCCTGGTGCCCTTCCTTCTCAAATGCTTCCTCCTTCCTCTTCACATACCACATTTTTATATTATTATTATTATTATTTTCTTCATTAATGTGGGTAGGAGAAAATATTCTTCCAACAAAGACGAAAGTGAGGACAAGAGAGAATTTTTTTTTTTCTTCCGAACTAATAACTGGATGCTGGCGCAGCCACTCTGCAGCTGACAGACCCCTCTCCAAACTCCATTGTCCCTGCCTTTTCCCACTTCACTGAATTCATCCATCACTCTGAGCGCAATGAATAAAAGGCCCAATAAAACAATCAATCCATCACTTTTTGTGTGCTCACTTGATGCCTGCAGTGGAAACACAGGTGGGCCCCTGGTCGGCGAATGCTCATGCCAGGGATCATGAGTCCATGTCAACCTTTAGAGACACTAGCCTCTGTCAGTAGACTGGCACCAGAAGTGGCCCCGTGGCTGCCATCACTGCCGTGTGCCATCTTCAGCACATCTCAGATGTTTTTGTCTCCAAGTTCCTTTTGATTTCATTGGAAAGGATTCACTGGGCTCCAAGGCCAGTAGCAGCAACAACCTTTGGGGCCTCAGTATGGTTGAGGCCTTATGGAGATGAGATGCTATGGAAGACCTCCCAGATTAAGGTCACCATCTTGAAACAGCTGGCCCCACAGCTGATGATGAGCTGGTGGGTGGTACGCATTCCTTTGCTGTATCTAACATTCATTCTGTGAATGTTTAATGAGATACTACACAGGATTATGAAAAGCCCAGTTACCAGGAATAAAATGACAGAGATGACCCTGTGTTCAAGCTGCATTTGGTAGAGCAACACAACAGGGTGGGAATGGGCTTGGGACAGATAGAAGTGGACATGTCAGCTTAAAGCCCGTGGCTGCCTCTGCCAGCCCACACAGGCCTCTCTGCCGATGTCTTCTGAACTCCTGGATGGGTGAAGAGTCTGGCCATGATACAACAACTTGAGGAAGGTTTGGGATGCTTTCCTCCACATCTGTTAATTTTCATCTTGGCTTTGGTTTTGAATTGTTTGGCTTGAGAAGAGGCACCACTGGAGTCCCTGTCTTTTCCAATGCCTGCCACAGAGAAGTCAGCTCATTCCTCTCCTCCTGAAGGACAACTGATTGTCTTTGTGTCTCAGATATTATTTTTGCCCTGTTGGAGATATGGAAACAGAGGGACATCCAGGGCCTGGGGGAGATATGTAAACTGGCAGAGAGTAGGGGACTATTCCTCCAGTCGTCAGGAAACCTGGTAGACCGTGAGAAATCTCAGTGTGTGAGGATGATGGCCTGGTCCCTCCCTGGAAGTCCTGACATTATGGTTTTTCCCCAATCTCTGAGATTGGATTGGAGAAAAGCAAGTCTGGGAAACAGAGGTCCCTCCCCTTCCAGGTGTGTAGCAGTGGCCCTTAAAGCTGTGGATTGTGGTAGGATGAGAAAGGGATGCTTCTGTGTCTGTCACAAGTCCCTGAAGGGAATACATTTGTTAAATGTTATAATTACCCTTCCACAGCTGAACTCCATGGCAAATGAGAACTCAATAGCAATTGAGAACTGTGTAGCAGTTGAAGCCACACAGAGGCCCATTACTGTTTCTCAAATGATGTATTCATTTAGATAAAGGCAGGCAATTATACATCTTGATTAGACCACTGCCCCCAAGGGGATAAGGTATTTTTCAGAATTGTCTCTTCCTGGTAAATAATGCCATAGACTGGAGCCCATGTCTCATATATCTTTTCTCCCCTCACTCTCTCCCTCTCTAGACCCAGATAGTGAAGTAAGGGTGAAAATCACAGGGGTATGTGCATCACAAACATTTCGGTCATTCTTCTCAGCTTCCAGGGTCAATGTGATACATCTACATGACCACGGCTGGTGTCAAGCATCATAATAATAACAATAACCCCTTAGACATGTGTTTTCCTTTCTTTACCAAATTTACAAGCATCATTTCTTTTAATGACTACCACAAAATCAAATAGGCCTTGATACTTTTTCCTCCTGAAATAAGAGAGAGATGCTCTTCAAAATACCGCAAGGTGCCTTGTGTGTTTAAATACAAACCTGTTTGCCTTAACATTTTACAGATAAGAAGCCGAGTCCCAGGAAGCACAGGGCTAGTCATTTAAGCCAGGACCCGTAATCCAAGTCTGCTGCTCCTGGTGTCTAAACCTGTCTGTGAATGTTTATTACATTCATGTCAACAGCAGGCACTCTCTGTGAACCCTGCAAGCCTGATTGATTCAGGCTCTGACGTGCTGGAATTCCCCCTTCTCACTCTTTAAGATGCTCTCATGCTACCTAGAGAAATCCCTAGTAATACTGGGAGGGTACCTCTCCCAGTGTCACCAATGGCCATATGGTTCCTTTCACCCTCTCTTTAGAGTTTTCTCTGTTGTAATAAATCATTTGCCACAGCTTTTAAAAGTCTTGTTTTTTTATGCCTTTATTCCTATCACTAATCAGGTTTCCTATCATACAGCAGGCACCAGATTAATACTCAGTGAATAAACAGATGCACCACGGAATTAACTATGAGTAAATAAATAATGGCCTGGAATATAGAAATCATCATAGCTGAAGATCCTATAGCTAATTGTTTCCATAGTATTTAATAAAAGACAGTTATATTCTTGCCCAACTTTCTTTCCAGCGGTACCCTCTTCCAAATTATTTTGCCAATTTCTACTCTATTTAGAGATGCTGCTATTACTTAGTATACTAGTAATATAGTTCTTAAGATGATTTTTGGACCTGGGAAGATAGTTCAGTTGGTAAAATGTTTGGCTTGTGAGCACAGGACTTGAGATTAATGTTCAGAACCCACAGAAAAAAGCTCGTTGTGGTGGTGCATGTTTTTAATCCCTGTTCTGAAGAGGAAGGGACAAGCAAGTCCCTAGGGTTTGCTGTCACCCAGCATGGCCTATTTCAGTGGTTTTTAACCTTTTAGTTATGACCCTCTAAGGGTAATATACAAAAAATAATTTTATGGTTGGAAGTTACCCTACATGAGGAACTGTATTAAAGTCACAGCATCAGGAAGGTTGAGAACTACTGGCCTATTTGGTGAGTGTCAGGCCACTCAGACACCTTGCCTTTAAAAAGTCCAGATGGACAGCACCTGGGGAGCAACAGCTGGGTTGTCCTCTGACTGTCACATACGTGTGAAATTGTGTACACTTACATGTGTCTCTGCTGGTGTGCAAACAAACACACATACACACACAACAGTTTCTTGTGCAAATGAACACACACACACACACACACACACACACACACACACACCCCAGTTTCTTCTTCCTAAAGACCACAAGTCATAGCTGCAGGATCACTTTCTCATAGAAAGGACATTCCTTAGACAACCTCCTTTCATTTTTCAGAGGAAGTCACAGACACTTTCTACAGAGGACACACATCTGGGTTGAATTGAAAATGTAGGAAAAAAAAGAGAGAAGAAAAGGATTCGTGCCTTTCAAAATATCTGGATAATTAAATAACTTCACAGTACCCTTCCAGATGGTTGCTGGCACTTAGAAACACTTTGGTTTAAACTTTAAAACGAACTTAATGGTGGCAGTAGAACTTGAATCTTGTTCATAATCCTCATTTCCCCTGAGATGCACCAGCAGGGGAGGGGAATAAGCTTTGTCCTTTCCCAAGTGGAAGGTTGAATGTCCAGTTGCCTTCTGCCCCTGGCACAAGTTTCCTTGTATTTTTTTTTTCTTAGACTCTGGCTTAACAAAACCCTTAACTTTAACTTGGGTTTAGACAGCACTGTTTCTTATTTATTAGAGTTGCTTGCAGAGTTCTAAGACCACTGGGTGTACGCACAAATCTATAAAAGCACACAATGCAATTTCCAAACACTGCAGTAAACTCCCCCCGAAGAGAGTATTGTCACTGGGGATGCTGAAAAGACCTGTGATAAAGGGAGAGAAAGTTGGATGGCTTTCTGTAAATTGAATGAGGAGGAAGAAGTACAGCCCTTAATTCTTCTTGGGGAAACATCTGAGCCCCAACATGAGCTCAGATGAAATGAAGGAGGCTCAATCTGATCCTGTCTTTATGACAATGTGCTGGGCAGAAACTTCACTGAAAGGTGAGAATTTTGCTAGATGGGTCTTATAAGATTCCATTGTGGATTTGGACTCAGGGCTAAGCTCTTGCATGAGCTCAGGGGGAGCCGTGTACTAAGAATGTGGAAATCAATCCTCCTGCAGACCCAAGATCTGAACAAGAGCATCTTCTATGAGTTAGACCCTTGTGAGCAGAAAGGTCTCCATTGAGCCTCACAATGGAGGTGAGGGGGTACAAAGGGGAGCTGTGAGAGATGTAGGGCAGAGCTTGGCATTCAGGAAATCACCTGGGCACTAGATCATGTTCTTTGATGAAAGGTCAACCTGGACAGCAGCCTCTTCCTTTTGTTCCTCCTTCACCAGAGAGATGAGCTTTTCCTATGGCTGCTGTGGAAGGGGTCAGGAACTCTGTGGATTGAACTGAAGGTGTTTCTCATAGGCTCTAAGTCATGGAGGGACATCATGCTGACCCATATTCTGTAGCCAATCCATTTGGACACCACATTGCTTCCAAGCAGAGATGCCACCTCTAATGTAAAAGGCCACAATGACTTTCTCAAGAGATCCTTGAGTTCTGTGTTCTTTACTCTGTCATGTGGCTCTCTAATGGAGCAATTTTGGTTCTATAACATGTTTCTTCTTTCAGGAAGGTTGTTTCCTATCCATTTTATGGGAGCTCCCACAGAGAGAGAAAAAAAATACTTATTAAACTTCAACTTCATTTTTTTTGTTGTTGTTTTGTATAATACATTTTTCTAAGTTTTCTCTCTTTGTTCTTTTGACCATTCCAACTTGCTTTTACCTGGAATTCTCAAAACTTGTTTGGGCTATGGAAGCAATAGTGGCTGGCTCAGAATGATTGTCTAATTGTGCCTTGGTCCTGTAATATTGTACCCAAGACTTCTGTTTGGTAGCCAACAGCAATGGACTAAGACCTGTCCTAGGAAATGGCCAAAGCAGACACTCACAACTGAAGACAGTGCTCTTCCTGCAAGTATGCTCCTGGGGCTCTTCATTTTTGAATGGGAATAAGAATATGGGGATATTTAAAGAATAAACCTTTCACTTTCATTTCTTAATAACAACATTGACCGAATGCAGGAAGTTCATCTTTAATATCACTGTTTATAAGCTGCTTGGCGATGTTTACCATGGTTATAATTGGTATCATTAAGCTTAGGTGACATTATTAATGCTGCTGATTAAATTGCTATAAACCCCACTCTGCCATTTACACAAACAGCCATGTCAGAGATCCTGGCATATACACTTGAGCACCAGAGTGGAAGAGCAGACAGGCCATGGGAGGCACGTTCTGGGAGGATTCAAACCCTCTTCATTTCTTACCTATGTATTGAGGCTTTAGTGCTCTGCCTCAGAATACCTTCACTTGCTGTTAGTGATGCTATTTTTCCATTCTAAAGTGACTTCCCAGTTCCACCAGCACAAGGAGCATCAGGTATCCCTCTCCTTATATCCCCTATCTCAGCCCCTACTACTACTCAAACTAAGCACCCCTAGCTTGCTGCTTCATTGTGTCCCTTGCTCTACAACCTACCTCACTATTTAGCATAATACCATCTTCTTATTGTCTTCCACTCAACAAATGATAGCTTCTTTGCTGTGGATGGTCTGTCCCCACCAAAATACATGTTGTGACTCAAGTGTCACCAGGGCAGTATTTAAGAAGATAGAAACCTTGGGGAGGTGTCTCTACCTTCATGAATGTGTTCATGTTACAGGGATGCTTATTGTTAATCATCATTGGAGTGGCTTTGCTGCAAAAGGGAGATTTTGTTTTTCCTTCCTCTCTCTCCCCATATCTGTCAGCCAGACAACCTATATAGGACATACCCTGTCCACCTTGAACTTCCCAGTCCCAAAGTGTGAGAGCTGAAACTCCTGTTATCACTTACCCAGCCTGTGGTCTTCTGTTATTACAGTATGGACTCTACTAAGCTATCCCTTCTCCCAGAAACACTTCTCACTGTTCCCTCAGGGGCTCTCAATTTCTCCCACCCTCTCTCTGTCCTGAGATCAGAGGTGTTTCTGTGTCTGTGGGATCTGCTTGTTTTCTCTCACATGACTGGAGTGCTTAGATACAGGGCAAAGGAAGTTTCTAGTCCATGCTGGATAACTGCTGACTGACTCAACTACAGAGTGTTAGGCAGGGATGGTCTCATTTGACTGGACACTTGATGGTGAGTGTGTCTCTCCCTCCTAGTCAATGGCCTCTCCCTTTTGGCTAATGGAATCTGACATTAGTTGTCTTTGGAATTTGCCACTTAGAGATTTTATTGCAAGGGGTGGTGGCTGACCAGGATGTCATAATGCCAAAGAGAATTTATAGGGAAGGACACTAGGGTTCTGAAAACAGATGGATAGCTGGGGTGCAGACTGAGACCAAGCTGAAGACGTGGGTCACTCAGGCAGCTGCTTCTGTGTTGCAGTTTCTTTCCATCTCCCCATGGGCTTTACCCTCTGGAGATAGGACGACTGGGAACTAAAAAAGTCTACTGCATGGCTAAGAGCCCTGAGTGCCATGGCCAAGAAGAGGAGGAATGCAATTCTTTTACCACCACAATAGGGGTACTTGGTCCTATGAGCCACCACAGCCTCCTATAACACAAGGTCCCTCCAAAGGAGGGTTGCTTGCATGTCAGATTCCCCTGAAAACAGAGGACTGCAAAGCAATACCCACTCTTTCTGGACTTTGTGTCAATCAGGTATCAAAGCTGCTCAAAGACTCCTGTATCCTCCAAGCACGCAGGTGCTACTTGGACACCTTGGAACTGTCGGGAAGTTCCCGCTAAGAGCCTTTGTGGAACTCATGACCCTTTGTTGGAGTCTCTGCCTTTGCCACATCTGTACATGCTGGTTGCTAAGCAGAGGGATGAGCTAGGGCATCTTCCCTTTGGAAGACAACCATTTCTCTCCAAGAGCTTTTCTTGCCCAGATTAGTGACAGTATCTGCAAAATGGGTATGCTAGGATGCACACATGTGTTCACACATCCAGGGATCATTCACCATGCCACTGTCCCTATTTCAGTTACTTACGTGTGTGAGTAAGCACTAGCATGACCACGATGCTCTATGGCAAAAAGTTACTTTTTTCAAAGGCTCCAGCCTGACACCCTCTGCCATGGGAATATTGTTTTCCCTAGTGGGAAAGGGAAGAGTTGTAGCTATGAGAACAGAGAACACATTGACTCCAGATAACTGAGCCCTAGAAAGAGTCTTTTACCCCAATGGCTTGCAAATCATTATCCATCCTGGATAAATAGTGAGTGCCTGCATTCACAGTGGTGTGGTCCATGTTTGTGGATTTCAGCTCACACCTTAACGTGCTGGATCGGCGTTTCCTTGCTTCCTGCTCCCAGGCAAGCGCCACTTAACTCTATCTGTAATGATTCAGATGCCATTAATCCAAACCCACTAGGACAGTTGCTCCTTTGATGTCCCCTTGGGGGACATTCCAGGAGGTCCCACTCTTACTGATGTGGAACTCTCTGGGGGTCAGTGTGCACTGACGACATGTGTTGGGGGGTAGGGGAAAGGGAGAGAAATAAAACCATCCCTTGGGTTCAGGCTCCATGAGGGAACCAGATCTGACTTGAAAGGGGCAGAGACTTGGAGGGGCAGCAAAGCTCTCCAGAAGCTCAACAGACTTGGTGAATGCCAGACTGAGAGAGGCTTCCCCAGAGAGAACGGGACAACTGGTATTCCCGCTCATGACTGGGCAAGAGACTTCCTGGCCCGATGCCTTAGTTCCTTCCCTTCGTGCATGGGCAAGCACATGCTTCCCCTCAAACCTAGAAGCAAATGGTTCCTAGACACTGCTTGAATAACTAGACTAGTGGAAGTTGCAGCCTTCAACCTGGAATCATGCTGGTCTGATTTTCTCTGGTTTACGTTTCTCTCTAGTGTCAGGAAAACTCCAGTATATCACCTAAATTAAACTTGCCACATAGGCATTTTAAGGTGTGATAATACGTGTAGGGAACACAATGGTTCCAGTGAATATAAAAAGACATTGTTTATAAATATTAGATTTACAAGCAACTTTCCCCAACATGTGTATGCTGTGTTGCATAGAACGGAGCAAGCAAGCCTGTGATTAAGTAATAATGATAAGATTACAGCAATTGGCACCACACTGATGCTAAGTTTATACCATAACAATTAGCCCTCAGATGTGATTTAATACAGGCAGAAGCACATACTTAGGAACGGATCTAAGAGCTACTCAGAAAGCGATCGCAGAAAGTGTTCTGGGCCGGAGCCATAAAAAGGGGGCCAGCAAACCTCCGCCAGCCTACCAGACATTCTGTTATTTGATAAAACTAATAATGCGAAACTTATTGCTAGAGCAGAAACGTCATAAAAATGTAGTAAAAAATAAACAAGCACATGGCTCTGGCAGAGGAGTTAAAAACAAGTGTGGAAATTGAAGGCATCAATGTAGAGCCAAGAAGAGTCTTGGCAAGTGGGAATGGGCGATATTCACATGTATTAGTGAAAATTCTTGAGGAATTTTGTGTGTTTTTTTTTCATGTTTGAGCAATATTTTGGGAAATGATATTTCATACATCCTTGTCCCTGTACCAAGATTTTTCTCATCCTAACATTATTTTGTAACACGCTTAGTCGGTGACGTCTGTTGCCGTGATGGTGCCTTTTAGTAGAAGTATTTGAAGACTGGAACACAGAGGAAAGAGAAGCCTTGAAGTTTATAAAGGCTCATAAGCAGCATTTTACCTGTGTTCTCCCAGTTAATTTCCAGAACATTCTGGGGGAGGAGAGGGCAATGTAACCTCACTTTACAGAGGAGGCAAAGACAGCATTTGTGGGTGTGAGGTAAATGAGGATCCCTGCAGGGAGCCAGGCTAGACCATTATACTTCTTCCCCAAGCATCTTTCTTTTGATAGAGGATAGAGTAAGTTGAGCCATGGTTGCGAATGCAGCACAGTTGGTAGAAGCCCCGTGTTTACTCTTTACCCATGCATAAAGCTAGGTGTGTTCATCTGCAATCTCAGAACTCAGGAGGTAAAAGCAGGAGGACCAGAAGTTCAGAGTTATCGTTGGCTCTGTTGCTGAGCCAGGAAGGGCTATGTCAACAGACAGGACCTGCTTGCCTGCCTGGTGAGCTCACAGCCTCCTGTGGTGGGAGAACTCTTTCCTGTGTTCCTTCTCTGTTCAGATTCCATCTGCCCCAGAGGTCATTCAGTGTTCAAAAATCAAAGTCTGTGTTTCTAGCTTCAAATCCTCCTCTTCATCATGGACCCATAAGAAAGCCGAGAACCTTCTGCTGTGGCTCCATCTAGTTGCCTAGGATCCAGAGACGTGAGATTAGCCTCTCTCCTAAGAGCTCTACTCAAAGAGTCTGAAGGCCACTATCCACTCTGGTTAGTACCCATAGGCCAGCAGCTTCCACAGCTACAGCATGAGATGTCTGCCAGGCAACAGTAGGCATATATATGGATGAGGGTTGCCTGCTCTAGGGCAGCCTATTAGAGGAGGAGAAAGGAGTCTCCTGCTATTTGAAATCAGAATGGGTTGCAGGACCACTTGGACCCCCAGTTGGTGGTCAGCTGGGAAAGTACAGATGCTGTGAGAAGAATATCAAGTTTCTCCTTGCATGGTGCCTATTCCAGCTGAATGCAGCCTCCTTGCCCTTAAATCCAATTAAAGGCCGATATTATGTCAGTGGAAATGTATGCCAATCCTAATATAGTCTAATAGGGCTTAAAATAGCACTCTGCGAGTGGAAAGCCCTGTGGTTTAATTTGATTCGCAGCCCAATAACAGGCTTAATAAGAGGGAATTGCCCCCCTTTTATTTTCTAATGCTCTTTTCTTCTTTTGTTTCTTTGCTTCCTCTTTCTTTCTCTGGAACTTTATGGAGTGTCAGAGCAAGGGAGCAGTGAGTGAAAGATGGGTACCCCTTTTCCTGCTAGCCTTTTAGCTCAAGTTCCTGTTACCTGAAGGAACGTGGTCCTGACTCAAGGCAGGCCCTCCCAGGCCTTTGCTTGGTCCTGTGTTTGCCCTATGCCATGCCTACCAGAGATGTGTCCCCCTTGCTTCCTGCCTCCCATTGGAAACAGAATAGAGGGTAGAGGTCATGTTTCTTGAGTATATTTCCTGGATGAGGGGTCCCCACTCCCTTCTTCATAGGCCACTGGTCTTAGTTTCCTGACTGGTGGGGACAGAGCCAATTCACATTCTCAGTGGCCTACCACAGAAGACAACATGATGTCTAGCCACAAATGAACTTTCAGAACATCGTAGAGATTGATCCTGGGGTTTGCCTGGTGGCTCCGCCTTGGCCTGAGGATTCTCAAACACTTCAAATGTAGAGTTGGTTATTTGATAATTTTTCTAAAGCTTTAATAAAATATAATTCATGTTCCATATAATTCATTTATTTTAAGAGAGTATTCAATGGCTTTTATAATTCAATAGCTTTTACTAAATTTACAGAGTTGTGCAATCATAACCACAATCAATTTCAGAACATTTTTATTCATCTAAAAGCAAACTCCAGCCCCTCTAGCCATCATCCTCCACCTTACCCTGCCTCCCATCCCTAAGCAACCACTTATCTTCTTTGGCTAAAGACTTGTCAGTCTGGACATCACATACCAAAGGCATTATTTATAATATCTGGCCTTCTATGTCTGGCTTCTTTCATTCAGCGTAATGTTGATGCGCTCTATCCACATATCATATGCCAGCAATTCATTCCTTTTTATTGCCTAGCAATATTCCATTATGTGGCTAAACTCTATTTTATGTATTCATTCCTCATTTGATGAACTTTTAGATGGTTTGTGCCTTAAAAAAATAAATAAATAGATAAAATTGATAGTGTCTCACATAGCCCAGGCTGGCCTCCAACTCATTTATGTAGCCCAAACTAGCTTTGAATGATCCCCTTGGCTCTACCTTACAAGTGTTTGCATTACAGGCAATACACCACCATACCTGACTTGACTCTTGGTTCACTTCTACCTGGAGGCTGTGATGAATGATGCTACCCTGAACCGTTATGTACTTGGGCTATATTTTCATTCCTCTTAGCTGCAAAGACAAGAGTAGCATTGTGGGGTCATGTAGCGAATCTCTAGCCGTTTGAGAAAGACCTGACCATCGGTAAAGCACTTGCCTCATTGATATGCACACCAGCAATGTGTGAAGGTCCTGATCACTTCTTCGTTGATACTTGTTACATCTCAACTTTCATTGTGACCATCCTGGCAGGTGTGAAATGGAATCTCATTGTAGCTTTGATTTGCATTTGCTGAATGGAGCTGACATCCTGTTGATAGAAACTGGTGTGTGAGTTTATAAACAACTAGATCTGAATTCAAGCCTCACCCAACCCTAATTTGGGAGGGGGCACATATTTGATTTCCCAGAATCTTCATTTCCAGATTTGGAAAGCTGAGCTTGAGCTACATTCTTAGATTGAGAAGATTCACTAAGAAAACTTGGGGCAAGCATCCAGCATGTGATCTCTGCTCTCTCTCACCCTGCTCCCATCAGTGTGCCCCACCATAATGGTACAGTAGGCAGGAATGTTATGTATATACCCTTTGTTAATTTTGCCACAAGGTCAGAGGAAAGATCATAATTTTAAAAGAAAGAAGGGTGATGATGGATTGTCCTGGGACAAAGGAAAAGTGCTTTTCATGCCAAGATAAAGAAATCAGAGTTCAGCTTTTTTTTTTTTTCTTCTCACAAGGGGAAGCGGAGGGTGAGGAGTGACATAATAACTATCTTCAGTGTAAGAAGGTTATTATGAGGATGGTGACCAGCTGTTCCCAGCTCTATGAAGGATTTCACAAGGAAAGGGTGCTGAAGCTGGGGGAAGATGCCTGGAGCTTGACTCCTTGGCGGTCAGGGTCGTAAAACATTGCAATGGGAATTAATCAAATTTCCTGTCCCCAAAGTCCTTCCCAAATGTGATCAAGTACACCCAGGAGTGTGAATAAGATGCCCAGAGGCAGATCCTTACACCACACACTCACACTCACACACACACACACACACACACACACACACACACACACACACACACACTGAAATTCATGGCTCTACCCACCTCAGTCACCTTCCCTATACAATCCCCTGCACACTCCAGGCAGCAAGGGCAGCATCCTCCTCATCCCGTGTTTTGGCTGGATTGGGTTGCTTTTTCCTCTCTCCTTAAGTGCTGTGGGGGCGTTACCACTCTTCTCCATTTCAGTAGAGAGTGATGGGGTTTCTATACATAGCTGAGGCTTCTAATTTCTCTGGCAGCTCCTGGGTTGAAAGATGCTGTTAAGAGAGGGGTGGGGGGAAGAGCAAAATAACACCTTTATTTATTTATTTTCAAAAACCTCTTCAGAAAAGCTCAAATGTTTGGTCCTTCAGTGTGACAGCATGGGGTGGTTATACAGCTCTCTGCAAATCAGTGAGGCTTGGAAACTGAAAGATTGCTGTGTTAAAGATGAGCAAACCCAAGGACACACCAGGGAAGGCCTGGGATGCAGGTTACAGAAGCAAAGCCTCACATTTGTGTTTGTGACAGTCTTTCCATTAGGAATCATGTTTTTGGTGGAAATGGTGATAGCTACCTTTCTTCTTCAGTAATTAGATTTAAGTGGATAGCTCCACCTCCCAGAGCTGGAGGAAGGCTTCAATTGGCTCAGTGTAATCAGGGTATTTTATCCAACTTGTCTGCAAGGTTAGGTAGAATCAGAAAATTTACCCTTGTAAGTGCCCTAGGTTTCCCTGGATCTGCCATGTCCTCCATAGTTCTGAGCTGCCCTTTCTTGCCTGTCTCTGATTAGAGCACACAGCTATTGATCCCCCTCAGAGCTGGGAGTCTCCAGGAGGGTCAATGGACAGCCAGAATCCCTAGAGCCACTGGCCTGCAGCAGTAAACCACCTCGTCGGTTTACATGGGCATTGTGCCAACATTAGGCTTTTTCTAGTGTGTTATGATAGGAAAGGGCTGGGTAGCACTGAGCCAGAAGATTGGGTTTAGAATGGAAAGAACGCATCAGCTTGCCTTCACTCACTCACTCTTGTGCAGTTGGATCTGTGAGCCATGTTTTTGGACCAGAGCAGCAGAAATGCTAGTGACACTATAGTAGGAGACTGGTGGGTCTATTACTTGTACATAGCAGTGGCCCACATACCTAAATAAACAAATTAATAAGAGAAGGATTTGCTTTTGCTCATGCATTCTGAGGGCTCATTGTTTGGTTGCTTGACCCCATGCAATTTGGCAGAATATCAAGGTAAAAGATCTGGAGGTCAGGAAGAAAAGTGAAGAAGGACTATGGATCACCTTTGAAGACACTCCCCAGAAACTTCCTTCTTCCAGTTTCCCCCACCTCTCAAAGGTGCTACACCCTCACAGTAGTACCACCAGCTGGGGACCAAGTATTTGACAAATAAGCCCAGGAGAGAGATTTTGTATTCAAATAATAGCAGTCAGATTGCCATGGTTCTTATGCAGAAGCCTGGAAAACTAAGGCAGAGAAGATGGAGGGCTAGAATAAGTGGCTAGAGGTCAAGTGGTGGACTGGTATCTTCATGCTCACCTATGCACTGGAGCAATGGGCAAGGTGAAGGAGAAGAGAAGCCTTATCTATAACACCTAATCCATCGAGAGACCCTCTGCAGTAACCTGAGGGAAATCAACAGGGCAAAGTGAGACTTGTTATTCTTTCCCATTCCTCCTTTATCCTACAGGTGTCCGAAGAAAGCCATCCCAAGGATGGATGGCACTCAGATTCTAGTGTTGGTAGCCTTGTGTCCATGGCTCCCTACAGGGGAAACTAAGCCAAGAGAAATGTGTGGGAAACACTGTGTATGTTCCTGTCTCACAAGAGTAGGTGCTTCCTGGGAAAGGAGATAAAGTCAGATAATATGGCCCCAGATTGAGTGAAAGTGTAGTATGGGGTCTGGGCTCTGATATTGTTGCTGGGATTCTGGGCAGCTGGCCCTCTCTCCCTTTCCAGTCCTCCAGTATCTTCTGAAGACATACTGGTCCTGTCTCATGAGTAACAGGCTCAGTATTAAATTTGATCTTTTCTACCTGGCCATCTTGGATGGCTATGGCTGTCTGGGTAGCAAAATCTTATCTTCAGGAATCCCTCTTCCTTGATTTGGTCAATTCCTCGGACCCTGTTATGGGTCTTTTATTTCTCTCTTCCCATCCCACATTAGGTATAAGCCCTCACCTGAATTCAAGCAGGCCTTGCTTATAAGACTCCAAAGTTCCCAACAAATCCCTTCCCCCACTTTCTATCTGGTTTAGAGTTTCCAGGTGATGAAACTGGCCTTGGCCTGGGTGGTTGTCATGGAGATGCATCCCAGTTTCCCCTCTCACATCGGCCTTTAAGCTTTTCCCAGCAACCTCTCTGGGCTAGGCAAGGAAGAGAAATCTGCTTTTGAGCTCTATTTCCTTTGTTATGGGGGATGGGAGTTTTAGCAGAGAGTGCCTTAATGTCATTTAATCTAAGTTGTTCAGCAGGGATGGGTGAAGGGGAATGATCTAGCAAAAAATCCAGGTGGTTTTCTATTTTGCTTCTTGTACTAGCTAATTATCTCAAGTGGTAATCAGAATAAAAAGAAAAACTGGAACCAGGGTAGCATCTGATTTATTTATATTTTATCATGTTTTCCAAGCTCACAAAGGGTGGCAGTTTCCTTTCCCTATCCTTTTCTTTAATGTCATATCCTTACCACTGATCAAATCTTTCTGCCTGGTGATATGAATAGCAAGACCACCTCACCTTTTTATTCAACACTCTGAATACACATCACATCAATACTGTCTGCCAGACCCTCTGATAAACCACTTCCGCTAGTAGTTTGCACTCATCTAAATTTCTAGGAACGTGTGTGTGTGTGTGTGTGTGTGTGTGTGTGTATGATGTGTGTTATTTACCCAGAAAAGATCGAAGCATCTCAAAGTACTTTGGACAGTGTCTTCTGGGGGAAGGCACTCATTGAATTGAAACACCTAACCACCTCTCTCAAGGTGAACAGAAGTTGTGGAGATCTTGTAAAGCATGCAAACATGTT
Source organism: Sigmodon hispidus (assembly GCA_004025045.1). Classification (NCBI taxonomy): domain Eukaryota; kingdom Metazoa; phylum Chordata; class Mammalia; order Rodentia; family Cricetidae; genus Sigmodon; species Sigmodon hispidus. Next base: position 440,526 of record PVIH01000088.1, read on the forward strand.
AGAAAAATCTGAATTTAGTGAAAACATTGAAATACTTCATTTAGCCTTTTATACCTCCTAGGAGGTCAGTGCTATTGTGCGAAGCTCAGAGATGTCAAACAACTTGGCCAAAGTCACACAGTATCAAGTAACCATGCCTGAACCAGTCTGTGCTAACTTAAACTTGAGTGCTTCTCATGAGCCCACAGCTATCCATGGGAACCAGGTTTACTGAGCACTAAGACAAGATTCAGATGGAGGGTCATTTCAAGGTCATCCCAACAAACAGCCTGCTGTCCCAGCTTCGGGATGATATGCAGCCCTGTTGACCAGCCGTGATAGAAGCCTTAGAGCTCACAGCAGATGGGAAAGGGGCTGAGTGAGAGATGAGAAAAATTACAGGGAGAACGGAGCCACGGGCACAGTCCACTAGCCTGGCAGAGCAGAGGGTAAATGTGCCACGCTGAAGTCCTTTGAGCCAAGAGAAAATGTGAGTCTTTATCTTTGTCAGTACAATTTATGGTCCAGCTGGGCTCTCCTGGGAGGTTGGGGCTATTCTGGCGCTGCCTGAAGAGTTCCTCTTGGGGTAAGACACTTGGAGCTTCTGGGATCCTGCCAGCAGCTTCCTGTAGCCATGGTTATTGGAGAATGTTCTCATTGGGGTTTGGCTGGTTCATCCGGAAGATTTAAGGGACAGATCTATGGGGTTCCCAGAGCAGCCGGCTCACCTGAACTTCTGGGAGGTAGATCCATGGATTGTGTCATTTCCTTTCCCATTGATCCTACACTTTCCTGGACTCATTCGTTCATTCTATTCATTCAATTCAACACAGCAGGCTTGATGGTTGTGACTACCGTAGGGGAGATATTACATGTCATTCTGTGGGAAGGCTTGATGCACTGGGTATACTTGAGATTTCTTGCCCTTAAGAAATAAGCAGGAGCAAAATGTTAATGTTTAATGCATGTATAACAAGCACTGTGGATGTATAAATGGTTATAGTTCTTTGTTTCTCAGATAGATTTTTTTTTATTGTTAATGTACTGGGATTAATGATGGTCTTTAGAGTGTTGGTTTAGTACAAGAATCATTTAACCAATGCTATGTAGTACTAAGTGCTTTGGAGGTGTTGGTATTTACCAAATAGCTACCCTTAATGTGTCAACAGTCAGGACTTAGTGTTTGTATTTTGTTCGTTATTAAGTATTCTGCTCATGTGACTATTATTTTTATACTTATTCCCCAAAGAGTGATTTTAAAGACCCTACCTCAAATGTACATATACAGGCATGCATTTGTCTGCTCACTCATTTTACCAATATCCATCAGCCTATTATGTTGGGGGAATACTTATCATCTACAAATTTTTGTAGCAAGAACACTGAGGTAGAATGTTCCAGCAGGCATATCCATTCCAGCTAGTTTACAGCAGACATCATTTCTCCTTTTAGAATAGAAGATCTGCTCATTGGTATAGCTTTCAACCCAGGATACCTCCTGCATTCTTTGGAGACAGTCTTGTTCCGCATTTCACTGACAAGCAATGGCTCAACTCATCTCTTTCTTGTCACATAATTAAATTTTGGTGCCGAGAAATGGGATGACCACACATTGAGAACAGAAGTCAAAATTGAAAGTGTTTTGGAGGGCAGCTGCTGGGGATCCACATGAAAGCCACCATGTAGTTAACAGGTCAGCTGAAGGAGAGGAGAGGAACAGAACAGGCTAAAGACAAGGAAGGGAGAAGGTCCACATCAGGCTCTCACTCAACAGAGGCTGGTGTTCACTACTTCCAGGAGAAGGAATAGGTGGGCCCAGGAGATGACCTATGGTAGTGGTTCTCAATCTATGGGGCATGGCCCCCTTGGCAGTCCTCTATGTCCAAAAATATTTATAATTCATAACAGTAGCAAAAATAAAGTTATGAAGTAGCAATTAAAATAATTTTATGATTGGGGGGGGTCACCACAACACGAGGGGCTGTATCGAAGGGTCACAGTGCTTGGAAGGTTGAGAATCACTGTTCTATAGGATGAGACACTTTCTATGGTCCACAGTGGGTGAGATGCTTCGCCATTCTGCTGTCTGTTCTGGAAGGAACTGAGTTTTTGTGAAGTCTTCTGTAAAAGTGAGGGACTTTTATTACATTGTGGTACATATAAGAAGTGATATCTCTGGGCACAGAGCAGCAACAACTTCCTCCCTAAGAGGCAAGGTGTTGAGGAAGAAGCCCCTAAGGTAATATTCCTACAGCCCTTTTATAGCCTGTCTTCCGTGCCTTTCACACTGTTAGGGGAGGGAACTCACAGAAGAAAACCTGTCTCCCATGGCAAGAACATGGCTTCCAAGATCCCTCTCACCTGCCTTTCTGTCTGAGACAAGATCCATACTGACATTTGAGAAGACACAGCCATTCCAGTGACAGTGGATGTGACCATGATGATGAGTGCGGGGTGCCATCTGTGAATCTAAACAAGTGTTCATCCGCTTGCACATATCCCTTCACTCATTTACTCCCGTCTGAGCCCCATTTCCCCTGTTACAAGTGGCTCTCTAAGGATTTGAGAAGGCTCTTCCATTTTCAAGTGAAAATTATTTCAGAAAGCTCACCAAGGGGGCACACAAGCTTATTATGGACTAGTCCACATCCAAAGAACTTTCCAGATGGACCTGCTGGTGTAAGTTTGTAAATCTAGATATTCAAGGAGGTAGAGCAAGAGCATCACAAGCTCAGGCCTAGCCTGGGCTACATAGGTCTTGACATTGTCTCCTGAAAACATGCATATAAGTAACATTATACAGACGAATAGATTGTATTTATATATGAGGAACTGATATGTATATAGATACATGCATGTAACAACAATTAATGAAAAGAGGGGGCCATAAATTTGGAAGAGAGCAAGGAGGAAGACTTGGAAGGAGGAAGCAAAAGGGAAGAGAGAAATGATGTCATTATAATCTCAATTTTTAAAAATAAAATAGAAAAATATTGAATTGTTGCATGACTTGATTAAAAAGTCAAAAATATAAAAAACGAAGTTTGTTCTGTTCTTAAAACATTAAAATGGCTCAGAGAGACAGAGTGCTTGTGCAAACAAGGTCCTGTGTTTAACCCTAGTACTGTTTTAAATTTAATCTGTTTATAATTAATTATAATTATATAATGTATGCATGTGTATGTGTGTTTGTGTTGATGGCTAGTGTGTGTGTGTGTGTGTGTGTGTGTGTGTGTGTGTGTATGTGTGTTGATGGCAAGCATCCCTATTCGCTTAGCCATTGCAGGAACCCAATTAGTATTTTTAACATGTATTTTGGCTTTATTATTCTTGGGTCTGGGTCTCATGTAGTTCAGGCTAGTTCAAATTCATGACGTAGCTGAAAATGACCTTGACCTTCTCTTTCTCCTAACTCTACATCCCGGGTACTAGGATTAAGCATCAATCATCACATTTGTGTGTACCCCTGCTTACTCCATTGTCTTCCCCTCCTCCCCTCCTACCCTGTCCCCTTTGCTTCCCTGGACACTTTGAATCCTACTGTCATGCTGCACATGCAGATATAATCTTATGTACCTCTATAGAATCTGTGAACCACAAATATAGAGAACATGCAATAGTCATCTTTCTAAGACTGCCTTAATTTGTTAAATATGATTATTTCTAGTTACATCCATTTTCCTTCAGACAACATAGCTTTATCCTTCTTTATGGCTGATAAAATTACACTGCATTTTCTCTACACTCTTCCTGTGTGACAGATACCTTGATTGGTTCTGTAACTTAGCCATTGTGGACAGTGCCTCAGGAAACAGTGATGTTCAGGAATCTGTGTCATAGGTTGGTTCACAGTCCTTCCTTCCGGTTAATTCCCAGGAACTATGGAACTGGCCTATATTGTCAGACTTTTGGGGTTCACCTTTTATATGACACCTTTGAAAACTGTTCTTCTTTTCTTAGAGTTTGATCCTGGAAGGGACTTCTGTCAGATACCTGCATCCTGTCAGAAACACCCAAGGGAAGTGTTTGCCTATTCAGTCAGGCTTGGGCATCTCTTCTTAAGTGACCTGAGTCAGAGGCCACCTGCACATTGCACTGGTATCTCTGGTCATTCCAGAGCTAGAGAAACGAAAGACAGAACTCTGCTTTGGGGTTATGTTTTCAAATGTATTAAAAGACACACACACACTTGTCTACACCATGTTGTTAAGCCCAGCTTAATTTATAAGAACAACAATAATCACAGACGCTTCTTATTTTACAGTCAAGATGAATCTGCTTGCAACTCATTATATTCCTAGATCCTTTATTTGACTAAATGTATTACTGTGGCTCATGAATTCTCTCATTATTATCAGCATTGTTATTCATACTTTTATCCAATGTTATTATTTTTATCTAGTTTCCTTTTTCTTTAGTTTTTCCATAATGCCTCAAAGCTTTTGTTTAATTTATAATCATACATTTCCTCATGACTGAGACAATTTTGTTGATGTTACTGGGGGGGAGGAAGAATAAGAAACAGAACCAGGCTGGATGGTCCCCACAAAGCCATTTCCACACCAAAGGAAAACCATGATGATGGATTTGTTCATGCCACTTTATGCCTGGCATGGTGCCCTTGCTTAAAGCCACTCGGATCCAAAGCGACTAAAAATGGACAATGGTGTCTCCCAGAATGTGTCTGAATACTATTTTGACTAAGTAATACAGTCAATAGCTTGAATGAATTCAGCAAAGTGACAACCCATAGCTCACATTAGTACCTACTTCTCTGTGTGGTATTGATGGTTCTTATCTCTCCACTGGTGGGAAGCTGATACTGAAGACTAGTTCAGAAGATACCTCATGTCAAAATATGACTCTTGCTATTTTCAAGAAAAGACATGAGATAATCAGCCTCAGCCTATGTGATAGGTTCCATGTTAAATTGTTTTGTTCAATGGCAAGAAATTCTAAGCATTTTTAAACAGGTGTTAATGGCTTGAATGTGAAATGTCCTTCATAGGCTCTCGTGTTTGAATACTTAGTCCTTTGTGAAAAAATAAAATAGTTTTGAGAGCTTGGGAAAGCTTTGAGAGCATGGGGACTGTTGGCCCATAGGACAAAGTTTGTGGCTTGTAGCCTAACTCTACTGAGCCTGAGTCTTTCTGTTTCCTGATCTACCACAATGTGAACCAGCTGCCTCATATTCCTGCTGCCACAGAGGCCATTCTCAGATGCCTTTCCCCACGATGGACTATAGCCTTTTAACCTTGAGGGCAGCATAAATCCCTCCTCTTTGTGGTTGCTTTGTCAAGGGCTTGGTCACACTAATAAGAACAGTAACTACCATTGGGCTAGGGTAATCTAAGATGACCAGTAGGTTAGGTATGTTAAATGCACTTTTTTGCATATGACATTTTAAACTGACTATGACTATTTAACCTGGTCATATATGCATATGTATGTGTCTGCATATACTTCTATTATCTGGCTCCCAATAGATTCTCAATAAATGAATTTTTTTGTGTCATCTTTCTTAAGGAACTTGTAACATATTGAAAGGGGAAAAAAAATCCAAAAATCCAAAAACAAAACAAAATCCCAACAGGGTAAAGACCATGCTGAAAGAGAACAAAGTGTTCCAGATGGAGAGAGGTATCTATATACCTTGTAAAAAAGAGTCAGCCTCGGTCCAGGTCTAGATAGAGGTGTGGGTGAGCTGGCTAAAACACTGGATCATGAGCAAGTTAAAGAGACATCAATCAGGCCCATTCTGTGAAGGGCTTGCCTACTGTTGTAAAAGGTTTAACTATAGTTTAGCAATTGTAAAATACACATTTTCTCCCCTCATTTTCAATATCTCTGAATCTGAATGCATCTTACAATCAATGCATTGTCATGCTTTATTACAGGCCTCTTTTCTTTCTTCCTTTCTTCCTTCCTTCTCTCTCTCTCTCTCTCTCTCTCTCTCTCTCTCTCTCTCTCTCTCTCTCTCTCTCTCTCTGTAGTACATAAAATTATAGTATTCCAGGGACTAGATCAGTGCTTATAAAATGTGCTCAGTTGTCATCAGGTACAACTCAGCTCTGATGAGAGACCTCAGTCTTCCTAATTCACCAGGGTTGTGGCCCAGAGTTGGGTTGACCCCCTATGTTCTATTGCTTCTTCCAGACTGATTTTTCTGTCTCCACAGCTCTGTAGACTCTACAGAGTGGTCTTAGAGGCAGGAAACTGGACTTGAGGGATGATGTTCTCTTATGTATGCCTTTTGTTGCTCCAAGTTTATTTCTGTACCCTCTTGTTCTCTTTTCTCTATTGAGCAAATCTGTCTTTAAGGGACACTAAATCCATGGCTCCATCTGTTGTAGGGACAGAGGTAAGGAGACCAAGGTAAGGTTGTACTAAAAATATTCTAGTAGCTGGTGCTCAGAAACATGAAGTCATAAATCTTCAAGCCATGCAGAAGCACCACCCAACTTTGTAGTGTACCATGGCTGGTTGCCTAGCAACAATGCCCTGTGTTCTTCCCATACTCTCTCTTCAGAGCCTTCATTTTTCTCATTTCTCTTGGGCCATCCTATTAAAATTCACTTTCTACTCTGTTTTACATGTAAGTGGCTAATCCAATGAACAGGGTGGGAAGAGTGCTTTGTGGAATTTTCCTTGGAAGCTCAACTTTTAAATTCAGCCAGGCTACTAAGAACTGAGTGGAATCCACTGATGTCTCAGATTCAGCTAGCCATGGCTGCTTGTTGGATGGGTCCAAAGCAAAGATGGTGAATGAGACTAAGGGAGTGAAACACAACAAAATCACTGAGATCCATAGGACCCATGATGCTACTAGCTAGCCAGTTTCCTCTATAAGGAAAAGTCAGGAAAACTGAATGAATATTTACAATCTATATTCTGATTACTTGTCTTAGATGGTGGTAGTGGTGGTGTGGGGGCATATATTTTAGTATCTTTGGTAAAAGTAATCCTCTCTGTTATCATTAGCATCAGCATCAATGTTGAGTTCTGTTGGAAACACTGTTCAGTGCCTGCCAAGAAGATTCCCAGTGTGATAGTCTCATCTCAGTGTGTCCTTCACACAGGCTTTTTACGATCTTTAGCACCTAAACTATGTTTGCTAAGTTTTCATCTAAACCTAAGGATATAGAAAACTCAGGTCTCAACACTTAAAATCATGACATCTGAGAAGCAGAGGGCGAGAGGTTTCATAAATGCTCATTTACTTATTTGTGAGAAAATACAGACTTTTCACAAATGGAGCATTCTTTGTCTATTTTTTTTCTTGAGGCTTTGCCTATGGAATGCATACTACAAAATATTTGATGGAATGGAAAGCATCTCCAGTTCAATGGTTTTATTAAAACAAACCTTTTATCACATAAGTGTATGTGAATAAAGCAAAAAATGATTAAAATTTATAAGTTGATTTTAAGCATATGGTTAAGAATTGCCATAAAATCCCACTTGAGATTAACTTTCCCATGATCTTTTCTGGTGTGATGGGTAGGAAACACCTGACTGGGGATTGGCCACGCATGGCAACTGTCCTTTCTAGCTAGGGTTGCTATTGCTATGGTGAAACACCATGACTAAGGAAATTTGGGACTGAACAGATAAATTTGAGCTTAAATTTCCAGGTAAAAGCCCATAGGAAGTCAGGACCAGAACTCAAACAGGGCAGGAGCTGATGCAGAGGCCATGGAAGAATGCTGCTTACTAGCTTGCTCATCCTGGCTTAATCAACCTTCTTTCTTACAGCATCCAGGACCAGCAGCCCAGAGAATCCATCACCCACAATGGACCGGGCCCTCCCCTATTGATCACTAATTAAAAAAATTCACTACAGCTGAATCTTTTCTCTTTATGTAATATTTACTATTTATTTATTTATTTTATTCTTCTTTAGACATTTTATCCTGACTTCAGTTTCCCCCTCTCCAGTCCTCCCCCCCCCCCGACCCCGATCCACTCTTCCACCATTATAGAGGCATTTTTTCAATTGAGGTTCATTCCTTTCTGGTGAATCTAGCTTATTTCAAGTTGACATAAAACTAGCCAGAACAATGGCCATGTTCTATCTCTTCCTTACCAAACAAGGATGAGCAGAGTGTCAAGCCTGACATTCTGTGTCCCAGATGTCTCTCCTTCTTCACTGGGCCTCACTTTATCTGCACTTTAACATGACAAGGATGGCCTGCCCTCTACATTCCCTCACAGAATGAGCATCTGAGCCCGTGCAGAGGATGCGGAGGGAAGCCTCTCATCATTAACACATCCCCAGGTTTCTGGTTATCTTCTGCAGCCCTTCCAGATTCCTGAAAGGAGCTGTCACAGAGAACAGTGACAGGTAGCTGTTGCCACCTCACTGGTAGGTATATCAGCCATCCTACCCTGGTTATTGGCCATGTAGAGAACCCAGCATGTGAATGTGACTTTATATGTGTCTTCTCAAGGAGAGAAGGGCTATTTCCTTGCCCACTCAGTACTTGATGAGCAAACTGGGACCTGGACCATCACTTTCCATTATTATCTGAGAACAGACCCTGTGTCTTATTCAGTGGTATTTCTCTAGAGCCAGATCCTTGTCACCCTCTGATATTTGCAATGTGATCACTAAGTAATTATTGACTGAATGCTAAGCATTGTTACCCTTAAGAGACTTTCCAGGCTAGACTAGGAGGCTGTGTGTCTATCTATAGAACATCTTCCTATAGTGAAGTCCAGGATGTCAAATAATCACTGTGTAAACATCTGTAATTACTCTGCTGGCGGCATTTGAAAGATAATTTATCTTGAAAGCATGAAACAACTCATTCTTACTGACGCCATGTTTCAGCCAGCCTTAGTAGCTGGCTGGCTCTGGTAATATCCAATGTCTTTTGTTTATATATAACATTTAAGAAAAAAAGGAAAGAAGGAAAGAAAAAATTTCACGTTCTTATTCATTCTAAGAAGGATATTTGAAACCATCTTGGAGTGGTAAGAGTTTTATTGAGAGGCCTCAATGACCCACTCAGGTGTCACCGTCTCCTTTAGAGGCAGAGAGAATTTGTGTGTGCTCACCATTCTGGTTCTCATGCTGGTAGCAGAGGCAGCACTGATCTGGGATCCCAGGCTTTTAACACAATATTCTCTCCAAGGCACATACAGCCTTCCATCCTCCATTCCCTTCTGAAATGGGACATTAGAAGACCATGCCTTCACTGTAACATGCAGCTGGGAATATGGATTCTGTGTGTGAGAGAGTGGTGAATTTGAGAGAAATCCAGTTTCAGAGGTTTCTGTAGTGTGCATGTGAAGAGCAACTGTTTCCCCTCAGTACAAGAATTACCAGGCTTAAATTGCCCCTCCAGGAAGGACTTAACAGACAATCAGGAGAAGATGCTTGCTTTGCTTCAGGAGTTGGGCAGGTATGGGATCTTCAAGGGCTAGTGCAATGACCCAGATGTCCAGAAATAACTTCTTGCCCTGACACTACCACACACAACCTTTCTCTCCCAATGTGAAGAAAACCCCAGCTAGTGAGCAAGGCACAATTTTGTCCAGCTAGAAACACCACCACAGGCACAGCCACATATCCCCTCAAGTTGATTATTTTCTGATCACCAGGGCATGGCAGCTGGTTGTGTCATTTTGGATGGCTTCTTTCTTAAAGATAGGTCTGGGAGAGACTGTTCCAGATTTCAAATCTTGCTTTGAAGGTATAGCTTACTTCCTATAACTGGGGTTTATTAGTTGGTGGCAGAGTTCTATGAAGTAGTTACTGGTGGCATATGCATGCAAAAAGAGGTCTAGTGGCCATTTGAGCACCAGTGTTGAACAGGAATGAATGTGTCCAACACAGGCATAGCCTTATTGTTATATGTTTCTGTACATGTATGCAAATATTCACATGTAGAGTTGTATGTGTTTCCACAGTCAGGGGATGTGTGTCTGAACAGGTATGTCTATGAGATTTTATTTGTCCATTAACCTAGAGAACATCTAAAGAACATTCTATTCTGATTTTGTTCATGTGATCTCCCTCCCATCTTTCTTGGGGAGAAATTGTGTAATGTCGGCCATATAATAAAGACAAACAGATTTCTATAGAGCCCTCCTTTGCCCTGCGGACATATTGCCACAGCTTTTATGCAACACATTACACTGTGGTGAAATTTAGTTAATTTTATGGTTTGTTATTACAGCAGCAGAGTGGATTGAGGGAAGCAGCTTTTGTTGGTTCCAAGTCCCACGTTTCCCGGGTGTGAATGGACTGAGGAGAGGCAGGATGCTGGCTCTGCTAGGAGGCAAAGTCCATACCGAAGCAAAGAGGCTGCTCTCATTGGCTAGACATTTTTAGGCCTGCAGAAGTTATTTTTGTAGTCAACAGAGACTTGGCTGCCTACCCCCCATGGAACATAAATTTTGGTCAAGGATATTGGGGGAACAGGCAGAACAGTGGAGAAGAGAACAGGTACACAGTTCATTTTGCTGAGCAGCATTTTGGTGAAGGAAGCTTTGCAGTCTGAACATTCCATGTTCAAATCCAACCTTTACCAGCTATGTGTTCCCTTGTCTCTGACCTTACATTACTCATTTGCTTTATTTGCAAGTAGGGGGCTGGCATGGCCACCGCTGCAATTTGAGTCTGAATGCCCTCCAAAGATTCCTGCATTAAAGTGTGGGCTCTAGCTTGCAGAGGATGTAGTAGGGCCTTCAGGAGGTGGAGTCCAATGGAAGGAAGTTAGGTCATTGGGAATGTGTCCTCAAACAGGATTAGGAATCTCAGTCTCTCCTCTCCCTCTCTCTTTTAATTCTGGTCATGAGGCAAATCAAGCCCATTATTCTAGCTGCAGTATACAGACTTATGACAGCAAAGGCAACAAGAACAAGTGTCCAAGGAATGAAAATGCCACAACAGTCCTTTCCCCTTTATACGCAGATTTCTTTAGGTATTATATTATCCTAATAGGAAACTGATTTGCCAGGTGCATGCCTTTAATCCCAACAAATGGGAGGCAAGCAGGTATCTGTGAGCTTGAGGTCAGCCTGGTGGACAGCTAGGACTACACAGAGAAACCTGACTCAAAAAAAGAAAAACAAAGAAAGAAAAGAAAAAGAAAGTAAGAAAGAAGAAGAAAAAGAAGGAAAGAAGAAAGAGAGAAAGAGAAAGAAAGAAAGAAAGAAAGAAAGAGCCATCTTCATGTACTTGGGAGGCCGAACTTGACAGACACATAGTAAATGTTTAGAAAGTATGCCATTTCATCTGTACTCTTGCCTAGGAAACTTACAGAACACTTCTAGAAACTTCTCAAAGTAGAAAGCCAGAGCATTGAGGTTATGAAATCAGGCACTTTCTGCCTAATAACTCCCCAAGGAAACCATCTTGGGAAGCTGGAGGAGAGGAGAAAGGCTAGAGCATGGTTCTTGGAGTCAGAGGGCTCAGTTCATGGTTGGTCAGTCATGAAGCAGAACTCCATGACAGCAGGAGCGGTGCTCACCTTACGTTGAACAGTGAGAAGATAGAGACTTACTCACAGCCTTTTAAGTTATAAATTCATCAAGAGGTTGATCCATTCATGAAGTCAGACTCTTCAAGTTCCTATCAATTTGCATGGGCCCCTCCCTGAAGATTGGTACACACAGGATCTCTTGGGCTCTCATTTCAGACCAGGCTACGTAACAGATTCCAAGTGAATGCACAGGTCACAGTGGCCATAATTTATGTGTCCCCCCTACTCCAAACTTCTACTCAAGATATACAATCAAGAATTTTGGAAGGATTATTCACAGAAAATGTATGCTGCTTGGATCTTATGCTCAGCATGTTGAATCTGGGCTGGGATAAAGCCCATTAACTGATTGAAGATAACCCATTGGTTACTACTCTAAATGAAACAGAGCTATTGACATACTTATTTGTATTACTAATGGAGCTAATTAAATCTTAAACCCAGAAACAGTTAGCATGGACCAGATTAGGTAGAGAGCAGAAGCTATTTTCATGAGAACATGGCTTTTTCTCTTGTTCTCAGCTGGGTCCTTGGTTGCTGCCATGAGTGTGGCAGACAAGCAGATGATGAAGAATATGTCATCCCCACTTTCATTCCTCCAAGGCCTGGCAACTTCTCTCTCAGTCTGGGAGGCTGTTTATGTCTATGCCCATGGTGTCTTGTGTCTTCCTTTTCATCAGACAGCAGCCTAGTGGCTCTGTTGGTCTTGCCAAAGGTATTGTATGAGCGGCCTCCATCCCTTCCTAGAATTGGGAGATTGTCTTCACAAAAAGTAACAAAATAAATAGAATATGGGTTTTTGGGTGCAGGTCCTGGGGTTATAGTGCAGAGATGCTACAAATCTATGTTTGCTGATGGTGTGAATGAGAGAAAAACCATGCTGTCTTTGTTTCATGAGATGAAGTTCATCATTTCATGGACAATGTCAGAACTCACCAATGTAATGTAGCGTGGCCTTGAACTTTAAAGGTAAAATCAGCTAAATTTCAGTTCAGGGAGCCCACGAATGAAAGTATTTGAAAACCTCCAAACAAGGCTGAGTCATTTAAGGAAAATTAACTCTAGTGATGAAGCCAGCAGAGGGAGGAAGGTGCCATTGGAAATGAGCAACCTCTGACAGAGAACACAGGCCTCTGAGTCAGCACATCATAGAATAATTAGATCTTAGCAATTGCTGAGCCACCCCCTTATTATAGAAAAAAGAACACTGTTTATTTAGTGTCTTCTAGGCTGAAAGGTTCATATTGCTCATTATCCCCAAACTCTTAGTTTCTTTTCAATTTTTTTTGTAGACAAGTGCAGGTATAGAGGTAGATTGGGGGGGGGGGCGGGGCAGAGAACAACTTGAAATGTTTTATTCAAGAATGCTACCCATATCCTTTGAGACAGGGTCTCCCATTGGCCTGAAGCTCATCAGCTGGGCTAGGCTGCCTACCCAGAGGACTGAGAGATTATCCTGTCTCCACAGCACTGGGATATTAAACATGTATAATCATGCACAATATTTTTATATAGGCTCTAAGGGTCAAACTTAAGTGCTCATAGCACATGGAAGACACACATTTACCCACTGAGCCACCTTCACCTTCCGGTCTCAAAGCCCTAACTTCATCAAGGTCGGTGTGTAACCAGCTCCCTACAAAAGCTGTGCTCACAGCCAGCAATTCCCAGCACATGCAGTCCAAGGAGGAAGAAATAAATGTTAAGAGATTTAAAGGCAGTGAGTTGTATTTCAAAATAAAACTATGCTGACTAATTTTTTTTTTTTTTTTTTAATTAACAGAAGTAGTGAAGATTTTCACAGGGCTAAGAGCGCTTATCTCCAATGTTGATCTGTCAGTGAAGAGTTCCGGCATTCTGGTTAACAGAAAGACTTGATAAAGAGAACCACAAAGCTTGCATTTTTTATTAAAGAGTTTGAAGTGGCATCTAAAATAAATTAGCCTCTGTGGATGACCGCCTTGTTATAGCCAATCTTGACATCCCAGCCACTGCCCAGTGGGCTCTCTGAGGCTAAGGACCGTTTCAGGGTAGGCCTGAAGAAACAGGGAGACTGTTTTTCCTCTGGTAAAGAAAAGGAGCTGCAGGATCCTTACCCTCTGCTATTCTACCCATGTGGTCCAGCCCTGATTTTGGCCTAATGTCCTTTTTGAATCTGAACTTGGACTTCCCACTGGTTACTATCAGGCCGCAGGATCCAGAGTGTCTCTTGCTACAGTGAGCAACATAGCTCACAAAGCACCAGGGAGTAATTCTTAGCAGAGGGTCTAGTTCTTCCTGAATATAAACATGAGACTACTCTCTGTGCAAAAAATATGTCTACTTCCATCCACCCCCCCTGCTGCTTCTGTATCTTGCACTGGGCTACAAGAATTCTATTAGAGAGATGATTCATAGTGCAGAAGCAAATGTTAGAGATGCTACGAAATCATCCCAATTATTAAATGCATCTAATGAGCACACAAACAGTAACTAAGGCATGAGCAAAACCCTGTTTAGCTTGAAGGGCTTTATAAAGAGAATTCAGTGACTTCTCTTCTTGGGGAGAAAAGCAGGAGGGCTGAAGGATCCCTAGATGGTGCCTATGTCAAGAGGAGGCCTCCATTGAGATGTGCCTGCCATGAGTTATAAGGCAAGGACCATGGTGAAGCTTCCTCATCTTCATTCTCACTTTGCGGGGAAGACCAACCCTTATGGAGCAGGATCACTGTAAATATAGACAGTTCCTTAAAGACACCATCAGTGTTAGCTGCTGAGGACCAATTGCAACCAGGCACCTACTCTCCCTGTAAGCCCATGAGCGGCAGAAGCCAGGGAGGAGTGGGGGGGGGTGCAAAGAGCCTCCCTGTGTTGCCTCCTCGCTATTTGTCCTAGCCTATGTTTCTTGTGGTTGCTTGGTATTCATGGCCAACTTCTCCCCTCCCCTCCCCCACTGTCTCCTTGTTTCCTTCCAGGGCACTGGAGTTCAGGGCTGGGAACAGATGCGGGACTACCAGAGTTGCCTTCTAGGACGACCTGGTCAAACTGACATTAGGCTAGAGTCCCCATAACAAGCCTTCCTTGTGGAAGGAAACCTCTTTTGGTGAACCCCAGCAGCAGTGCCCCATGTCAGGGAAGTCTATCATGGATCCACAGGTTGGACATGGAAGAGCCAAAGAACTGTTCTTCTTGATCTCCAGCATTAGAAATTGGTACCACTCTTTTGCAATCACCTAACTCAGTGATTTTTGTATCATGAAAACAGCTTAATGGGTCATAAGCAGAATTTTTCTTTAGGAGAGAATGAGAAAAAAAAAAAAAACATAAGAGTAACGTTTGCTTTAGTTGGCTATAAGCACACATGTCCTGGACAGGTAATGGAGTCTCACTATAAATCTCAGACAGAAAGCCAGAGAGATATTATATTGGTCTATCCTGATCCTTCAGCTCTAATTACCTGGACAACTCTCTAGCTACATCATGAAAACCAACAAGAAAAAGGATGTGGAATGCTCATTCATCATCCCTTCCTGCCAGAAGTCCTCCTATGCTGTTCCAAGCTGAATACAAATCTATTTCTTTTGCCTACAGGGTTCTAGGATGCCTCCTTCCCTTTGTAAGAACTATCTTGGTTTAAATTTTCTCATGTGGAATTTAGGAATTCCAGGTCCTTGGCTAAGAGGTGACCAAGCTTTCTGTAGACAATGGCGCCCCTTCCCAAATTTCAAAAGATTCAACACTGCAGGATTATTTGCCCTGTAATATCATTGCACCATATTAACAACTCTTGGATAAGTCTGGCTTACTCTAAAGAAGACAGGATGTAGACTGCTCTGTTCCCACGTGCTGTGGAGATAAGCAGTCACAAGGATGGCAGTAATCAGGAAGACTCCTGACTCCAGGGAAGACCAGGTCCCCACAGGTCACAAGGGGGAGGCTGCCACACTGCAGCACGTCCTTCTAAGATGGGACCAGAACAATAAGAACATTTCCTTATAGCCTGAAAATCTTCAGTCAGTCCAAAGAGCTATCCCACTCTTTTGTCCCTTGACAGTGAACCAAATCTCTCTCCTTTCAAGTGTACGTACATGAAGGCAAAGGGAAGAAATGGGGCTTCTGGAGAGCTCTGGAATGTCCCTTTTAATTCACAATGACTAACTCATAATAGTGAGTACTTGAATAGATGGCATACAGTCCATGAAAATCCAGTGCCTGGCCTAGAGTCACAGAGGATCCTGTGGCTGAGCTAGATCTACAGTTAGATTTCAACCCTAAGTTTTCCTTCCTCTTTCTCACGGGACCTCGAGTCTCTCACATGACTGTGGTGTCTCTGCTGCTTTTGTGGTTTGGCAAAGACAGTTAGCTGTCTTCCTGTAGACTACATAGCACCCCTACTTCTGCCCATCCCCCTTTCCATGTAGGGCCCTAGAGGATGTAAGATAAGATTGTTGATGCTTTGGGATCCCCTAAAGAAAGGAAAGAATAATTTCCTAAATCTGAAAGTGGTAGCCACACCTGATGATTATGAGAGAAATACTGTACACTGGAAGTTATTATTAGATTTAATGGCTGAGTAAGCAATTCACTTGGCCCTAACAGACAATTGTTTCTGACAACTCCCCATGGTCACATGGTCATATGGTCACAGGACCTCAGAGGAGGCAACTGAGAGAAATGCTCTCATCTCTGCTATGGAGTAGCATATGTCAGACTCAGGTTGGAGTGTCTCTTCCCCAACAGTCCACAGCATAGGGGACTCCTTACAGGCCCGGCACCTCTGAGCGAGAATGAGAGCAGAGGGTTGCCAGCATGCAGGATCCAAATGATTGCCCTTGGCAAAGACAAGAGCTCTGACATTGGCAAAGAGGAGGAGGCCATGTGCAAGGGTGTGATGGCCTCTTGGCCAGCTCCGGTTGATATGGCTGAGGGGCTGAAGCTAGGAGAAGCCCCTGTATCCATCTGCTTTTGGCACTTAGCTAAGCCCATTAGAAATGTATCTCTGTCTCCTGATTGCTCTTCTGTGCTATTAATTTGTAGCTGTATTAATTCCTGCTGTTATTATACAGCTAGGTGATGCAGAACAAAGCTCGTTAATGTGGCCGAGGAGCTGCTCCTGTTTGGGCTGACTCCTCCCTCCCTGCCATCAAGTCTTACTCCTATCTCCACGCACTCTGTCCCAGCATGAGTGGAGTCTTGAACCTTGGAAAAATGATTGGCAGATCCTAAGACGCAGGCAGCTATTTTGGAGTCACGGGTGTCTGGTGGGATACGGTGAAAGGGATTGTTTTGCTCTGTCACTGTCCTTGACTGTTCTTCACTTTCATCTAAAAGCATTTTTATTTACCGTGCTTTTAAACTCTACCTGCTACTCTTTATGCCAAATGTGCTGGGTTGCTGTGAGGGTGAATAACAACCAGGGTGCACCAGGTCATGTTCACATGGTGTCTTCTGGGCATGGTAAGACTGCCTGTTGCTCTTAGATATCTTTCTTATAGTCCATTGACTCATGGCCTACTTGGAGCCCACAGCTCAACTCAAGCACCAGTTCTTCAATCCATCATGTCATGCATCTGGGCAGTTCATCTCTCTGTGAGCAAGCCCAGGCACAGTTGGAGCTGGGGAGGATCATAGTAGAATCCAAGATTTAGCTTTGATATTTCTGTATTTTCAAGTGTGTCTTAAAGAAAGCCCTGCGACTCCTCTGGGGCAGAAGAAGCATTTACCTTTGAAAGGCCAGGGACTATGTCTGTCCTTCCTCTGTACATGTCCCCTCTAAATTATTCAGTGCCCAACAAGTTCTAGTTCACTTGGAGTGAGATTGCTTGAACAGTTACACACTGTCCTTCTCATGCTCACTCTGCCACTGTGGCCTGAGCTAAACCATGGCTGGTGTTTCCGAGTCCCCAGTGTTGGGCAGATGGAATTCCTTACTCACCACTCTATGCCTCTCCATGACCTCAGCTCCAGCCAAAGTGGATGCCTTCTAGCCACCCAACACTTTCAGTCTTTCTGGACTCCATGTCTTTGCACATGGCATTCTGTTAACTGGACAGATCCCTCTTTTTCCTGTGGGATGAATGCCCACATATCCCAGGGAAATATGCTCTGCATTCCTCACCTCCCTACAGGCTCACAGCATTTTAGTAACAGCTTTCAGAGCACAATGCAAAGTCCCTTAAAAGTACATTAAGTACTGTGTGGTCCTAATGCCTAGCACAGAACCTGGCTTCTGTGAGCCCCCAGACACCTACTACCTGGATGGTAAAGTCTCTCACAGCTTCTAAATATAAAACCTTCACCACAGGGCTCAGAGGGACTGGGCCAAAGTCATCATATGAAATTTCGGGGACAGGCTGAGGAAATGGCTTACTGGGTAAAAGCATTTCCTGTGCCAACATGAGGAATTGAATTCAAATTCTTAGAACTCATGTAAACCAAAGTGTGGTGGAGAATGTCCAGAATCCTAGCACTTCTCTGGAAAGGTGGGAGACAGAAGCAGGAGAATCTCTCTCTGTAAGTTCAAGGGGCAGCTGGCCCAGGGGACAGAACAAGAGACCCCCTATCTCAGACAAGGTAGGAGGTGAGGTAGCCCTTTGACCTCCACATGTACACATTTGCCTACACACACACACACACACACAGGGGTGGGGGGGGTTTGACTCAGACAACAGAACTAGACTGAAAAATCCAGCCATTCCTGGGGCTTGGCCCTATTTGTCCATCAGAATGGCTGAATTTCCAGGGATCACAGAGGCCAAGATTCACCAACTTTTATCTTAGTGGCCTTTGGTCCCTCTCGAGAGCGGTTGGTGCAAAGAGCTGGCAGTTTCTTACTTTGGTAATTAAAAACAATGTGATGGAGTAAGAAGCCTGTTGTGTAAACAGGATAAAGCAGCTGGAAGTGGCTCCTAGCTCTGGGCAGTGCCAATACAATTAAAGCTTGTGTTTAATCAATTCTCTCTGGTGAAGGCAGTTGAAGGCCCTACATCCCTGGGGTGCAGATCCAGTAGCAGGGATATAGGCAGGCATGGGGTTGGGGGTTGAGCACCCTAAGGAGGAGCCCCCAGGAACACATATAGAAGTTAATATGCATGGGCCAATGCAAAAGCTCTCCTCAAGTGTGAGAGGCAGGCCATGGCAAGGAAATAAAAGAGTGGTGTTCCTGAGGATGCTAGGGACTGCAGAGGGGTCTAGAGTGGTCCTTGGAAAAGTAAGGTTGGAACTTGACTCAAAAGACACACTTGCTTACAGTTAGGCACCAAGCATTCACATTTGGCCTGGGCCCAGGGATGTCCAACTTTTTGATGTTGTAATGTGTTATTGACATCTATAAAAGTGTCATGCTGCATCTATAACCATCTTGAGACACATGTAGCCTATGGGCTATAGGTCAGACATTCCTGGTAGGTGTTTCCTTTGTGGATCAACAAAGGATACCTTTGAGCAGAAGTCCTGACTTGAGTTGGCAGCAGATTCCTGGCAGGGCAGAGGACCTCTGGGCTCTATCCTGAGGTTTTGATCCAGGAGATTCAGAAAAGAGCATTTTGACTATTAAAGGATGCTGATGATGGCAACCCCAGGGCTGTGCTTGGAGAACCATTACACAGAAGAAACAAAAGCAAGCTTCCCGAGGGAACAGGACAGTATGAACTGTCTGAGACATGCTCAAGACTTGGGTCTTGAGGAAAGATCACCTTTATTTGTCTGCAGTGCTCTCTCCCTGCCAGAGCTGCCTTACAATATACCCAGCATTGCCCAGCACATATGACTCAGTTAAAGGCTCTGGATTTGACACATTTTTATTATTATCACTTTTCTCAGCTTACTCTGGTAGTCGGGGATGTTCTTATAGGTGTCTGCATAGTTCAGCATCCACATTCCTGGCTCCTTGTTGAAACAGTCATCTTGTAAGACTGGACAGTCAGTGGCCCTAAAGAGAATGTGAGTGAGTCTGTGCAACCTGTTCCCAGGATGGAGAGAGAAGGAATAGAACCTTCTCCACAGAGTCCCTTCCCACCAAATGTTGTGGCAGACTCCAGGCAGCAGGAACCCTCTGTCTACTCAGGATGGGGAAACCTCAGGAGCACAGCTCCATGACCAGAGTGGGAGAAGTAGCACTGGACTTGATATATCCCACACCTAGCAGCACACAAAACAGCATCCATTTTTTTTATCCTTTCAGATTCTGCTGTGGCGGTCAGCCTCATGAGCCAGTTCACTCCCTACCCCTGCCCATTATATGCCAGCAGCAGAATGTGAGCTGTGCCCTCTAAGTATGGCTCTTTGTAGAACTGATCATATTTAGGTGAACTATACCATTTGGGGCTGTGGTGATAGGACATGGTGGCCCTTTGCAGCATGCCAGCTGCCCAGGGACATAAGGCCATCTTCTAAGCCTTGCCCAGAGCTTCAGGAGAGCAGATGTGTTTTCCTGGGATGTCCACCCAGATGGCGCAACAAAGGGGCTTCTGAATGGTACACTGATCTTGCTAGACGCTGCCCAACATTACCCAGTTGCAGAGATTTTTCTGGATAGCTCCTGGGTAGAGAATATACTTCTTCTTACATTCTGAATTCTAGCTGTTGTCTTCTAAAGTCTTCTAAAAAGTTTCACTCCACATCTTGTCAGAAATATGTTGAACCCCATGGTCTCTGCTGATTATGCCCACAGTAGAAAATGTTTGCCATAGCAAATAGTGGTACCTGCTGGTCCTTGTGTCTACTACATTGAACCAAGAGGTAGGAGATTTGGACAGGGTGAGATGACTTCCCCATTCTTCCAGCATCTTGCACAAAATGCTCCTTTGTGTGGTCCTCCCCCAAACTTAGGCTCTTCTGTGATGTCATGACGAAGTTTGGAGGAGGAGGGTTACCATGCCTATGGGGGAGGGTGACAGCGGCCTAGAGGATCAGAAATGCAGCTGAGAAGGTGGCTCAAAATAGCTCATGGAGAACAGGCTTTTGCTTGACAGGCTGACAAGGATGTGCCTGGAGCCAAACGCTCTCTTTGAATGCTCTGTCTCCTTCTAATTATGGATCTGTCAGGAGGAAGAGAAGCCAGCGCCTGCCCGACCCCTGTGACCTCTCACTTAACGTGGAAATAGGGAAGTAAAGCAGAGTCCCCATTAGCAGGGTCAGACGCCTAGAGGAAAATGGACTGCGAGGACCAGAACTGGGAGGAGAATTCAAAGGCTCCTTCTGTGACATCTGGCGCTCACCACTTCCATCAAGACTAGATGGTCTCTCTGTCCCCTTCTCTGCCACACAGAGCTCACCTGGGTCCCTCAGTAGGAGCAAGGGTGCCCATGTTATCAGACTGTAATAGCCAGGGTTGGAACCTCCTTCTCCAATACTTAGGTGAACCAGCTGGTAGGTGGAGAATTTACTAGAAATTACTTCATTATAAAGGGCTGGCTATATGCCCCTTCTTCATATGCAGGGCAAAAATGACCATGTGCTCCGATTTATTTATTTGTTTTATTCCTCTTTATAAACTCCTACATAAAAACTTCTGTACAAGGATTTAAAATGTTTTCTAATTTGATAAATAACTCATGCAAATGTAGGTTTTGCTTTGGTCACAGAATATTTGCTTACATGTTCCAGGACCCAGAGTAATAAATAGCACATCTCAAATGTGTTCTATAATATGATGAGGTCGCTTTTGTAAGGGTTACCAGTGCAATGCATCAAAGCAGGCTCAGCTTTCCAGGCAAGCAAGATGTATACAGGTCTTATTCTTGAAGAATAATTTATCTCTTCGGAAGGTTTTGGAGTAGGGATGAGTTCCCCGTCTTCTCTTTTCTCCTTTCCTCCTCTTCTGGTTCTCTCTTTACTTCTTCCCTTCTACAATCCTTTCTGAATGTCAGAAAGAAAGATGCAGGCATGGTTCCTGCCTCTTGGGAGTTCACATTTTACAAGCAAGGAGACAATACAAAACTAGGCATAGTTTCAAGTGTCACTATAATGAAAAATAAAATAATAAAAATATAACAATAATAAATAAAAACCAAGAGCTGGAAGACACGGAAGGCATCTCAGAGAGAAGTGGTATCTGTGTGAACTTAATTGCTGTGAAGACACTATGACCATGGCAACTCATAAAGAAAAACATTTAACTGGGGCTGGCTTACAGTTCAGAGGTTTAGTCTATTGTTGTCATAACAGGAAGCCTGGCAGTGTGCAGACAGACATGGTGCTGGAGAAGGAGCTGAGACTTCTGTGTATGGATCAGCAGGAGAGAGAGAGAGAGAGAGAGAGAGAGAGAGAGAGAGAGAGAGAGAGACTGACTTGAGCATTTGAAACCTCAAAGCCTATCCACAGTGACACACTTCTTCCAACAAAATCACACCTCCACCTCCTCCAACAAGGCCATACCTATTAGTGCCACTCCCTTTGGGCCTATGGGAGTGCAGGCGGTGACTGGGAGACCAGGTTAGGAGACGAGACAGCTGTGAGAGACTGTAGGAAAGGGACCCAGGGTCAGAATCACTCTGAGACAGAAACTGGTATATTGCAGGGGCAGGAGGGAGGTAGGGCATTGGGAGTAAAGTGGGGCGTGGAAAGAGGCGGGGGTGATGAGCAGAGTGAGAAGGCCCTGGAGCCATTCATTCATCAAGGCCTTGAAGTTGACAAGCCCAAGGTGTGTCTGACTTCATCCTCCAGAGAAGCTGAAGCTGTTTACCTGGTAACTGTATCTGTGTATAAGGCTATATACATGACTGCAATAAATCATCTCCTTAGAAATCTAACCTGCAGCTCTTGGTTCTCTTTCATTTCCTGGTCCTCCACTCTCTGTTCCTGGTCCCCTCTCTTGCCTCCCTCTCTCTCTCTCTCTCTCTCTCTCTCTCTCTCTCTCTCTCTCTCTGTCCTATCACAGCCAAGTTCAGTTTGAACTCTTCCAGATGTCTCTGGCTGTTCTTTTTCTCATATCAATAACAAAATCCTTCCCTTCAACCAGAACAACACAACACAACACACACATACACTGGAGTAAAACAATACACATAAAGTATATTTACTGTGTATTGTTGATTAAATTGTAATTCTTGCCATCCCAAGATCATATACTGAACTCTTATCTCTTGGTACCTCATAGTGTGACCTTATTTGAATAGGATAATGTAGATGTAATTAACATGAGATGGCCATATAGTCTGTTATAAAATATCAGATTAAAATGGAGATGTATAGTACTGTATGTGTATACTCACAATTGGTTCTCTGTGTATATACATGCACATATGTTTGTATATTCATTTTATTGCTCATAAAAACTGATGCATGTCAGTGGAGACTGTAGAGTGAGTTCCAGGACAGCCAGAGCTACTTACAGAAACCATCTTGAAAAAAAGAAGTGTTTTGAGAAGAAGAGAGAATGTGAAGAAGGATTGGAAAGTTGCTGTGTCCTGAGTATTAGCTTCTGGGCATCCATTGCCTGTCAGTCCCTGGTGGCTCTTCAAGGCTTGTGTCCATGCCTTTCCTCTACATGGCCTTCTCTAATTTCCCAGAATAACTTGCAGAGGTTAGTTGTATGCTTTTCATATGGCTGCAGTTATGAAGGATCATAAACTGGGTGGCTTGAGGCATTGGGAATTTATTCTCTCAAGGTTCTGGAGGACAGAAATTTGAAGCTAAGGTGTTGGTGGGGATGTATACCCTGCCTCAAGATCCAGAAAAGAATCCTTCCTCAGTCCCCTTGACTTGCAGGACTGGCTATCTGTCTTAGATATTCCTTGGTTCATACTGTGTTACTCTATTTTGTCTTCATCTCTACAGGGTGCTTTCTCCCTTTCATAATGACACCAGGAATGCTGAATTAGGCTCTACTTAGTTATCTTATCTGGATTATATCTACAAAGATATTATATACAAATGCAGTCATATTTGCAGGTATTCGGTGCGATTCCATATGTATTTGGGTAATATATTCAGCCCATGACTCTTGAATTCCTGAGTTTTTCGTAGTAGCCAGAGGAAGGATGATAACAGGGGCCCTGATTATTAAAAGGGCAAGAATTGCATTGATCTTTCAATTATCAGCAAATTGTAAGTGACCAGGAATCTGCAAACTTCTCTGAAGTCTTAAAACATCCTTGCCCACACCTCAAATCCAAGAAAGGTTTTTTTCTCTTAATTTTTTACGTTTATTTACAGAGGGGAGGAGGGAGGGAGGGAGGGAGGGGGAGGGAGGGAGGGAGAGAGAGAGAGAGAGAGAGAGAGAGAGAGAGAGAGAGAGAGATATCTCCACACACACTTGTGACAATCAGAGAACAATTTACTGGAGTCTATTCTTCTTATATCGTGGGCTTCCGGGACTGAACTTGGTTAGCAAATGCACTTAACCACTGAGCCATCTTGCCGTTTCCTCACTGTGAACATCTATATGGTTAAAGTGGAACCATTGAATGAGGTTTGCTTTCTTCTCCTTGGTACAGCCAGAAGTCACTAGAATAAAAGCCAGGTAGGGCAGCCCTGGAGGCAAAGGCAAGTTACAAGTCAGGGCAGGTGTCTACCCAGGCACCAGTGTTCCTGTGCCAGTCACCAGGCTGCCAGTCAAAGGTCTCAGAAAAATTCTGGGCAGAGAAGCAGGCTGGTGCCTCTGCTCTGTGCTCTGTTGGGGTGGGAATTCTTCACTGTAATCATTCCCCAACTGACATAAGGAAGGCCCATAAAGTATGTTCTGTTTCCTCTTACTCATTGCTTGCCATTCAAATACCTTCCTAAGAATCTTTGCTGAGTCTATTTTTGGCAACATTCAGTTCTCATCCATTTTCTGTTGTTGCCCTCCTCCCTGGAACACCCATACAATCCTTCTAGAACAAACTTTGCCTTCTGGCAGGACTCCCATTAGCCCCAGGGGG
The DNA here is from genome assembly GCA_004025045.1 of Sigmodon hispidus. Classification (NCBI taxonomy): domain Eukaryota; kingdom Metazoa; phylum Chordata; class Mammalia; order Rodentia; family Cricetidae; genus Sigmodon; species Sigmodon hispidus. The sequence goes on from PVIH01000088.1 coordinate 464,839, forward strand.
AAACCATTTAATCTGCAAAATTACTTTGAACTTATCTGAAGGGGGCTCTCGGATTCATAGTGTGTTTTCAATAGCCAAATCTCATTCCCGTCTCCATGGAAAGACGAGGAAGATTTACCCCAGCCATTTTATCCCAAGTAAATCTTGACTATCTCAGTTTTACATTTTAACGAGAAACAAGCCCTTCATAATAATGGCCCAGATTAAACTCCAACATACTTTCAAACCATTAACCTGAAGAAATCATAACGATAAATTAAACATATTAATGATGCTGTACTACAAGCTCAAAATTTGTTAGGTAATTGTAGATTATTAATAACCACCGAGACTTATCACCATTTATCATTGGGGGAAAAAATGAACTAAAATAGTGATTACATGACATGCACACCCTGCTAAAATAAATATAAACAAAAATGTCTGTTAGCAGTAAGTGCAAATGTGCTTGGGTGTCTTCATTCAGGATTCAGACCGGGCAGTTCTTTTCTGTGTGTTTCTCTCTCCATTCTTCATTCGCTTTATGCTTTTTCCTCTGCCCCTCTTTCTTGTCCTTCTCTTCCCATCTATTATCCCCCCTCTCTTTTTGATCTTAGCATCCCATTTGAGGATTTGCTGGTAAAAGTCTTTATGATTCTCCAGTAGCTTTGTAGAAGGTGCAAATGTCTCCAGGCTCCTCAGAGTTTCTCAATGTGGTCCACGGCCTCAAAGGTTCTCTGGTGGATGTTGAAATATATAAACAAAAATGTCTGTTAGCAGTAAGTGCAAATATGCTTGGGTGTCTTCATTCAGGATTCAGACCGGGCAGTTCTTTTCTGGTGGATGTGAATTTCTTTGCATCTTGTATAAAATCACACACTACATGCTTGGAGGGCTCATTCTTCTACAGATGGGAGATATTATTTTTCTGTAGCTTGTAAGATATTGAAGAGACAAAATAATGATAGCAATAATGATGGGGGTGATGATGCCTTTCTGCCATGACAACCTTGTTAATTACATCATGAGGTTTCCAAACTTGTGTTAGAACCTGCACTAATGTTTTTAGCCTAATCCTGGCCACCACTCTAGGTGTTAGCAGAGTATTGTTTCACCATGGCCCATGAGGTCCTCCCAGAGAAGTGCTGTGAACAATAATGCCCTGCACCATGGAGCTCTTGAGGGACAGTAGGACAATAGACTTGCACTGGAGGAGAGTATCTGTCTGTCTCAGTGGTTAGAATAAATTTCCCCCTTATCATCCATGAAGAAGTGTGCTGGACAGTTTTATGCTAACTTGGCACAAGTTAAACTCATCTGAGAGGAGAGAGCCTCAATTAAAAAAAAAAAAATACTTCCATAAGATTGGACTGTAGGCAAGCCTGTGGGACATTTTCTTAATCAGTGATTGATGGAGGAGGGCCCAGCCCATTGTGGGTGGTGCCATCCTGGGGTCGGTGGTCCTGAGTTCTGCAAGAAAGGAGGCTGAGCAAACCATACTGAACAAGCCAGTAAGCAGAACCTTTCCATGGCCTCTGCATTTGCCTCTGCCTCTAGGTTCCTGTTGTGTTTGAGTTTCCTGTTTTGGTTTCTTTTGCTGATGAATAGTGGTGTGGAAGTGTAAGCCAAAGAAACCTTTTCCTCTTCAAGTTGTTTTTGGTCATGGTGCTTCATCGCAGCAATAGAAACCCTGACTAAGACAAGAAGCAAAGGAGATTTGGCTATGAATGAAAACATGCAATGAATTCAGGAGTCCACTTCACATAAGTTCAAAGATAATTTTGCATAGCAAATGATTTTGAATATTAGTAAATGAATTGTATTTTGGATATGAGGGGGAGCAAGGTCAATTATGGGGTTAGGAGTTGGTGCTGAAGGCTTTTCCTGTTCCCTCAGAGATCGTGGAGGCAATAACAGCCAAGTCCTCAGGTCACTGACAGGATTGGAGAAGCTAATGCAAGCACTGTATAATGTGTCATATGAAGACCAGATGGACCAAACAGAACTATGGTTATTGTACTCATCAACACACCCACTTCTTTACACTGTGTGAAGAGCTAAGCAAATGCTCATTTTGTCTACCATCATCCTCTCTTTCCCTTCCAACACTGGCAAATTGGGACAACTACCCAGGGGCAGTGTAACAAGAGAGAAAGGGACATGGGGATGGTAGGAAGTAGAGAGAAGAAAGAAAGCCTGTGGATGTCATTTTTCTGTGGAGTGAGTCCATGTGCTGACTGACTTGACCATCCTCCAAGGTCCCGGAACAAACCAGGCCTGAGGAAGTTAGCTAAAGAATGTTGTGGGGCTGGAGATATGGCCCAGTGGTTAAGAGCACTAACTGCTCTTGCAGAGGACAGGGGTTCAGTTCCCAGCACCCACATGGCAGCTCACAACTGTCTGTAGTTCCAGTTCCCAGTTCCAGGCAAACACTAAGGCAAAGAAGGAAAGAAAGAAAGAAAGAAAGAAAGAAAGAAAGAAAGAAAGAAAGAAAGTAAGTTGTAACAGCTACAGTGCCAACGCAGCATCTCCTGTTTTCCATGTCTTGGCATTCCCACCAAGCATCTGGCCATTGGTTGCATGAACCAAGTGTCAGCCCCTGAGCAGAATGAAGGCACAGGTGATTTACAGCCATGCTGAAGGAGCATAAGGAAGGAAGAAGAGCTAGACAAGATGAAGTCGTGGGGATCACAGCTCAATGGCTGCCTGAGTTATGAGTCTCTCCCTCCATACATCTCTTCCCTCCACGAATTTCCATTATGTCACCATAGTGTTTCATCGGCACCAGAGGAGAATACACTGATATATATGGACCCTCTCCTCCAACCTGATATTTCTTCTCCTGAGGTCTTTCTGCTTGCATTTTCAGAAGACACTTCAGAGAAAAGGGCGATTGAGTGTCCTCCTCAGTCTGAATAACTCTGTAAGTCATAGAAAATGGACTCTCGGGATTTTGTGACATCCCTTTTGTCCTAAACATTTCTTCTTATCTCAAAGAGTGACCCAGTAACTTCTTAAGCTCACAGTGCAAAATAAGTCACAATAGTTTAAAAATACACATGTCACATGAGCCATCTAAGAAGTAGAGATGAAAAGATGTGTGTTTTCAGCCCCTTGAAGCAATACTGGCAGAGAGACTCTATCTCTCCAGGACTGGATGTGCTGTGGAGCTGGAAAGTGTCCTGGGGGTTGAACTGGCATCAGAGTCACTGACTAAGAAAGAGCTGTGGTCAGGACACTCAACTGCTCCTCCTTTGGTTTTTAAAAATGATTTTAAGAGTGTGTCTGTCTGTCTGTCTGTCTGCCTTTCTGTCTGCTATAGGTGTGTCTGTGTGGGTATGTACATGTGAACGCAGATGCCCTCTGAGGCCAGAAGCACCAGATCTTTCTAGAACTGGAGTCATGAGCAGTTGTAGCACCTACATGGGTGCTAGGAACCAAAGTTTGATTCTCTGTAAGCATAGTACTGTTCCTGATTACTGAGCTCTCCAGTCCCCAGGCTGCCTTCTTGCTGCATGGCATACACATCTCTTGCATCCTGATGTGAATGGAATGGAAATAATGTGGGCAGCCCTTTGAGTGATGCTAAACTCAAGTAAGCCCTTGTCTGTCTGGCTTATAGATTCTATGCAAATTGAATCTCAGACCAAAGTGCCTGCCTGTGAAGATGTTTAGATTCCTTGCACAGTCTCTTTGTAAGCCCCTTTCCCTCTCTGTGTTCATTTTGCTTGAACAATGATTCTACTATGATGATTCCTGGTTTGTGACCAAGAGATAAAAGATGGAAAAAACTGGATACAAATTGGCCTCGATCCTCTATTTGCTGCTACCTTCTTTTGGGAGGTAGAATTCTAGGGGGTCCTGTGTTTCTAACATTCCTTCTCTTTCTCCTTCCACAGTTTCCTTTCTTGACCATGTTGAGGCTGGAATGAGCTCTTAGGGACTTGAGCCAGTCCTAAGTAGCCTCACCTCCCTGTGTATACGCATGCACACTTTTAATATATGTATCCTACCTCTCTGCAGAAGACTTTGTGCCCCCACGTCACCCCTTGAAATAGTTTTCATTTCTCGAATATTCACCAGGTGCTAACGCCTCTGCCCCAGACTCCTTTCCTGTCTATCTTTCTGCCTGCCTGCTGGTCTGTGTGCAAACAGGCACATGTCAGCATCTTAGGTGGCTGGGAAATAGCCTTTGCAGGGGATCAGAAATACAAACAGATGCCCAGGAGTGACCCACTATTTCTTATTCATAGTAGTTGCTCATCCCCTGGATCAAGCAATGTGTACAAACATTGTCACTCTTGGCATAAAGTACATCCAAGAGGTTTCCATTGGCAGCTCCCTGGGAATTAGACCATGGTTTTTAAAACAAAACAAAACCTACCAACAAAAGCTTGCTTAGAACTCAGACACGCTAGGATAACCGTAGCTCTTCCACTCATACACACCCTGGGATTGACATCCTTGCCTTTAGCAGCTTGGCAGATAGAAAAAAAACAACAGTTTGTTTTGTGTGTGAGCAGAGTTAACCAACCCCTGTCAAGACAAAGAGCTGCGGGGAAGTGAAGACACGCATGGATGTCTGAGGGGTAACCAGGTAAGGAGAGACAGAAGGCAGGCTGTGATCATGGGAAGAGAGGACAGATGACACTCTCCAGCTGCTCGCAGGGGGTCTTGACAAGGGCCTCAGGGAGCAGCATGCCTGCCAACAGAACACACAGGAATGGGGAGATCTTTGGGAATAAGTTGATTGCTGACAGTTGCTGTGTGCGTGTGTATGGGGGTGGGGGCCTCATGTCCTCTGCTTCCGGAACCATCACTTCAAGCATAAGAAAGCATCAGGGACTGTTCAGTGCAGGCTACTAGTACAGATCCCCTGAGCTTGACTGAGTCCAAGAGTTTGCATTACTGAGGAAGAAGGGGTGTTGCCACAAGCCAAGGAGCAGCAGGGGTTAGGAGCAGTCATGAGATGTAGTAACAGGAGGACTCTTGTGGCCTTTCAAGAGATGTGACCTTGGGAATGCTATGATTCAAGACTTTGAGTACTTGTAGAGAAGCATTTCTGATTGGTGCCCTGGTTCACAACTGTATCTACGGGGACAGCTTCTGGGTGCTCATCTCTGTAAACTTTTATGGGGCAATTGACTCAGGTAGTCAAAGACAGGCATGCAGGAGTATAGAGAGGGCATAGGAGCAAGGTTGAGGTCACAGGACCTCTCTCTGCACTGTAAGAAACCTTCTCAAGGGATAGGAAGCCCAGTAGTCTCCTGACCCCAAGCTCCAGGGCCTAGGAGTGTGGGACCCGAGCATCTGAAGAGCAGAAATCAGGAGGAAGGGACTGTAATGATAAGCAAAAGGTAAGGTGAACTGGGTACTTTTCTGTGGAGCCTGCTGAGGTTTGCCACTAAGCAAACATGCCATGCGCAACAGTTAGTGCAAGAGGCTTATTGGGAGAAAAGGGAGAGTGGATGACTGCTTCAAAGTAGGGACACGAGAGACAGACAGACAGACAGACAGACAGAGACAAGAGGAAGAAGAGGCAAGAGAGAAAAGAGACGCGAGAGTGAGCTGTGCTCTGGCGGGCACTTTTAAAAGGTGCACGTGCCCCATAGACGAAGGGAAAGGCACCTGGTGTCAGGTCATGATATAACTGCTTTGGCAGAGGCAGGCAGACACTAACAGGGATCACAAATGACACGGGACCTGAAGACAGGTCTAGGTGGCCCTGTATACTATAGTTTTCTTTCTCGTTCTGAACTCAGCATGCCAATCGCCAAAAGTATTTATGTAGAATTGAAGTTCCCAGGTCTCTGAAATTCTGATGAGTGATAATTCATACGGATGGGACCTGGGAAGCTGAATTTACATAAACCCCATAGGTAGGGTTAATGTCCATTGAGTCTATAAACTATACGGCAGATGCTTAACGAACGTGAAAAAATGTCGCCCTTTCTAGATAAAAGTAGGGAGGACAGACGGAGACAGAGAAGAGAGCAGGAGAGGTAGACAGGAGACTTCAGGAGTTTTGGCTAGCTCTCCTCCAAGTCATCCTGTGCAGGAACTCTGCAGAGGCCTCGAGGTCCTTGTGGACATAGCCTTCCTTCCAAGTCCTGACCCTGGCGCCTGTCACAGCTCTGCCACCTACTGGCTGCAAGGGGAGATGCAGGATTCGTTGTGGATTCCACACTGGTTTAAAAAGCTGCTTCAGAAAATACAAATGAACAGGCATGTGGGCTCACACATAGGTATATTCAAAGCCACTTATAACTACACATGAATGTCTACACACCTCACTGAGCAGGCCCCCTCCAGCCTCGGGTAGCCTGCAGCAGCAGCTGGAGAGCTGTGTTGTAGTGAGCACAGATGTATTAGATTGCCGTCTTCAGAAACAGATGAGATTGGAGTGAGGAGGAACGACAAGCGACCCGGGTTCGATTCCCAGCACCCACATGGCAGCTAACAACTGTCTGTAGTTCCAATTTCAGGCAAACACCAAAGCAAATAAATAAATAAATACATAAAAAAAAAAAAAAAAGATTTCTTCCTTCTTCCTATCTCCTGGCGAAGAGCACAGAAACCAAAAGTACTGTGAGATTGGCAGAGCCCCTCCCTCTGGGGAACAGAGGAGAGTGGAGCATAGAACCTTGGCCTCCCAGCCCAGGGATGGGGACAGCGCGGAGGGGAGCAGCTGACCTTCCTTTCACCAAACTCCCCAATATCCAAAGCAACTGAGCACAGAGTGGTAAGATGCCTTTCCCTTGAAGCTCTGAATCTTGGGTAATACTGTTCCCTCCACCCCTTCAGTTCTCCTTTAGTGAGCAGATATGGTCACCAAAGGGTTAAGCTCACTGTGACCTCCTCTGGCGCTCAGGAAGGGGGAGAGTGTTCACCTGTTTGATTAAGAAGGGTGCCAGTTCCCCAAGGGCTACTCTGAGAGGTGCTGTTCTCCTGCCTACCTGTGCTCCCTCTACCCACCTGTAAAGGCACTTGTTGTATGAAGATGAACTTCTGACATTGCCTTGCCTCTGTCTGTGACCTTATGTCACACCCACTTAGGATTGAGTTTCATTGACCGAGTTACCTTGGGTCTGGAGGGAAAACAGATCACAGTCTTTCCCAGGAGTCTTGCACTCCGAGAGATTGCTTGCTGGCATGCAAACTCAGCTGCCTGGCCCCCACCCTAGCCACTGCTCTGTCTGCCTCTTCCTCCTCCCTCCCTCCTTCCCTTTGGCTTCCTTCCCTATGGCTTTCTGAAGCTGCCTGGACAGTTGTAACCTGAACCAGCTAAGGGACCAACTAGGAGGTTTCCTGAAGCTGGTGTTGGGCTATGTGGTACCAATCTTTGCTTGTTGGGCCCCACTTTTGCCACATACGCAACTTAGCCACCGTGTCTGAGCAAGTGTATGTAAGTAGGCATTGGATGCTACAGAATATAAGCAATCAGGAAAGACTTGGGATTCAATCTTGCTTGATCACACACAGACCAGTAAAGCCAACCCAATTCAATCCCATTCAATCCAATTTAAATCAACCTAATCCAACCCAACCCCACTCAGTCTATTCCAGTCCAGTTCATTCCATTGCAGTAACTCTTCCAATCCAGTATGTTTAACCCAAGACAGCCCATTTAAATACAACACAACACAATAGTGTATACCTGGGCCAAGCAATGGTAAGATTTATATCACCTTCTTTGTTCATGATAATTGAATCATTGAGGAGTGGGGGACTAAACAGTGGTTTTCATGAGATAAATCTCTGATGCTTTACTTGCAAATTTGTTGAAAGAAGAATGATTGTCAAGAACACATGCAATGGCAGTAGGTTTAGAACACAGGAGCCATTGGAATGGCAGTGGGAACAGGAATTTGTATTGTCATTTCACACCCAGCTTTTGGTCACTCATCTGCTGGAGGGCTGGTAAATAAGGATTCTATAAAGCTGCCCCCCACACAAGGCTATGAGGGCTCACTCATGTGATCTACACGAACACCCTTTTCAAAGTTTGAGGTGTGAAACTACTGTTGAGTAAATGCTTTATGGGGAAGTTTTAAATCTCACAAGTCTTACAGGCTTGTGAGAGTTGAGCATCTCTATTCCCCATAACAACTCCATCAGGGGAGAGCAAAATTAAAATGCTAAATCCACCATTTTTCAGAAAGCGTAAATTGATTAATTCAGACTCTATTGAGAATGTGAAGATTTTCAGGGCTTCCAGGTAGAGACCTTGCTGAAGAGAAATGTGTTATGGCCCCCAATGTTAACATATAAACTTGACTCTGGGAGAACAGAGGGAATGTAGTGGATGCTACAAATAGTCCCCAGTTGTCTCAGTTAGACAGTTTCAACTTGACAATGGTATGTACGTGGTCAGTGTTCCATAGAAGTCACACTTCAGACTTGGAATTGGGGCATCTTCTGTGCCAGAATGCCATGGTCTGACTCTCTGTTGTGATGCTGGGCCAGCCACAGCCCTCACCTGATTGCTTGAGGAACAAAGAATGGCTACAATGTATTCTGTTACTAAAGTAGGTTCTTGAGTTGCATGTTAGCTAATTTTGTTGTTGTAACAAAATGCCTGACAAACCCATCTTAAGTAAGGAAGGATTTCTTTTGACTCAGGGTCTGAGATCTAGTCCATCATATTGTAGTGGGAAATGAGGTAGCAATTCACACGGAATTTGCACAGCCAGGAAGCAGGGAGCCATGAATGCTGTTCTCATCTGGCTGCTGCTTTTTGTTCAGTCTGTGACTCGCATCCTGTTCGCATTTAGGGTGAGTCTTGCCTCCTGAGTGAAGCCTTTCTGAAAACAGCAGAAGTTTATCTCTTAGGTGCTTCCAAGTCTAGGCAAGTTGATGATGAAGATTAGCCATCATAGGCTGGTCACGTGTATCAGATGAATCTGTATCCTTAGCATCCTAAGGACTTTCTGGGATGCAGCCTCATTGCAAGCTTTAGAACTGTCGTAATCCACTTCCCAAGACAAAGTGGATGGGCTTAGGGTAGTGGCATAGAATCTTTTATTTTCACTATTTCAGACAATAAGTAAATGTTTACTGCGGTGGAAAGGATGACTTTGTGCTTCCTTAGTGTCCTTATATATAGCACATTCTCCAAGTTGGGAATATGGGGGCAAAATTACATGTTATCTCCATTTTATAAAGAGCAGGCCAGACCTATTCTCATCTCAGAAATTTGAAACATTCTCACCTCTGCCTCCAGACTAAACCCAGTGCTTTGAAGAACATTCAAAAGTCTCTTGTACCCACGTCCAACCTAGCACACTAGACCTCGCTCTTACCATGTTTCTCTAATCACATTCCTCGATCACATCCCACTCCTTTCTATTGCATACACACAGTACTTTCTTCCATCTCTGCCCTGGCCTCTACCAGTCTGTCCCAAGACATGTGTTCTTCTATCTTTAAAATTAGTTCAAGTTACCAACATGTTATGAATCTCTCTTCTTACCCCTCCCTTTGGGGCCCACACAACCTGGAATCTAAATATACTTTACCTAGGAGGAGGTGGTATGATTGACAGGTCATATTAGCAGAAGACCTGTTGGAGAGTCCTGAGCCTACCACTTGCTAGCTATATCTAGCATTTGGGTGTGTCATTTGGCCTCCATGACTATTCATTTACTTATATATGGAACATGAATAAAAATAGCTGTCCTCCTTACCTTCATGAGGTTATGGCTCATTTTAATGTTCAAATGCTTATTGTTCACTTACTATGTTTGGTGTGCATTAAACTGGAAAATAAATGTGAAGCTGCTTTCTAAATCGCCTTGTGAAAGTTAACTACTTTAGACAAGGAGACCATGAAGGCAGGAACTAGTCAAATGTATACAGTAGGTGCTCACTATGGAGTAAAGCAGATAAAAGGAGACAAACCTTTTTGCAACTCCCAGTGGACCAGGAGAGGATTTTGCACAGTAGGTGCTCACTAGACAAGAAGGGATGCTCTGTGGACCAGTATGAAAGTCTTTCTGCTCCCTTCCTTCAGTCCTCCATCACAGAAGGTCATTCATTGCCTTTCCAGCCCTTCCCAGTGCTCATCTTAGGTACCAGTAGAAAAGTCAGGAAAGGATAGCTACAGAGGAAGAACACAGAATCCAGTTGCATGAGTAGGAAAGTGGAGGAGAAGATAAGCCTGGAGCCTCTGATGGATTTATATAATGTCTGTATAAAAAGTGCTCATAGTCCGTTGGAGACTGAGGAGGGGCTATGTGATAGGACGCAATTTTGTTACTAGATCTTACCCCTACCCCTCGCTGCAACATGATAGGCTCGTATGATCAGGATTGTGTTGGGTTGAAGAACACTGAAGTTATTCCATATCCCATCATATCTTTCTTGGGTCCACTTTGTGAAATAGAAAATTAAATAGTTAGCAGGCCAGGTATGGACTGAAGTCTGTGGATCAAGAGGAGGGGCTTTGTCATGGGGCTTGTGTTCTGAAGGCCTGATAGAGACCATTTTTGCACTTGGAGAACATGCAAACGTGTCACATCTCATCTCCCCTGTCACACTGTCACTGTGTTCTCTCTGTCTCTCTTCCCATCACTTCCCTTCTTCCTCCTTACTGATCAGGGTCGACTCTGGAGACCCACCCCAAAGAAGCAAAAAAGAGCTGGTGGGCACTGACTTGAGGCTGACCAGATAGATGCTCTGACCTAAGGTCCACAGAGGATGAAAGAAACCAGCCTCAGAATACAAACCATTCTGTTTTAAGCCTAGGACACTATAGGAAATAATTCCCCCCTCCAGGTGAGGAGGGAGAGAGAGAGAGAGAGAGAGAGAGTGTAATGAGTAGTTTTTGAAATTTGAAACTCACATTGCTTTGGGAACAGGGGAACTGTTTTAAGTAAAATGGTGAAATTTGTACAAAGAGATAAGAGATAAATTTCTTTAAATCCTCAAAAATGCTTTCTACTCCCTAACCCTGATCTACCGTGACTTCCATTATCCATTTGTTAACCTTTCTACACACACACACACACACACACACACACACACACACACACACGCATGTTTATATGTGTTATATATAATAAAGATAGACAGATTTATGCTTATGGTAATATAATTACATATAGCTATATATAATTATAGATATTTATTCTGTATAATTTTCTAATTTGAACCTCAGAGGGCATCTAGCTCCGTCATCTTGCAGCGATTCCTAGAGAGAAGAACAGAGTGAGGCAAAGCCACAGAGACTGCCAACAACTCTAACAGGTCATACCTAGGTCTGTTTCCAGGCCAGGGCTCCCTCATTACCTCCCTCCCCCTCTTGCAGAACTCAGCCCTCCGTCAGCAAAGCATTTGTACTTTAGAAGATGCTTAACTCTAAAGAAAACTCTTCACTTCCTGGAATCCAGAGGTGGTAGGCATGATGTGCAGATCTTTGCACAAATGTGTCTTCCTGGGTGCCCGATTTGGCTCATGTGGATAAGATACACAGCCCATTGAAGCTACATGGCTTTTGGGAAATGAGTTAACTTCTATAGCCTTTGTGGGTATTTTTATTCATTATAACTCAAGCCCTACGAGTATTTGCCCAAATTGGTTTTATGTGAAGATATAAAGAGGAGACAGACTTCAACCCAGCACACCATCAGAGATAAACTAATATTGATATCACAGGACATCCCTTGACTTGGACCACACAGCTCTTGTCTCCAGCTCTGTGACTGTGAGGGAGAAAAGGAAGCCATGCTATACTTTATGTTGCAACATACATAGAAGTGGGTGATAGAATCCATGACACTTCATTCTTTCTTAATGGTTTACAGCAAGAGGTCACCTTGGACCCTAGATGAGAATAAGTATGGTCCTTGCCATCTGAGATCCTTCTCTGTCTCCTACACTCCACTTCAGAATTTCTCCACTTTCTTTATTCAAGCCTAGAGTCAGTACAAAGCTAGTTGTGGTCACACAAAGTCTCACTTATGAAATTTATTTAAAGTATTTTATGTATTTGGAGAACATATTAAGGGGTGATCTACATTGCATGGCAGGAACCTCAGACCGCATGGAGGTAACACTCCGTCATAAACCTTGCTGTGGAGAGGTGTATGTTCCTGAAGCATAGCCTCTTACTTTCTTTGTATGATATAGAGGGGAAATACCAGTCATTAGAAAACTATACAGCACAGTAAAGGCACTTAGCTTGTTATATAGCCTAATGGAAGTGGGGAGATAGAGAGAGAACAGGTATGGAAGGTATTGGAGTTTAATAATCAGTGACAACCGTGAATAGCCAAGAGCAAGAAGCTAGTGTGTGGGGGAAGAAGAGCTAGTCTGAACTGTGTGGATCATCAGGTGTTGGTGTCATGGTCAAATAAGGGTCTGGGTTCCTTTGGAAATTCGAGACCCATCATCCTAGAGGTAAACTATGAACCATGACATAGAAGCATAACCCACGGCTATAAGTTGGGCACACATTTCACAAAGACCTCTTACCCTCTCTGCTGGGTTTCCACTGGATGCAGAGTACAAATTATAGAATTCGCACTGACAATGTTTTGGCTACAAAGTTATATTTTCCCACGTCCCTTCAAGTTCCTCCAGACAATCCCCCCCCCATCCAGGGTCCAAGGCCACCTCCTGCTGCAAACCATTAAGATTAAGAAAGAACGAAGTGTCATGGATTTCCACCAACCTCTATGTTGCAACATACAGTATAGCTGGGGACCAGGAGCTTACAGCTATGTGGTCCAAGTCAAGAAATATCCTGTGATAACAATTTTAATTTGCTCTGATAGTGTGCTGAGTCCTGAGCTAGAATCTGCTTGCTCATTACATCTTCCTAGTTGAATGGGGTGGGTACTCTTAGCGCCTGGGTTTCATGAGGGAGTAAAACAAAGGTCAGAGAAGTTGACTCATTTTCCAAAAGCCAGTTCTCTCTCTCTCTCTCTCTCTCTCTCTCTCTCTCTCTCTCTCTCTCTCTCTCTCTTTTGGTAAGGAAAATGAAACTTTTTTTAATTAGAAAGCAATGGGAGTCCTTATCTATCTTTTTTTTAAGTTAACTTAAATATTTATTGTTTCTTTATGAAAATTATTAAAGAAATAGGGACTGGAGAGATGGCTCAGAGGTTAAGAGCACTGACTGTTCTTCCAGAGGTCCTGAGTTCAACTCCCAGCAACCACATGGTGGCTCACAACCATCTAGAATGACATCTGGTGCCCTCTTCTGTATAATGTATAATAAGTAAATAAATAAAAACTTTAAAAAAAAAAGAAAATTATTAAAGAAATATACAGTTGCTTTGATACATATATGTATATATATTACATATATTGACTATGGTTGACATATTATACAGCTGAATGTCGGAACATATTGCTGATACATTGCTATCAATCTGTAGTTATTTACTGTACCTCAAGACTCATTTTTTTAAAGTTTTTTTTTATTAAAAAAGGTCTTTTTTTCCATCTATCCCCCTGCTCACCCATCCTTCCCTATTCTCAATCCCTCCCATTCTGCCTTCAGTCTCCCCCCAATCCATCTCCTGATCCCCTCCCACAAAAGGGCTGGAAGTTCCAAGGTGGGTCAGCTCAGCATGGTGCTTCCACTCCAGGCAGATCTGATTTTCTCATCTCAGTATCAAGGCTAGTTTGGAACTCCTCTACAGGGAATGGGCTCCAAGGTACGAGCCCATTTACAGGAACACAGTCTGATCCCTCCCCTCGAGGCTCTACCTACTCCTCATGCTAATCGACACAGTTGCTTACCCTTGGAGGGGTTAGCTCTTTGACTTCTTTAAATCTTCACATTATTTAATATCCCGGGGAGCCTAGTGTGATCACTCTTCCTGGTTGGCAACTTGACTGTATCTAGAATTTACTAAAACACAAGAGGCTGGGTGCACCTATGAGGGATATTTTTCTTAATTAAATCATTTGAAGGAGGAAGACCCACTTTTAATCTAAATCTTTTGAGGTCGGAAGATAAACCTTTAATCCAGATCTTTAGAGGTGGGAAGATCCACCTTTAACCTGGGACTCACCTTCTGGCAGCTGATATAAAAGACATGGGAGAAGAACAGCCATTGCCTACTTGCTCTTGCTTATGCTGGCAAGTCTATTTTTTCACTGGCATTAGGGCCTACTTCTCTGGATCGTGGTGTATAGTGAATACCAGCTGAGACATCCAGATTTGTGGATTGACCAGCTATGGGATTCCTGCACCCTCCATTGGTGGTCAGCCATTGTTGGACTAGCTGGACCACAGCCTATAAGCCATTCTAACACATCCCCGTATATTCATTCTATATGTTCTGTTCCATTAGAGAACTCTAACTAATACACCTAGACACTAACACCACCAGGACACAGTAAGTACTACCCAAATGGATATCTGGATATGATGCTATTAGTATGTTAATAGAATATTTGCAAGTTATATGAGTGCATCGATGACTGATTATTCCAGCCACAAACTCCTGTGACTCTGGTAATTTTGATAGCCTCAGTATTCACATCTGAAGCATGGGAGAAACAGTTTCCATGGGGACAGGGGCATTGCCTATAGGCTTTGCTTAGTGCCTCTGAGTCCTGAGATCAATAGTGTAATTGCTGTGAAACACATAGGCCATAGTGCTGCTGCATAAATAATTGTAATCACTGTGGCCAGTGACAGATAGGATGGTTTTCCAATATCTTATTCTAAAATGCATTTCTCTGCAATTAAATCCACAGACTTTTTGGCAGAATGAGCATCCCATATAGGCCCATTGTATTTTTTTTTTTCTTGCTAGACACCCAGGTACTTCAGCTTGGCACCTCCTTTTCCTCTAGGCACTCCCTTACCGAGGTGAAAGGTTACCATCTGACTTGAGTGTGTCAACTCAGGTCCCTCAACTGAGAACAGGGGTGGATAAGTGATGGTCAAAAGAGTCTTGTAGTATCACAGCCATACCATCCCCCAGCTTTCTACATCTGTGCATTCCAGCTCTATCTGGTGATGCCATCCAGGCACAGGGATATCCTTCTCAGATCTACAACTTGAAGTCAGGGAAGGGTCCTTCTTCACAGGATCTTTAGGGACAGATTTTTCTGACTGTGAACCATTCACATGCCTCACCCCAGGCATCAAGAACTTGTAGGAACTCATTTGTGACAGTTCCAGGCATTTCTTTTTTAGGGCGGCTGCTATTAAAATAAATAAATAAAAAGATGGGACAGAGGCTGTGCTTGGGATGACCTAGAGGAGCAGCATCGGAAGAGGAAACATGTAGTGAAGAAGCGCACACACAGGAGGAAGGCTGAAAACGTATATAAGAAATTCCTGCTGTGACATGCCATGGGAACTTCATGAGCAAGATGTGCATAGACAGTTGCTGTAGTACACAGAAGGCATGGACTCCGTCTTGGCATTCTGTAGGACGATGGAGGAACCCTCCATTCTCAGTGACACCTGAATTGGGTCTTCAGTAATGTCGCATGCACAGATGTTATCTTCTTACCTTGCTTTGTTCTATCTATATCCATATCTAATTTCATTTGGTTCTGGGCTTAAGTCTGAAAGCAACCCTCAGTATTTCAGCCAGCCGCCAGGTGGCGCCACTTAGAGCAGTGTGGTTCTCATGTGGTCCTAAGGCCAAGAGGTTGAAAAAGGGAGACTCCTCAATTCTCATTTGCATCTTCATTTGTCTGTCCATGGACTGTTTGGGTTTTTTGTTTTGTTTTGTTTTGTGTTTTTTTGCCACACAACATACACATCTGTCCCTGAAAGGAAGCCTTCATGCTCCACAGAAAGACTGGTCCCCAGCAGCTTGATGAGGCTGTGGGGAAAGGACCAGGGTAGAGCTCATCACTGGGAGCAGATGTTGAGCTAATACACGCTTGTCTGATGCTCCCTGGGTTATTTATTTCTCAAGAAAATCGTAGAACCATGCCTAGGGGATGAGCAACTGTTGTTCCCCCCAAGTTTCCAACAGACAGCTGGGAGCAATATAAGATCAGAGCCATGTAGGGCTGTGTTCCTGAGATTCTTGTGTTAGGAGGCCTGGTGCGCATTTACGATGAGGTGACATTAAGAGAGATACGCTTAGAAGATAGTTATAGGGTATCTAAGAACTAAGGGACCCTTTTGGGTATTTCCCATTATGAATGGAGGACAGATGTTCATTAGTTAATTTAGTAAACACATATTAAGCAACTGGTGTGTGGTGGCTCTTAGGGACCTTACTGGGAAGCACTGTTCTGCTATGGCACCATCCACACCTTTTGGTTTCATCTGCATTTCCACACTAATCAAGCACATTGAATACCAATTAGCATCAACTCACATGCACATGTTATTACTGCTGGTAATGAAGAGTGGTTTATAATCTACACAATGAAATCCTCACAGTGGTCCTGAAATGGAAACTCTGAGCCCTGAATTTCATCTGAGGTTACCCAACAAACCAAATACACACTGTAAATATTAATATGACGCAAGGTGGTAGGAATATGCCTGGATCCATGACCTGTCCTTAAATCTGAGCCCTAAATGTCTGCCCTTGGGACTCTGACCCTCTGGCATGGAAATAGAATACACAGAAAACATAAGAGAAAGACGAGAGACTTTGGAGTCATCCAGAGTACATGGTAGCTTTGCTTGATGGCAAAGATGCCACATTCAGGAAGTGACGGGGATAGGCAGACATGATAAAGAATCCCTACTAGTGCCCTGGGGCCAGTTTCCAATGGACCTGTGAACTAGCCAGGCTGAAGCGAAGCCGAAAGGATGTTGTAGAAATGTGTCTTAGTTAGGATTACCATTGCTTTGGTGAAACACCATGATCAAAGCAACTTGGGGATGAAGGGGTTTATTTGGCTTAAACTTCCACATTGTAGTGCATCATTGAAGGAAGTCAGGATGGGAACTTACACAGGACAGGACTCCAGAGGCGGCTGGAGCTGATGCAGAGGCCATGGAGTGGTGCTGCTTACTGGTTTGCTCACCATGGCTTGCTCAGCCTGCTTTCTTATAGAACCCAGGACTACAAACCCAAGGATGGCACCACTAAAGATGAACTGGGCCTTCCCCCATTGATCACTAATTAAGAAAATGCCTTATAACGAGACCTTATAGAGGCATTTGAGGTTCAGTCCTTTTAGGTAACTCTAGTTTGTATCAATATTATATAAAACTAGCCAGGAAAGAAAAGGAATTGCGAACAAGACTGTTTGCAAGGGCCCATTACGTCTTGGAGAGACTGGGCCTGCCTTACTTTGGATGATTAATATTCCACTGTTACTGGGAAAGACAGAGGAGGGAGGGGCCAGGAAGAGCCTAGGCTTCAGTGGGGTGCTGCTCTAGGTTGATGGTAGCTGTATGTAAAAGAGGAATGAAAGTGGAAAGAACGGGGTATAAATGAAGATGCAGGTCTGAGGCATCAGCCAGGACACCAGTGAGATGGGGTTTATACCCAGAGATGGATCCCAAGTGTGTGCTGCTGACTGGCAAAGTCGGGGATATAAAGAACTCAAGCCTGGATGAAACCTAGACAGCTTCTCTTTCTCCATCCAGTTTACGGTTTTCAAGTCTTCTCTGCCCAGTTGTCTGCTGTCACCTTCCAACAACAGAGTCTGACCATTTCAGATAAAACAACACCAAAAGCAATGCTACCCCAGCTCAGGCAGGGGACCACCATTTTCAAGCCATTTCTATTTCCCCAAGCTTCCAGTGAGAGAGGGGTTGCCCGAGTCCCTGTAGAGAGTACTAAGTGCCCCTCATATACACAGTCAATGAGCTTGCTGTGGTTTCTCCACATTAGCCTGTTCATTATGGTAACTTCTGCACATGGCATGTTCTGTGTGTGCATGTTCCTGTGTGCACACGTGCATGTGGACCGAGGTCAAGCCTAAGTGTGAGGCCTCAGATGCTACCACCCTTGCTTTTTAAAATTATATTTTACTGGTCTGAAGGTGGCTAAGGAAGCTGGATTCATCAGCCCCACCTCATCAGCACTGAATTCAAAACATGCACCACTATGACCAGCTAATTTTATGTGTGAGTTATGGGGATCAAACTTAGATTTTAGTGTTTGCAAGGTGAACATTTTATTGACTGCCCAGTCTCGATTGCTGGTTTTTATTGAAACATGATGATTACCCCTTTATTAAATATTTTACATGCTTGGGGCATTATCATTTTGACACAACATCAATAATGATGAAGCTGTTATTATTTCTGCTTTTAACATGAGAAAAGTGATGCTTGGAAAAGTTTGGTGGCTTATCTCCGTCCACACAGTTTCTAAGTGTCAGAGCCAGGATTCACAGTGCTTGCCCAGGAGCTTAACTAATGTCTTCTGATATGTCCCATCTCGGAATTCTGATCTCTCCTAGTATGGATGAGCATGGTCCATCTGCTAGGCACCAGAAGGAGCTGGCACATGGAAAGCACATGGCATGGTACCTGGTTTATGGCAGGTGGTGAATTAACGATCTTTCCATTTTTACTCTGGAAGTGAGAGCAGTCTGTCCAGCCTCCCATTTGAACAGACAAATATAAGAAATGGCTAACTGAAGTTTGTGAGGGAAGACTACTCAGGACTAAAGGTGGCTGGTACCACCAAGTTTTTAAACTGTAGCTCCATCATATCAGCTCCTAATGCATCTCTGGGACAGGTAGAAACAATTTTGACATATCCTATATTTGAAATATGTCAGGCTGAGCTTTTTCTGATCTTTGCTTTAAATCAACCATATCAACTTTGCTTTCATTTCTTCAGATTGTGCATCATCTACAGTTGAAAAATTTCTCTTGTGTCAACATCCATATATGTGTGTGGTTCAGAGGCCAAGGTCTCTGATTTTTTTTTCTTTTTTTGCATTTGACCATGCAGGTAAGAAGATCTAATGCATGCATAGAAGTCATCACTAAGCCCTTTGAATGTGTATAATAGGGACCCAATGGGATTGGTTTTGCCAGCAGTGTTTAGTAACGTGATTGTGGCGTGGGATTCATGCACACACAGCGCCTGTCTAATTAATTGCTGTTTACAGTCTTGCTGTTCCTTTTGCGTTCTCTTTCTCCTGGCTAGAATCAAGAAATCAAAACAAAAAGGCTTCATTGTGCTATTCTGGAGAAACTTAAACAGGCTACACATGGATGTGGGGTCCAGGCCCACTTTCTAAGTCTCAAAATGGAAAGGCACACCATAGCATGTAGTAGATAGAGTTCACTCCAATAGGGAAATAGGGCACAGTTTCCTACCAGGGCCTGTATAGGGCAGCTCAAGAACCATCCTGCCCCTGGATCTTTTAGATAGAGTATACTTTTTTCATGACTATAAAGTAGAGAAGCCCTACATCATGATGGTGAATAGAAATGTCAATGGATATTTTCGTTCATTCATTCACTCATTCAACAAACATCTGAAAAGCTACTCTGCATGGTTCAAGGGTGTGAGACACATACCTTGATAAAGGTTTCTGCATTCTAGCAAGGGGGCACACAATAGCTTTAATAACTGAGTACATTGTAAAGAAAGTTACAGGGCAACAGGTGCTATTGGAGAAGAGAGGAGAGGGCCAGAGAAAGCAGATGGGAAGCGGTATCAAAGGACCAGGGGTGATTTTCAAAACAAAAGCTTTGGAGAATTCAAGGTGATACTGAGTGAGTTTTTCCTAACAGATGTCTTTGGTTTGTAAGTTTGATGCATACTGACTGTCAGGGTACACAGGGGATAAGGGAAGCCTGCTGGGAAATGGGTATTCTTCTAAATGACTAGAATCAGATGAGAACTTGATGAGACCTCAGTCCACCACCACACAAAGTTGGCATCTCCTCCTTAGGGACAGAAGGAGTAGGGAATACCTTCCCAAAGTGTTTAAGACCACAGCCAGCCAAAGTGCTCAGACCTCATCCCAGATCTGCCTCTGTCTTTGTGCCAACCTATTTCATCCTTCCTGGTTCCTCTCCTCCTTATTAGAGTGGGAAACATGCCCTGTATCACTTACCATAGAATTATACCAGGGAAGTTCCAAAGGCTGTGTTTGAACTGATATTTGCCTCTTTGGAGACAAAACTTGAGCATATATGCAGGTGTGCATGTATGTATGCATATGGAGGTATGTATTGCCTATGTACATGTGTGGAGTGTATATGTGGATGATGATTCTAACTATAACATCTCATACTAGTGTTGACTTCTCGAGATCATGCATTTAACAAATGAGTACCTATTATGTATTGACTGTCATTTTGTGGTAGAGTTATTATTTTCTTCTTTCATCTGCTTCTGTAGCCTGGGTGGTGGGATGCTGAGACAGAGATCAGGGCTTTATCCACTACAGTCTGTAGTGATCAACTGAGTAAAATACCCACCTAGCATCTGATCTCTCCTGATGTGTCTTTCTGCGAGAATCAGAGTCCTGTAGTGCTTCTGAGATAAGGCCAGGAAGTTAAGACAGCTAGACATTACACACTGGAGATTTCTGAGAGGAAGAACCAAAGCCTGGGTCCTTCCCCTATCTCCATAGGTCCTTTGCCTATCCCAGCAAAGCCCAAACTGACTGCTGTGCATTTTACTGCATAGAGCCTTCTTTAGATTCTGGGCACTTGGGAGGCTAGACCATAGCTCTGGCCTGACTTAAAAATGGGGTATCCCACTCACACTACACTATCCTGAGAAGTATAGCTTGACCAGACCCTCAATCTGGGCTCACAGCTAGCTCACTCTGTGCCTTTGTGTTTGAGATTGAGGCTCTACATAGAGATTTCAGAGTGGGATGGGGCATACCTCTAAGTGTAACCTGAACCCCTCTGCTCCATCACTGGTTCTACCTTCCAGAAAAAACAACAACAACAATAACAAAACCCCCAAAACTGATTCTTACCTTTTTATACCTGGACATAGCCTAGCAGCCTGGCAGGCATAGCTGTTCATGGGAAAGCTAGAAGAGATTATGCAGGGAAGGAGTAAGGGGGGGGGAGTGCAGGGGTGGCCCAAGTCTTCAGAGATGAATGGCACTGTTTGCTCATTAGGGAGATTATTTCAAGCAAGACGGCAGCCAGGCTTCTCTAGTGCAAGCATCTGCCTGCTACTGGGAGACGATATTTATTGTTCAAGCCTTCAATGGATGTAAATAAACAGCCCGTCCCAGATAATGTTCCAATAAACAAACAAGCAGCTGCCAGGAGCTCCCTGGATGGCTGACCTTTGTGGAGGCCACCCTGCTGATGTTTCAATAGCAGTCTGCCTGGCAGCTCAGAGACTCACTGTGCCAGGGATGGAGATAGGTGCCTTGCCCACCGGTAGATAGGCGGGGGAGGGGGAGGGCAGAAGCTGAAGGACAGAAGCTGGATGCCTAGAAAGATGCTGGGCTGGAGACTGACTGGCTGGAGAAGGCAGGTATCATAGCCTGGATACCCAGAGTAGTGTGTGTGTGTGTGTGTGTGTGTGTGTGTGTGTGTGTGTATGTGTGTGTGTGTGTGTGTGTGTGTGTGCTCTGCTAAACCACATGGAAGGAGTGTTACAGTTCATGCTCCATGCTTTAACAGAGGCTCCTGCATGGGCCACAAAGGGGTGATGTTCAATTGTTAAGTCCTAGTGTGGCTGCTCCACTTGTCAATACTGAAGTGCATCTGTGTACTTGGTATTTAGCCCATTACCATCTAATTGTCTGGCTGCCACCTTCTCCCCAGCAGATGTAGCTGATATAGCTGGAAGCCTCCAGAAACCTGCTCCCACAGCAACTGTTTGACTGGTTGGTCTTGTGCCACAAGCAGATGTTATATATATTTTGACTATCATCCAGGGCACTGGGAGTCCTGCTGTGCAGGAGGCCTGCCCAGAGTATGGGGAGAAAAGGTAGGAGTATGTATAATAGAGCCTAGCAAATGTGAGGCTAGATTTGAACCAGATCCATGCATCTGAGCATCTTGAACTTCCTTGACCTCTAGGAAACCATACCAAGGGTTGATGCTTACAGCACCCAGACATTAAAGGCATGAGGACTATGAAACACATTGAGATATGCTATGGAAGGAAGTTCCCTGGGTGATTCTAGTATATTGTTGTTGGGCAAGACCTATGCCTATGGTTACCCCAAGAGGTTAGTCACCAAGCTAAATTCTTAGCCAAGTTGGTTAATAAGTATAGAATAAGAGTATAGGGATGAGAATAGTCTAGAATGATGTAATCCAATATGGTAGCAATTACCCACATAGTGAGTACCCAAAATGTAGCTGTACTAGTTAAGCACCCAAATAAGATATATAACGTATGTAAAATATAACTCAGATTTCAACAATTTAGGATCAGAAGAAGTATATAAAAATATCTCATTGATAGTTTTTGCACACATATATATGTTAATGTAATCATATTTGGAACATACTGGACTAGATAAAATTTTGCAATCATTAAATTTACTAGCCTTTGAGAAAAAAAACTGTGACCACTACTAGAAATTTTTAGTGGCATGGATGGCCCACATTAGTAGCTTACATATCTCTGTTGTTTAATGTTGGTCTAGGGCATCCTAGGGCTCAGATGGGTACTGGAAGAGCATCTTCCTCTGCCACAGGAAACACTCTTCATTCCATCTTCAGAGCAGTGTTGAGGAAAAATGCCCACACTCCCTGCTCTGATAACCTTTTCACATATTTAGTTTTACCTTCTTGCCAGACTCTTGTAATTTTATGAAGCCATTAGTACAATCAATTTTATTCCTTTGGTTCAGACTTTTTAATGACTGAAGAAATATAGTAAGCCATGAAGACTGTTAGGTTACCTGCGTCTCACAGTCAGATGTGCTGTGTTAAAAGTCCTTTGCCATGTGATCTGGGAGCTGCCTTCTACTTAGTCTTACTTGCTGCTGTGCTTACCCTCCCTGGGTATACCCAAATGGTTGTTCAGACTCCTCAGAAAGAGGAGTTTGAACACCTCTTTGCTCATGAACCTCATTAGTATAAAGACTTGCCAAGCCTCCCGGAAGACCAGGTTGGGACCATTTTTCATCTGCATAAGCTAGCTCAATCTAGTAAGTCATTCCACAAATGTAGGATGCAATATAAATGATCATGTCACTACAGGAGGGAGCTCACAGAGTGGACATACCATTTCCTCATTGGTGTTTGCCTCAGAGATTAACATCTTCCAACATCCAAGTTTGCATTTGTGACCCACACAGAAATGGTCTCCCCACATTTTATGCTTCTAAACACAATAGGCTTCTTTGTCAATCTTCACTGGCTGCTTTGGACTCATGATTATCATTTATCTGTATTACCTAAAGTAACAAACCTTGTTGGTTTATGCTGGCACTTCAAAAGTTTTGGGGTGGTTTTTATACTATGACTGAAGCACAGCCACTGGCCAACAGTGCCCTACTGTTTCAACACCCACTTCCTTATCATGGTTTGAGCTATAGTTCTTGAGTTGCTCATGCACTCCAAATACCTGAACTGTGTTTCTACTTTCTGAAGAGTAGACTGAACGAGATAGCCCATATTCGTGTTCAGGTAGACTTGGTCAGGAAGATGGCCCTGTGATATCCCACTGAAATGCTACCTGACATTTTGTTGAGTGTCCTGGGGTACTGGAAGTAGGAAATGTCATGCTGAGCCCTCCTTCTTGTTTATGATGCCTCTGATCTTGATCATGTCTATCAACTTCGAGTCCATTGCTAGATTGGTAGAGTGGAGTTTTCATTTACTCAGTAATGCCTTATAGAATATCATTTATATTCTATGATCTGTGAGGAAGCCAGCTTGAGTCTCACACCTACAGGGCTGTCTCCTCCATAGTAGATCCTCCCTCCCTGTCAGCTCACAGAAGACCGCCTCTTTCTGAAAGTCTGTCTGTCCCCATTGTTGAGGTTTTTGTTAGTCCTCAAAGCCTAGACTTGTCCTTGAACTTTCCAGCTCCCTTCTCTGAACCATACCTTAAAAAAATACTAGTGAAAGCACCAGTGCTTAGGGAGTTCTCAGTTCTGTCTCTCCATGCAGAAATACATCTTTTCTTGTCTCTAAGTCAGTTCTATTTCTTTGGTCAAACTGCCAGGGATCCCATGGAGACTCATTATTTTAAAATACCTTTTCATGTGGAGCCTTGTCAAAGGCTTTTTGGAAAAACTAAATAGCTAAGAGGCAAATGCTGTTCCAGCCATTGGGAGAGGCCTGGGTTCTAGTCTAGCCTGACATTGTTTTCCACTGAACTTTAGGCAAGATTCAGATCAATCTCCATTTTAGTTGCTGCATCAATAAAATAAGAGTGATTATGCTGACAGTCAATATCATAAAAATTTTATGACCATCAGATGAGAGAATGTACTTAAGACCACTTTGCAAGGTCTAAAACAAAAGTATAAGAGCTCATTATTTTGAAATTTCATATCCTTATCTTCATTTCTATGCATGTTCCTTCCCAAAAGAACTGCAGCAGCTAAAGATATGATTCCTTCACCACCTTCAGGGTAGTATTTGCACAACACAGATTCCTAGGCAGAATTCAGACTTATATTAGCAATAGGGCTGAGATAAGGGTTAGGATTTGAGGTCCAGTATAAGGGTGCAGTGCAGGTATAAACTCATAGAAGCATGAGCAATGAAGTTAATTGGGTCTGGGTGTGACTCCATGTCTGTGTTCACTGGATATGTAACCTTGGACAAATTACTTAGCCTCTCATACATCATCCGTTAGCATGGACAATATAATATTGGTGACAGATTTACGGGATCTAAATGCCAGACATTGTCTATGCCGTGAAGAGTAGTTCTTATTTGTCTAAGTAGAGTCTAGAGAGTTGAAAGCTAGCCCATTCTACCTAAATTTTAGGACTATCCACCAAACAGCCAATTTTCAATAAACTTTTGCTCATGTCTTATGTTTAGTTCTCTTGGGAAATAGGTACATGAGTTCTTTTCTTTCTGTAGTGTATAAAGCTGTGATCTGGACTGTGGTAGGGGAGAGGTGAAGGAGAGATGCTTTCTCAGTTTTCTCCTACTTTAATAGAATATAGAGAGAAGGGGACTAAAACAGCCAGGCCTATGAATATTTGCCCCATTGGGGTCCATAGGATCCCTGCTTATGTTATATGACATCTACTACATCTAGCATATCACTCCATCCTAAGGAACAGGGAAGTTAGAGACAGGTGATAAGAACACTCCTAAGGCACAGGATCTAACTTCTGATGGGGATCAGACCAAGAGCATGGGATGTTCCCTATAGGAACCTGTGTCTGTCAGGAGCCTGAGAGAGCCAAGGTCAGCCAGGGTGCCCAGCGTTACTTATTTCCATTCTAGGGCTCCTCCCAGCTGAGGATGAATCCTAATTGGGCCACTGACCACCTGACCACAGCCATCTCTTCATGGCCACACTGGTTTTGCATAGGTTTCTATTTCATTTTGGTTGAGATAGTGCCTGGCCAATGTGCTCACTGGTGACTCAGCTGTGGGTTCAGAAATGGGACTTGGGGCGGGGGAAGGTGCCTTTCGGACACTGATGCATTTCTGCATCTTCAGGCTGGTTTTCCTGCTGTTACTGTCTTCATGAGCATAATGGGAAATCAGCAGAGGAGTCTCAATTTCATTTATTTGTTCATTTAAAAATAAATAGTAGTCAAATGATCAAACACAAAACCACCAAATTAACTAGTATTTAAGTTCAGTGAACTTGGCAGAAGTGAGGCGTTCTGGTGACCCAATGCTGCAATTGTCACCAATTGTGATAGCTCCTCTAAATAACTCCTTTGTTCTCCTTGATCTCATAAGAGGTTCAAAATTACAAGGTAAGAATTAAAACGACTATACGATGGAGGTGGCTGGAATGCAATGTGTTCTTTAGTTTTGTTGTTGGAGTCACTAAAGTTTCCCCAGAGATGCCTTGCAAAGCCCTGTATTAGCAGCATGTCATCCAGTCTTCTAATCCACTAACGCTCACTTCACCACACCCTCAGTAGTATTTGTCTCAATTTACATAGATGGTACTGGTCTAATGGGGCAGAAGGCCTCCTGGATCAGTGTGCTTACATTTCGGGTGACCTTAGAGATTTGAGCCAGAGGCCAGATGAGCACTGTGTCTGGTTGGGAAGCTCAAGTCTTTTCTAGGTTCGTTCTCAGTGATGGGGTGTGTGTGAAGGGGAGATGTTTCTTCCTGTGGTTTTCACATTGCCTAAACATATTCTAGGAAGGACCTGAAGATGGCTCAGGAATCATGTAATCATCTAAGTATTCTTGAAAGATTGAGAGTGGCTCATGTCTGAGGCACATTTTTCTGTGATTTCCTTCCCTGAGATCATGGATAGAGTCTCACAATGAGCTGTTTCAGGACCCACCATCTATCTTAAAACCTGAAATATAATTTTTTTACTGGTTTCTAATGAACCAAAGGAGATCAGAGATATAGAGCATTTGGGATTGACTTCCCAAGTCCCTTCCTTCCAAAGCAGAACAGTAATATTTGGGTAAATGTTTTAATGACTAAACCCACATCCCTATATCAGAAATATTTCTGCTAACCAATATTAGCCTTTCTTCTTGTTTTTCTTATGTGGGATGATCCTCTGACCTGAAGTTGCCTCCATACCCAACCCAAACCCTTCATTCTGATACCAGCCCATACTCATCTACAGACTAACCCTACCTGGGTAATAGAAACACAGAGACAAAACCAGATTGTTTTCAAAGCTAAAGTTGGTCTGTTCTCTTCTTCCTCCATGACTTCTGTTAGGCCTCAGAGGGCTTATACCACTTATGTCTATGGTTTTGGACTCTAAATTCTACAGAGACAGAGCTCCCTGCCTCTCCCTTGACTGGGAGCATCTCTAGGCTGAAGTTGAGCTGTGAACTATACAAAATCTAAAGTCATCATAGTGGTTTAGATGAGATGTCCCCCATAGTCTTGGGCACTTGCAAACTTGATCTTTATTTGGTGGTATTATTTGGCAAAGCTTAGGAGGTGTGTCACTGCTGGAGGAAATATATCATGAGAAATGAGCTTAGAGAGTAAAATACTTCACTTGCTGCTGGTTTGCCCTCTTGGCCTCATGTCTGTGGTTCAAGCTGTGAACCCTCAGCTTCCTACTTCTGCACCATGTCTCCCACTTACTGTACACATCCCTGTC
Organism: Sigmodon hispidus; assembly: GCA_004025045.1. Taxonomy (NCBI): domain Eukaryota; kingdom Metazoa; phylum Chordata; class Mammalia; order Rodentia; family Cricetidae; genus Sigmodon; species Sigmodon hispidus. The sequence continues at coordinate 491,905 of PVIH01000088.1, forward strand.
ATCACAGACCATAAGCCCAGATAAGCTGATCTTCATATAAGTTGCCCTGGTCATGGTGTTTTATCACAGCAATAGCAAAGTAACTAATACATTTGCCTCACCTTTTCTTTTTCTTTTTTTTCTCTGCAGATCCGGGTGGACGGGCCCAAGGGCAATGCTCTCCAATATGAGACTGTGCAGGTGGTGGACCCAGGCCCAGTTCTCCGGGACATGGCCTTTTCCAAGGACCACGAGCAACTCTACATCATGTCAGAAAGGCAGGTAAGGCTGTTGGGCTTTGCTCGACATTTGTCTTGCACTAAATACTAGCCTGTGGCTCCATAGAAACCTACAGGAGGCCAGCTGCCGAGAGGTGATTTGATTTATGTGGCTCAGCGTGCTTCCTTTCAGTAGTACTGCCTAGGGACTAGGGCTGGGTCTGTTGGAACAGGAGTGGAACATTTGAAATATGAAAATATCCGTGAGTCTAGGACACACCGCCTGGCTTCAAAACAATGGTGTGGATAGATTCAAAACTAACATTTACTACGTTAGAGAAAAACTCTTAAGCGTAGAATCCCAAGTTCTTGGTCAGATTTCCCTATACAAAGGATAACCACATATCAAAGTCACCTTCATAGTCCCGACAGGTTTGTGTGATGGCAAGGATTTGTTGCTGTAAGAGACCTAGTTAAATGAGCATCACAGAAGAGCCAGGTGGATGAAGGTTTGGAAACAGTCAGTGCAGTGAAATAAGATGATACATTGTGTGCTCTGAACACTCCCATGTACCTCCAACTTGGTGGAGCCTCTAGAAGATTACATAAAAGCCAATCTGTGAGTAGAAAAGGCATAGAGATGATTGTTGCCTTAAACTAAGTATGACTTAACAATGTTAGATATGGTTCCAGAGATTAGCCAAGTGCTAAGTTTAGGGGTCCTCAGTCAGACCAGAGACAGTTTCCTATAATTAAAGGTGTTCTCTATAGTGCTCTAACTCACTGCCCAGAGTGTTATATGCCACAATATATCCCAGACCCCTAAGTGTGAGTAGGCATTGTTGTATCCGTGCCCCAATATTTCTAGAGGGTCATATTGGAAACTGTCCATCCTGCTCATGAATATGGATGCCTTAGCACTGAGTGACAGAGGCCATGGCCATAAGAGACAGCTCTCCCTCATTTTCATCTTCATTTCTGTGCCTGAACTCCCTGGAGGAACTTGCTGACAGAGTCTAGATTGTTCTGCCTGTCCCAGCTCCACAGAGCGAGGGAGATGAATTCCACATTATGCCACCCACAGTACTTGTGCATTATGTCCTGGAAACCCACAGTAGCCTCCCCCTCTTAGGAGATCGATGACATCTTCTCTCAGTGTGGGTCTCTGGATCTGCCAGCTTCAGCAATACAGGGATTCATTGTGGCGCCCTTTGGAGGCCTCCATGCCTTGGGGATGGTGAAATATTTTGCTCGAGTATTGGATGCAACTGGAATGGAATGAACAGCTGGTGGTGAATCTATTCCCCATCTGCATTTTTTTCTTTTCTTAGCATGATCCCTCACTCCTCACTCTTGGCCTAATTCTAGGGCCATAGGAGAGGAGGAGTCGGGTGGCTTTCTCTGATGAAATTGAATTATTTAAAGAAGGCCCAAGACCTGAATATAACATTGAACATTTCAACATGCCTTGCTTGGACTAAACCTGGGACCTACAACATGGAAGGACTTTGAAAGGTGTGAAAGCTAAACTACCAGTATAAAAGCCATCAGTACTGTCTGGTAACACTGAGTGTGAGCAATCCTCTGCCTTTGGTGGGCCCAGCTGAAGACTTTCTTGTCTCTTGGTTCCCATCCAGCTCTGTTTCCTTTAGTGTGCCCCCTACCCACTCAGGATTGCTCATGAGACAAGCTGGGAAGTTAATTATGGCATATTGGGCAGGAAAGAAAGGCAGGAGTGAGCAGGACAGATGGCCATCCATTTTTGGAGCTGTTCTTCATGGAGAGCCAAAAATCAAAACCAGAGAGATCCCAATGGCAGAGCCGTTGTGTAGCACAGTGGTTAAGGGCACAGGCACTATGACATTTGCGTGTATGAGTTGCTTATCATTGATGTGACCAAATACTTGACAGGAGCACCTTAAAGATGATTTTATAAACTCATGGTGCAAGGGATATCGTCCATCATGGCAGAGAAGACTGGACAGGGTCACTTCATGGCAACTGGAACTTGCAGTGGCTTGCTCATGTTGGGGTAGCAAACAAGAAGCACAGACCTCGGGCTAGATGTGGAGTCAGGCTGTCATCCTCAAACACCTGCTCCCAGTCATCTTTGTCCACTAGCTTTGTCCCATGTCCCAAAGAACCCATAAACGCTAAACTAGTGCCACCCACCATCTGAGGACCAAATTTGAACATGTGGGGACATTTCACATTCAAGCTATAACACTGAGCATCAACCCTGATTTTTCTATTTGCTAAATGTAGTGTTGTATGAGTTCTGGATTTCAGAAAAGATCAGCATCCTCTATGGTACCTAACAGCCAGTGCTCCAAACATAAGTGAGATGACATATAACAAGCTTAGCCATGAGGTCAGTCCCTGGATTTCAAGCCAGATCTGTTCGTAACTGACTGGGTGACCCTAGAGACACTGAGTTCCCTGATATGATTTGCTTTCTCCGATACTATAATAAAACACTGACCAAAAACAGCTTTGGGGAAGAAAGGATTCATTTCCACCATTGTTGAAATGGTAGAGTTCACCGTTGATGGAAGCCAAGTCAGGAACTTGAAACATAAAGTGAGGCAGAAAACTTGGAGATATTCTGCTCACATGTTTGCTTTCTGTGATTTGTTCAGCGCACTTTCTCAAACATCTCAGGACCACCTGGCTAGGGGTGGCATTGCCACAGTGGGATAGAGCACCGTACATCAATCATCAACCAAAATTACCTCATGAAAATGACTATAGGCCGATTTAATCAAGGCAATTCCTCAGTTGGGTTTCTTCTTCCCAAGTAACTGTAGTTTGTGTTAAGTTGACAAGTAACCGGCACATTTTCTGTCTTGGTTTTATCATCTGTAATGTGAGAGTAACAGTGATACAGTGGTGAGCTACTTCATGAGATCTTGAATAATCCAAGAGGAACATGTGCTAGTCTCCAGATTACCATTTTTTTCTTCATGTGAGTAAAGAGCTACATATTTCTGAAGGATGTGAGTTACTAACATAAAATACTAAGGAATTAGTGCTGGGGTTCATGGTCTTTTTCTATAAAGCCTAAACTAATGTATAGTTGAGAGTTTATGGACCATATGGGCTCTGTTGCATCATCCAACTCTGCTGTCTGGACATAAAACTGCCATTGAGAGCGTACAAGCTAACAGGTGTGACTGTGCACAGTGCCACTTCATTCATAAAAATGAGTAGCAGGAAATAGTTTTACAAAACTTGAGTCAGTCTTTAAGTGAAAATGTATTGAAGGATTTCCCAACATTGGTACCTTGGTAGAGCTATTGTATGAAGAGGCTCAGAGAAAATTAGGAAGCAAAGCCTTAACCTGTGACCTTCAAAGCTTAGAAAAAACAGGCTGTCTGTGGATTACTGCTTCTAAGTTCCCTCATCCTGGATTTCCTGTTACCTCTGTGGTTGCTGCTTCTTGATTTCTGTCTGGTCCCTCTTCTCTCCTTTATCTTATTAATGTTATATTATTATTTAATGATGACATTCAGTCCCTTGGCTTCACATCTGGTGCTCTCTACCAGATAGACCTTCTAACACAGCTACTTGCCTTTTAGGCATCTTCATGTATGTGCATTCCATATACTTTCAACTTAACATGCCCAAGGCTACATTTTTTCATCTTTCTCCTGAGCATTCTTTATCTGTAGCAATCCCAATATTAGTTAATGGCAACCATATCATAAAACTAAAAACTTTATAGCTATCTTTGGCCTCTTTTTTAACTCATGACTCTACATCCAACATATCAGAAAATTTATTGATTCTACAAAATAATTCCAAAATATACCACTACCCTGGATCAAGCCTGATATTTTTGATAGACCCCGGTCTGTTTTCTCTGTAACTACCAGTATTTTCCCAGACTTATTTTTTTAAGGCACATAACCCTACCTCTTAAAGTTTAAGTTAGAACACACCTTCACATTCTAGATCAACAAATCCTTCAGCACGGATGAGAACCCAGAAGGCCTGCATATTTCTTTTATGCATTCATTTGGGGATTGGTTTTTTTGAGGCAGGTTATCATGTATCCCACCTGGTGCTTGAACTTGCTGTGTAGCTAAGAACAACCCTGAACGTCTAATCCCTTGTCTCTAGTTCCCTAATTCTGAGGTTGTAACCATGTTACCATTTTAGTTTCATTTCTGTTGTGGTGTTAAAGTACTCAGATAAAATCCACTTAGGAAAAAAAGCTTATTTGATTTACAATTTCAGGTTCTAGTCTATTATGTAGGGAGGTTACAGTAGCAGTTTAAAGTTGCTAGTTACATTACATCTGCAGTGAAGACCAGAGGTAAATAAATAAATACATGCTTGCTTGATTGCTCAAATCTTAATTTCTCCATTCTTACATAGCTTAGGAGCTTCTGAGTAAGGAATAGTTTTGCCCACAGTGAGCTGGGTCTTTCCACATAAATTCAGTCAAGATAATCCCCCCCACACAGACATGCCCATAGACCAACACAATGTAGATAGACCCACACTGAGAATCTTTTCCCAGGTCATCCTAGATTTTCTAAGTTAGCAATCAGAGGTAACCATCACAGCCATGTTCTATGTTCTAGAACTATCTAATCTCATCAACCTCTATCTCACTCTGCTCTCCAACTCTGCAAATTCAGGGCAGAGCAAGTGTTCCAGACAAAGATAGGTCCCCTCTGCCCCACCCCCTCACACCACCCTCCCACCCCCGTGCCAGGAATTCTCTTGCCTTGAGGTCTTTGCTCTAATGATCATCATGCCTGAAGTTTTCCCCAGATAGTTGCAAGGCTGACTATCTTCCAAGTCTTTTCTTCCAGGAGACTCTCCTGGGATCTCCGGAGAAACTCCAACATGCTGTCCACCAGATCCAGCAACTACCAACTCCCTACATTCCTCTATTTCTATCCAGGATACTTAGTCCCTCCCTGTATCGTTCCCATGCCTATTATGGGTGTTACTGACTTTCCTGTTTTTCTCATTTAAAATGTAAGCACCATGCGAATAGAAATGTTGCTATGTTTCATCTTTTAAGTTCATGTATGACTGTGATGCTCATGCATTTGCCAACCTTATGAGAAGCCTGAGGAAGTTTCCCCATGACATACAGAGACTCACCATTTTGAGCACATACAGCATGAGAATAGAAATGTTAATATTTTATCTTTTAAGCTCATGTATGTGTCATAGCCCCCTTGAATGGTACCTGACACATAAGAAGTAATGCCTATGTGTTAAATGGGTGAGAGAATGAACAAGCTGAGCTCTAGAAGTCTATGGCCTTAAGCTTCTTGTTTCAATGATGTTGCTCTGGCTTGTTTCCATAACTAGATACTAAAATCTGACCATAAACACCCCAGGTTGCATTTTCCAACCCTGTGAAATGGACAGACTCACTCCTAAACCCAGTGCAATGGCAATCTGAATTGCAGCCCGCTCCAGGATGAAGGACCTGTGTCAGAAGGAGCTGGTGGGCGGGGGTGGGGGGATGGGGGGTGCCAGCTGTGCTCTACCGCAGCTGCTTAGATACGCCTTTCCACTCCTCATCTGGGGCTTTTGCAATTGCAGCAAGACAGTGGCCTAAAGAAACTTTTGGGTTTGGTGCTGTGTCTAATGCAAGAGCAAGAGGAGACAGCTCAGTGAGTGGTGGGGAGAGAGTCTGGAAGTCATGAGAAAACTGACTGAGCTCTCTTACCGCCAGTACTTTCCTGGTCCTCTTGGCATAAAACCCAAGTTATAGACTTGGGCCCTTTACTGCCACCCTGTCCAAGATCATTTTGTGGTCCTACCCTCTTATTTTCTTGCATTAGCCTACACTGTATACCTAAACCTGTGCAGATTTTCTAGGTATAGGATCTCTACTGTCACCACGTGCCCTGGTAGGCATCCATGGCTGTTCCTCCTTGTGCTGCTGATCCCCATCTGACACCAGCATCTTGTCTCCTTCCTGACATTCGAGTTCTTTCCATTGCCTACTGACCTGAATATTCCCTACTGACTTTTTTTGTTTTCTTTTCTGCACCTTAGTATGGGAATCCCCAAAGGGTAGGGACCTTGTCTCTCTTGTGTTTGTAATCTGGGAGAATGCTTTGCTCAAAATAAAGACCCACAAATGCTCTTAATTCCTGTGGGGTTGATGTCAGGGTCAAAGCCATGGATCTAGCTGGCTCCTGGTAAGGCCCTTCTATGGAGGCATGAGACACTGAAGTGATATTAAGATGAGATATTAAACACTGACTTGGAAGTAAGACCCAGAGAGTATTGGTTCTGTGAGCTGCTCATTAGCTCTGGGATATCACTGCAAAGCCTGAAGAATTTTCTACTTGGCCCTGTAGTAAGAGATCAATGGAACAGGAAATGTTCTTTCTTCTAAATGGTGTCCATTCTTGTCTTTCCCAGGATCCTTTTTTGATGCTCACCTCTGCTGCCTTCCTCCCACATATGACATATTGTATTTCATATTAAGGGAAGGAGATTTAGGCAGTCAGGGAAATATTTTACACTTGTCTTGCTGCTGTGGTACACAATGAATCTATAGATACAGAAGATACCAGAGAGTCTTCTCTCTGCCGTCTGGACCTCTCCTGTGATTCCAGACAACCTCTTACCATGGGCCAGCTCTCAGTATGAGGAAACATGGTGGGATGATGGCAGTGAGGAAATCCTATGACAACAGAGGTAGAGAATGAAGTGGATGGTGACTGTATCTGTGGAAGTCCTTCTTGAAAAATGCAGTGATGAATGGATGGTTTATGTCAGAAAATAATGAGCACAGTGGAAAATGGAACTGACTTGGGGGTAAAGCAATATCTCAAAGAGCGACAAAAATTTGCTCTTTGAAAGACTATCCCCAGGGAACTGTTCCTGGGGAAGGACCTTCTGAGCAAAAGGCAGCCTAAAATGAGGTGGTAGGAGGTGATTGTCATTTGATAAGAGCCATCCAGACAAAGACAAGCAAGCTGTGAGATTTGGCAAACATAGAGTGCAGCCAGAGTAGTGCAGGTGGGTAGTAGAGAGGCCATTGCAGAGAGCGGCACACTTGGGTCACACAGAAACTCCTTGGCCATCTTTACCATGGGAATATAATAAATAAAATCAGTCTGCACTTTCAGTGAGGATTAAATGAGATGCACCTAGAAAATGCTGATCTTGACATCTGGTGATCAAAAGTGGGAGTCTTGTTTGATTATTTGCAAATTGTACTGTCAGAAGCCAGGACATTGTTTCTGTTACCTCACTGTGTGGGCTCCTGTCTCTCACTCCATGGAGCCTTTTTCCTTGGAGTGAATGAGTGCACACTGCCAAGTGTCGATGTCATTTTGCCACTGTATACCTGACTCTTTCTGGGTCATTTGTGGCTCATTCTTATTTCCCTTTTATTCTGCACAGTTCTAAATGTCACTCTGTTGCATGTGTGTGTATGTGTAAGAGCATGGACACACACCTGCGAATGTTCCTGTCGGTCTCTGTCAGCCTTCTTCTTGCTGCATGTCTACATGTGTATGTGTGTGGCATAGGTCTACTGGACCTTCATAAACACAGATCTATACACATTAGAGAATTACTGTGTGATTTAAAAAAAAGACTTGCCAGGATGATGGGAGGGACTGGAGAGGAAATGTGAGCAAGGCAAATCAAAGAGGAGATGAAGATGGAGGAATCCTGGGGTCCTGAAACAACCCCAACAGGAGTAGAAGCATCTTCCTCCAGTCAACGCAGGCTCTATTTTTAGAGGCCCCAGAGAGAGGCAGATTTTTCTACCATTTTCACTGTCTCTGCCATCCCACATTACAACCTATCTCTGTCTGAGATGCGAGGGTCCCCAACACATGTTCCCACTTGCTTTCTATATCCAAACCAACACCATCTTTTATGGTGTTCTTTATCTTAGTGGCTTCTGTTGATAGTAGGTGGATTCCAGGTATCTGGAGATACTCTTAAGCTTGTCTTTACTCTCAAGTACTTGGGGCTGGAAAATAAAAACTACCTTGGAGAACAAGATGGCTTGCCTGAGCTCCTCCAAGATGATCCAATAAGCAAGTCTTTGAGACCATTCACTCAGGGCTCATTCATCCATTCAGTCAACAGATAGTCACAAAACACCTACTAGGTGCTAAACACCAGCCAAGGTATCTGTCCCCTTGAAGGGATAGATGGATAGCCTTGATTTTAGCAAGAAGCTGCAGCCAAGAAGAAGTGAACAGAATTCATGTCACAGAGAAGCATAGCAGGTGATAAGGGCTACACAGAGGAGGAAAATGAGGCAGGAGGGTGGACTCATAGCCCTGGTATGAACAAAGGCTGTGATTTGAAAGTGTTCAGAGAAGAATGTCAGAGAATACAAGGCATCCGAAAGCATAGACAGGCAGCACCACAGCCTTACCCCTTCTCTATTTGACAAGAGAGAAGGGTCTTTGCTTGAATTTAAGATGGTGAGATAGTTAAGCTGTCTTGAAGCTGAAAAATGGTAAGGGGAGCCTTTTGACTGTGATTTTGCCACACTGAGAATTTCTGAGGGAAACATGGTTCAAGAAGAAGGTGAGACAATAGACCAAGAAAGGTCTGTGGGTCTGGAGAGATGACTCAGGTGAAGAACAACTCCTGCTCTGGAAGAAGGCTTAGGTGCATTCCCAGCATCCTGGTTCTGAGTCCCTTATTCATTCATTACCCAACAATGATTAACTGAGCACCTACTGTGAGCCAGGCATCTCTCTAGATCTTAGGGACTCTGTGCACTGAGGTGCCAAGGACTTCTTTAGGTCGCATACTTGCTGGAAAATTGTAGGGATGAGCAGATGGCTTATGTCATATAATAGTGAGCACAGCGGAAAATGGAAGTGATCTGGGAATAAAGCGATGTCTCAGAGAGTGACAGAAATTTGCTCTTTGAAAGACAATCCCCAGAGAACTGTTCCTGGGGAAGGACTTTCTGAGCAAGAAGCAGCATAAAATGAGGTGGCAGGAGGTGACTATCATGGGAAGAGCCATCCAGGTAGGAAAGAACACAGCAGACTCTGAGGTTCTGTAACTGTAACTCCAGTTTGAGGAGATTCAATGCCCTCCCAGAGACTTCACAGGTACCAGACACACAAGTGGTATGCAGACATATGTATAGACAAAATGCCCATATACGAAATAAAACAAGATTTTTTAAAAGAAAGGTCTATGATGTTTAGGGCTCAGGATGCCAAAGCCTATGGTATTTCTGTCGAGGACTTACCCATGTCACAAGTCAATGACCACTTTTTTTGTGCCTCAGTGTTCCTCGAGATCTTTTGAGTGTATCTGATAAGAGCTGATGCAGACTTGAAGCTGACACTAAGTATGACAATCTTGGACACTAATTCAGTGGGAAATGCTAGTGTGGGGATAGTTGTTTCTGTTTTTGTTTTTGTTGAAGATGCTAGACTTCTGATCTGTAGAAGTGATCCCCACTCTATCAGCACTGGGCTTCCAGGATCTTCTCACCTGAAGTGTGCTTGACAGTGATGCTGCCAGTATCTCTCCATCAGCCTTTCCATTCCTGCAGAGGACCAAGTTGTCAGTTGTGGTTTGTCAGGATGCCTGACACTGTGACAAGCTGGTTTGGACATTTGCTCCTGGCACCCAGACTGGGCTGTGTCTGATAGCTCCTGGGAGTGTGAACTTGAAATGGAGGCTGCAAAGTGAGTGACAGGAAGCTGAGCCACCGCAGGCATTCACAAAGAGAAAAGCTGTTGCAGCAATTCTCCCCGTCTCACTCAAGTGGAAGCAAGCCTTCCCAATGGTCCGTAATGGAACCCAAAGGCTTCCATATGTCACTGCTGAAATCTTCTCTCTCCATCTTTCCTTCTCAATCAACAAAGAGTGTCTCCATTTTACAATTTCAAAGCCTCAGAGAACAAGAAGAAAGGCAGCTTCTTCCCCCAAATTCCTACAATCCTCTGTGCTGGCAACCTGTATTTCCCATTGTGCCCTAGCCCTTGGGATGGGAACATTCCCCAAAGCTGCTCTGATGGAACACTCTCCTCCAGCCTGCTTCTCACCCAGGATTAGTGAACAGCTTCTCTAGAGTCACATAAGTAAGCAGAAGCAGTAGCCAGGCTCCTATGGCAGGTTCTTCCCGAGGTCCCCTCTCATGGGGAACTAAGTTCTTGGTAGTAGCAAGCAATGCTATCGAGCTTTTTATCTTCTTGGCAGGGAAGCTATGCATCCTACTTTCAGAACACACCTTACAAGTCAAGAGGAATCCCTAGGGATGGTGAGGCAGGATAAAGTGGCAAGAGCAGGTAGATTTAGATCCATCCCTTCTTCCAGGGCAAGAAGGCCCCTTAGTTTGGTCTCTGTTGGATCTAGCCTGGTATAAGTTAGGACTACAACCCTTTTGCAACATCTAAGTATCTTGGCTTATACAGAATCCCAGGAAGCACCAACTCACCCCTCCTAGAGATAGGAAGGTAAGCACCCCCCCATATTTTCTCAAAAGATGTGTTTCTAAATGGACACTCATGTAACATAAGTCTCTTGCATATAAACATGATGAGTTTAGTAACTTCTTTTATAGGAAAGCATGGCTCTTAGGCTATTCAAAGAGGTAACCAGAAGGCAAAAAGGTATATTAGCTGGAGACCATGGGGGTTCATGAATAGACCATGAACCTTCACTTTTCATCCAGACCCTCATTTCTCACCAACTTTGTTGTCAGGAGAAAAATTTTCAAGCAGTGTATTCTCCGGTTTCTTGATGTCTTGGTTGTGAACCTTAGCCATGAATGGCTGAGCTACCATTCTAGTCCATCTTTGTCATTATTATCATACCATCAGAAGCTGTATTGTTAAGTACCAAGACACCTGAACACACTTGTGCCTGAGACCAAAGCCTGGTTCAATTCCAGATACTTCCTACCCAAGACCCTTGCTTCCTTCAAAGTCTCCTGGGAAATACCCAGGTGTGGTCTTTCTTTATAATGTTGTACAATGCCTTCTAGGGTACAGAGGGCTCAAGAGTCTTGATCTCCTGCTCCAGTCAGATGAAGCTATGTCACCTCAATGGAACTTTGTGAATATTCTTTTGTTATTCTTCCTACTATAGGGAAAACATTTTAATACATTTATGTCCTGCTCCATTAGATTCTTGAAGCTTTTCTAAAACTGGCAAGCTATATTAGTTATATTGCTCACCTCTATGACCAAAATACCTGACAGAAAATAAGAAAGAAAAGGCACATTTTAGCTCATGGTTTCACAGAACTCAGTCGATGTTCATGAAGGTCCACATGCTTGGGCAGGGCATCATGTCAGCAGAACCATGTGGCTGGCAAGAGCTACTTACTTTATGGAGGACCAGGAAACAGACAGGGTAATGGGAAGTAGAAAGGATAATGTATCTATCGACCCAAGAACTAACCCCCAGTGACTTACTTCCTCCAGCTAAGCCCCACCTCCAAGTCCTTCCAAAATAGTACTACCAGCTAGAGAAACAAATATGGAAAAGACAAGCTTATGGGAAGCACTTCATATTCAAACTATAACCACAGTCAAAGGGAGTTTCTGACTCCTCATCATCCAGGACATTTAGATAGATGGGAAAATGCCCTGATCCCCTTCCCTCTTTCTTGGAACATATAAAGACAGAGCATAGGTAGACAGGAGGGATATGAAAAGAGAAGAGATGAGAATTCTAAAGTTTTATAAAAAAACTAGGCAGATTCTGTAAAGGAATATAACGTGTTTATGTATATTTATATGAAGAAGAACTGCAAAGATGACTTACATGATTAAGGGTGTGTGATCCAATGGCTACCTGCATCCTAGAAAGGCTGAGAATGAAGTAAGTGTTCTGTGCTCCAGTGCAATCCCAATCTGGTGATGGAGATCAGAAAATTTCATAGAAAGTTGGGCTGGAGAGATGGCTCAGAGCTTAAGAGCACCGACTATTCTTCCAGAGGTCCTGAGGTCAATTCCTAGCAACCACATGGTGACTCACAACCATCTATCTTGAGATCTGATGCCCTCTTCTAGTACACAGGCATAGTGGAGGCAGAATGTTGTATACATAAAAAACTAAAAAAAAGATCTTAAAAATTTCATAGAAAGTTGATGATCTTCAGTGCATATTGAAATCCAAAGAAACTGAAGCTGAAGTCGGATGTCTGTGAAGAACAGCAACAGCAGCAACTGGGGATAGATAGCTTCACCAGCAAGAAGCTAAGGCAGGCTGGCAAACATCACCACTTTGTGCCTCCTTACAGCTGAGCAAGCCATCAGAAGGTGCTATCCACCCTTGGCAAAGGTCCCTTCCCCTCAGTTAATTCTTTCCTGAAATGCCCTCACAGATATACTCAGAGGCATGTCTCTTAGCCGATTCCAGAAGCCATCAAGTTGACAATTGAGATTAGCCTTCAGAGCTGCTGACTAGAGCAAGTGTTGACAGCTTTTGCTCTACTCCTGAGCTCCATTAAGCATCTGTCCCTGGCAACTGCCCCAACAGTCATTCCTTCTCTTAATTTGGTGTCACCATCCTGATACTTAGGTTCATTTGAAGGGACATTTTTAAAGACAGCCATGGAATGTTACTTAAAGCATCACAAAAGGTGGCTACCATATGGACACACAGGGCCCTGGGCTATGTGTCTATTACTTTGCCTCTTATTCTTTGAAGATTTCACAAATTTTCTGTGAGTTTGGGCTTGGTGAATGTGTCAGTCAGCTGTCTGTTGCTGTGACAAAAATACCTGTAAAAATAGTCACTTGGCTTCATTGTCTCTTGGACTATGGTAATGCGGAACAGGATGATAGGCAGAGTAAGGCAAAGATGTTTACCTCATGGTGGTTGAGAAGGAGGAGGTGGGGAGGGGTAACGGACAAGAAATGCCTCTAGGAGTGCCTGCTCTTATAACTTCCTTCCTCTAGACTCTACCAGCCAACATTTCTACTATCTCCCTCTTGCCTGTTGTTATGAACCCAACAATGAATTAATCTATTGATGAGATCATCATCTGATATCCCAGATTGGTTTTATTAAATATATAACATATCACCACAGTCTTCATTGTCTAACCTCTACTGAGGGGCCACACATCTGAACACTGCTACACTGAGGACCAAGCCATCAAAACATGAGCTTTGGAAGGGGCACATTTTCAGTTAAAACCATAACAGAAAGAAAAATGACTGTCGCCAGCACAATACATTATCTTTCCTATTATAAGAACAATGGTCTGGAGTCTGAAGCTCCTGAGATCGGGTCTATCTGTTCTGTGAGAGATCCCATGTGACTCACTACCTTACCTAAGGCCTCAATTTGGGAAGCTAATACACAGTCCCACACCTTTCTTTTCTTATCCTTCCTAAATGGAAATAGTCAAGTTCCTTAAGTTCTGATTGCCTGGCACTAGAGTTCTCTAAAAACGAGACCAGGAATCTTAGATACTTAAGTACATTGTGTACCCAGTTTGAATATTGATGGGATAGTTTCAAAAGTAAATTGATTTCCCGTTAATGTATGCCATTGTTCATGATGACTACATGGCATTAGTGTTGTCATGTGACTTTAGCAAATGCAATATAAGAATAAAAGGGTAAGTTGCAGATGGAAGAACTGTATCTCATGTGAGTATATATAGTGGAATTATGTAGTACAAGAAGACAATGGAAATGTGAACTTGAAATTGACCCAGCATTGGATGTAGTGGTTTCAGGGGAATGTCTAATGGTGGAGGACAGGATGAACTGGATGGTTATTTAAAGAAAGTTGAACAGAACAGGGAAGCAGTGAAGAAATGGGAGAAGACTATATTTTTTTTTCTAGCATTGTCTAGCCTGGTGCTGCCAGTCCCATGCTGAGGCTAGAGTGGGTCAGACCAGCTCTACTTTCTAGGTCTGTTTTTCCATTTAACCTTGAGTTAGGTTGTTTTACCTCTGAATATTTAATATTTCTCATGAGCAAAATGAAGTTATATTCATGTCCATTAATTTCAGGGTGGGCAATTAATGAGAAATAAGAATTATGCCTATAATTCTTAGAATTCTGGTACATAAGGGTCTAATCACTCTTCGCTTTCACTTCTATTATTTTCAGGTTGTTTGTAATTGCTTTAAGGTCATCCAGATGCTATTGGAAAAATCCACCCAAAATGTTTTTCTGTAGGCCCTGTCATTTGAGTGCCAAGAGTAACCGACAACAGATTGGTAGCTTCCTAACCTGAGGTAGTGGGTACCAAGGGCTCTTCAACCACCCTATTGGATACATAGCACCAAACTCACTTCCCTGAGACACACAAGCCTGTGATTCAGTTCACCTCTTGTGATCAAGATTGGCTTCACAAATTCTTCTCTCCTATCCATATGACCAGGAGCTACTCAGTCCTTTTTGTTACAATGCAGGATCTTAGGTAACAAAGGACCCTTCGTGTGTAAGTTACACTGCTCACAGTCCTGGCTGGGTACAGGGGTTCAGCAGCTGTCAATTTAGCATTTCCCAAATTTTACTTCTTGGAGCTAAAGAATAGAAAAGAAAGTTTTTTTGATCAGATGCATCTGGGGAAATCTGAGTTGAGTAGATAACTCCACAGAAGCATTTCTTGAATATTTAATAGGCTAGTATTATAAATCTGCAAGCTATGCTGACCATGAGGGAGACAATGTCACTCAAATATATTTGGCCTCAGCACTCAATTAGCCAGGAGCCCTGAGAGCTGGGGGTGCATTGAGGGACCCTTGCTAGGGAAGACTGAATTCTCTTTTCCCAGATCCTTCTGTTTCCTCTCCTTTGTTGCTGTCTGGCTACCCTGGTTTTGACCTTGACCCTGCTCACTCTTTACCATTTCATGTCTCTGGGCACAGGCAGACTTTGAGATCTCATCACTGGTGATGGGGGAACCAAAGTTCTTTTCAGCAGATCCTCAAAACCCCCAGTACAGTTGAATAGAGTCTCCTTCTTCCAGTCACTAACATCTGTTCCGATCAGGCTTCCAGGAACTCACAGGTCTCTTCATCCTAAGCTCCCTCTGGCTCTGAACTCAGCGTTCAGCTTTAATCTATCACTCAGCATTCCTTTGTTAAAATGTATTCATTTAATTAAAACTATTAAAATTCTGTCTCTGACTGAGTGTCACCAGTAAGTCACACACTTCTAAGTGGGAGTTTTATCTTCTCAGATGGTTTTTAGGTTAAGGACCATTGTTTATCCTTAAATGTTTACAATTCTGTTTCCAATACTTCAAATCAAACACATCCAGGATCCTGAAACTCACAATGGTGTGGAAAAATTTATTTATGTATTATTTTGTTACAAAATATCAGAAACCAAACTCTAAAGCATATAGATGCACATTTTTTCTAATCTTTTAAAAACTATCATTTTATATGTATTGTACCTGCACATGTATCTGTGTTTTGTGTGCATTTCTATGCCCCATGTATATGCCTGGTGTTCACACAGGCCAGACAGGGCATCAGATCCCCTGAGTTAACATGGTTGGGAACCATCATATGGGGACTGGAAATTGAACCCTTGTCCTCTGAAAGAATAGCCACTATTCTTAACCACTGAGCCATCCCCCACCTCTGTCGTAGTATTCTAGAACTTCATTTTAATCTTAAAAGGTGCTGAATGAACAACCTAATGGTTCAAAGGAAGAAATTCTTACCACTTGTACTTTTCTATTTTTTATTTTTGACAGTATAATAAATTACATATTTTTCCCTTCTTCCTCCTTCTAAACCCTCCTCGCATACCCCTTCTTGCTCTCTTTCAAATTCGTGGCCTCTGTTTTCATTAATTATCATTGCTTTTTAGATTTTCTATTGAAAGCAAGAAATTTGGCTTTATTTGTATTTTGCACCAGTTGATACTTGACCTCCACCCCCACCCTGGGCCCCAACCCATGCTTGGCCATCCTACAACGGCCATGGGCCAACAATAAAGCATAGGAGCTCCATGGACTTCACAGTTTGGATAGAGTAACACTAGCATTCTTTCTAGATGATTCTCTTACACAATGGATTTATAGTTTATTTGTGATAGATATCATCAACATCATAAACACAACTCTTCAAACAGCATTTTCCTTGTGTTTTGCAGTCCCATGGAAGGGACCTTTATTTATTTATTTTATAACACAGACTTGCTGTTTTTGGACAGTTAATTGAACAGTTTTCTTTAAAGGGAACAAAAATGTTTCACATTCATTGACCTTTTTAATTCTGAAAGGCAGCTGTCTGAAAATGCCACTCTTCTGATAACTTTGAAGAAAATAAGCATTTCTTCTTATTCTTTGGCATAAAGGTAATATAGTAACACTGGCTGAGGAAGTGTTAGACATTTTAGACAGAAATGATAGCATGGAGGGACCACTGTGGGGAAGACTGTTTGGAATATGTTTCTATCATGGTGTGATTTGGTGAAGATAATGAGTGTGCCACTTGAAAAATTTATGCCTTTCAAAAACTTTGAAAACTTAGTCACACACCTTCTACACACTTAAAAATCTTCCAAATGAAAGACTCCAGAGCACTGTGGCTCACTTGCTAAGATATATGTAAGAACTCAGGGCTGTCCTCTGAGTCATAAGAAAGCCAACCGACATCAAAGAGGATGAGAATCTACTAGCCAACCTCCAACACAAATCTTCTCTTAATTGGTTCACGAGCCTGAAAAAATAATTACCTTGAGCTAGTCAGCTGAGCCATTAATGCCCATTTTTGCATGCTTCTCTATGGGGTATCCTTCCTCAGGTGGCAGCCACTGATAAAAACTATTGGAATCTATGAACTCTAGATGTTGGATTCCTGTATCATCTGTATCAATGCCAAAGAGTTTTTTTCTTTTTCTTATTCTGAATAAAGTCATTTTTTTTATCCATGTATCCCCTTGTTCAGACTCCTTTCCCCTTCCTGCCCCTCCCAGTCACTCACTCTTCTCCTCCCCAGCAAGGGCAGGAGGTCCCAACGTCCCAGGGTGGCTTAGTTCAGCATCCACTCCAGGCAGATCCACTTTCCTCACCCCCAACATCAAAACTGGGTCAGGTGTTCCTCTGGGGAGAATGGGCTCCAAGGTTTCTTTTAGATAAACCCTAAAACAACATTTCTTCCAGTATTAATAAGAATTTTCTTGGTGACAGTAAGATGCTTGTATTACTGTCATAAAAAAATATAGATGCAATTTACTCTTCTAGAGATTGTTTTTAGTGCTGGTGGTATGGGGGATAGAACTCAGACTTGGCAAATGCTGAGAGAAAGCCCAACTATGCTCTATGCTCAGCACTGCCAATTAAGTTATCTCATGTCCTTATTTTTACATTGATCTTCAAATTATTAAACATACAAAATATCAGTGTACTTTTGTGTGAAATAGGTGTATGTGTGCTTGTGTGTGTGTGTGTGTGTGTGTGTGTGTGGTGTGTGCGCACACATATGAATGCAGGAGTGCATACCTGCATGTACATGCATGGAAACCAGAAAAGGACACTGAGTGTCTTGCTCCATCACATGTATTTTTGGGACAGGATTTCTCACTGTACTTGGAGTTAAGCCAGTGGTCAGCGAGTTTTGGCCATCCTCCTGTCCCCTAGCACTGGGGTTACAAATGCGCACATGGTGATGCTGGGCTTTTAACATAGATTCTAATCTGAACTCAGGTCCTAATGCTTTCACAGCAAGAGCTTCTTCCACTGAGCTGTCTCTCCAGCTCCAATGTATAAGGCTTCCTGATACATGATCACACATGCAGGGCATTGTATTTCCATCCTATTTGTCAACATTACCCTCCCTTTTCTTGCCCCATCATCCTGGTCCCCTTCTCCCTCCAAGAATGCCCCATTCTGTTTTTGTGTTGATGTGTCTGTGTTTAAAAATCTACATGCTGCATTTTTAAATCCTAAATATTTAGCTATGTATTTAAACTTGGTTTCTTCACAGGAGAAAGATCATTCAGTGTTTGTCTTTCTGTTTTCTCTCACACTATCTCCTTTTACTGTGTCTCTCCCATTGCTCTTCTAGTCTCTCTTCCTAAACAGTCCCTTTTATTTCATTATATATATTATATATAATTTATATATACCATATTACATATATGACATATATATGTCTTATTAGATTCCACATCTAAGAGAAACTGATATTTGTTTTTCTGGATCTAGTAAGTTTTGTTTCTGAGCTTAATAAATCCAATTCCACCCATTATCCATTTTCCTGAAGATTATATAATTTCCATTCTACCTTTTGCCTGAATATACCACATTTTCTTTATTCATCTATGTGATATCTGTCCTATTTAAGTCTTTAGTTTCTAATTGTTGATACATCTATTAATACAGTGACTCTAACAAACAGAATATGTATTCTTTATAAATAGTCAAAAGACTTTTACTAAGAAGTGTGCAAGCAAAGTCATTTGGAAACCTGAATGTACTGGATCACACAGCTTGGGTCAGGGGATTCAGAAAGGACAAACATAAAGATATAAACACACAGACACACAGAAAAGCTGAGGTCAGTGGGGGCTGTGTCCATTCTGATAGAGCCACACCTACTAGCACTGAAACCTGGAATCTCAATATGTTTGTTGTGCACAGCAGAGGGAAAAGGGCTAGCTAGCCTCAGGAGGAGGTCTCTTTGGGGGAGACATCAGGAGGAGGAAGCTGCAGCTGCCAGTTCTTGCACACACTGATCTGTTGTCAGTAAACACTCACATGTGTACCTGAGGAAGAAGGCCTTGTCAATTCCAAGCCTGACTCACGGGCAGAGCGGCTTTGTCAGTATTCTATGGATCCAAGGCTATCATGGCTGTGCCCATGTTAACAATGCAAGCTCCCTTAGAATTTCACTCTCCCAGGGCTTCCTCTGCTCACTACAAGTATGGCTATCAGTTCATCTGTAGCTTCTCTAAAATCTATTTTTATCTCTCTCTAATTTGTACTTTCCTGTTCCCTTCTTAACTGTCTCCTTTATACCAAGAGTTTAATGTCTAGCTGATTAGAAATTTCTAGAGCTTGATTTGAATCAGAGAGAAGGGGAAGTGTGGGTAGCTTCCATCTTGCTGCATATTTGCCCCATGTCTCCTAGATCTTTGTATAACCCCTATCTGGGAACAATGTAAGGCAGATTCTCCCTTGAAATAGTGAGAAAGAGCTAGATGGGATGACAAACCCCTGTCCATATACATTGCTAACACTTGTGGGAAGCTGGCAGCCAGAACAACCTGTGAAACTTGAGGGCAGTGGCCATCAAGATGTGTCTATCAACATAGGGCATCTATCAACCCAAGACAGCTATCAAGCCAGAGCTGCCCTTTCTCACTAGCTCTCCCATTTCTCACTTCTTCTTTTTCTCCCCTCTTTTTGCCTTATCTTGTCTTTTGCTATTCCTTCAACTTCTTCTATCTCAATCCTCATCCTACCCATTTTCGCATTCACTGTTCTTCTTCCAAGCCCCAAGAAGGGAGGTAAAGCTGGTATAGGGTCAGGTCAGTGTTTTTCAACCTGGCAGTCATGACACATTAATGGGTCAAGAAATCAATTTGGTGGGTCATGAAATCAATTTAAAGGGTCACGACCAGAATTTTGTTTCATATGGAATCAAATCAAGTCAAATCAAATGATGTCTATCAAACATAGTGAAGATAAGTACTATTTGTTATACTTTATAGTTACAGGGGAATATGTCCCATGTGAGGATGTAAACCATGTCCCTTGTGTGAGTCACTGTCAGAATGGAACGTATGATCTAAAGAGGATGCCTCACATACACTAGCAGCACATTGCCCTTGGTTTTCAACATTCATCTCACATTTCGAGACACACTAATATTTTCTGTCTTCCTATTTGTTTTTATTCGGGTGATTTCTTAATCTCAGCAATTAGGCTTGAACAAGTCTTTGTAGGTATTTTCATAGATGGGTGTGCAGCAGGGCCATAAGGAAATGTGCAAACAATCAGTCAAGTGGTAGGCAGAATTCAAGTCTTTGTTCAAGAGTCTCCTTTCATTCATCAACTAGATCAAGATTTTCTAACCTGTCACCATATGAAGAGCCAGGTGAAAACCAACTGCATTTGTACATCTCTGTAAGGAGATGGAGGTCCAACATCTGGGGGCACAGTCTACTCCAGGCATTTTCCAACTGTCTCACTGGCTGATAGCACAGTTAGAAACTGTCACAGGGAGCCAACACTCTCCAGCTGGGAAGCTATGTGGGTTACCACATCATAGCACAGCATTGCAACTCTGTGTAGGTCTCTATGCTGGAGATGTGCACAGGTATAGAAGACAAGCTTGAGTCCTCTATGAGCTTACTATTTAGTGCTTGGAATTGCCATCTGCAGCTTGCAAGTGATGCTGTGTGGTTTGCGCCACAGTCAGCCTAGTGATGATGAATGCTTACTTTACAGTCCTCTCTCCTTGCCTGAAGCTTTGACACTTGAAAGTCTCCTTTGTCTCCATAGGATCTGAGCTCCCACTGCCCCCGACACAGCCTTCCAGGCTTGTTATTTCTTAGTTATAGACATAAACCCGGGGCAAGCCAAGATGAGAGGGACAGAATCCAATGGTTCTCCAAATGCCAAATTCTCCCTGCATTCACCATGTGCACTGAACAGGAAAAAACTAATTACTACCTTTCTAAAGAGCTGAGCATGGATGGGATATGCCCTTGAAAGTGGCCAGCAGAGGTACATCCTGCAAACCATTGTCCCCCACAGACCTGCAGGTCTCTTTCCTACAGCCTTTACCTCTATGAGGACCCCAGTCCTATGCCATTAGCAAAGAAGCTGGTCATTATTAACTTCTTGGCATTGACTAATGCCACCCATAGGGAGGTTTGGCCATGCATGGATGGTGGCAGGTAGTCAGTTGACCCTGGAATTTAGAGTTTATTCTGCTGTGAAAGGAAGGAAATAAACTAGAAGGTGAACAAAAAATTGGTTTAACATACTGGTAAGAGCCTGAGTTGGCCCCTATCCAATCAAGCCACACCTATTATAAGAAGCTTGCCTCCCAGCCCCTCAGTTATCACCCCAAGACTGGACATAAGAAAGTTCTTTTAACTGTGCCTAGAACTTTGTGCTCTTGCATAACAGAGGAGATTCCAAACTGTGGATTGTATATAAGATACCTGTTGCTTAGCGTGTGTTTGTTCAATAGCTTGTATGATACATGTACCATGGGAATCTTTATGCCTAGAAAATAACTTTTGTAACAGGTTCTGCATGTGTTTACCTTGTTGGGTCAGGTCTGGTTTTTCTTCTAAGTGAGATTCATTGTCATTCGGTGGTGTCCTTTCAACTCAATTAGCATGCCCTTAGGTGTATCTATTAAAGGGAGTGGCATGGTACAACCAAATCTGATCAAACGCCTGCTTTTGTGAGTGAAATTTTTATTGGGACTTGGTCACCCCATTCATTTACATATATTGTGTCGCTCTGTTTACTCCAGAAGCAGGGTGGTATAATTTAGACAAAGTCTAAAATATAAACTTCCTTTGATAGAAAGGGATGTAGATTTTTCCTACCTCAGGGTTATGTGTAAAAGGTAGAACAAAGTCTGTAACAGGGTCTTCCTCCATAGGAAGCTTATGTGTTTATTGCAGAGAAAGACCATAAACACATAAAGCATAGCCTGCTAACAGTTTCCCTTCCTCTGCATAGCCACATGATATGTGACCTCTTGCTTTGATTATCTGTCCAGGACACTCTGTGACTCATATCCCCAAGGAAATTCCAGGCAGGCTTCTAAGCCTATGACTCATACTGAATATTCCTTACATACATGCCCTAAGCTCCATGTTCCTGAGGGCACAGCCTGCCTCCTCTACTTGTCTTACAGTTCTTACCTTCCCCTTGGTGATTGCACCTTGCAAATTCCCAATCAGCATTTGGTGCAGCTGAATGAATGTTAAGTACTGATTTGAAGATGGAAGGGTTAGGGAAGACTTACATGAAATAGCCTTCTCTTACGCAATGGAAAAGATAATCCCAAATAGACCCTGAACTAAACTCATCACATGAACACCCTCCATGTCTCCACAAGCCAGGACCACAGCTTTGGCTTTTATGCAGAACCAAAAATGCTTCAAATAATCAAACCATCTGGTAATTGTCTTTAAAGAAAGACATTGCTTCTGGAGACTGAACATTTTTGCTTTATGAGAAAGAGAGGCCAAGTCTATTCTTTCTACACCATGCTCTTAAATCCCACACAAAAGAAATTTAAAAAAAAAATCAAGATGAAAACAATAATTTTCTGTGACAGGAGTATTTATATGGCAGCTTTCCTCTGATGAGCCCATCTGGGGTTCAGCACCTCCCCCCATGCCAATTCATAAATCAGAAAGTGCTATTACCCACTGGTCATAAAAGAAAAACCCACTACAATGCAGGGGGCTCATTTCAGGAGCAGCAACCCCATTTCAAGGGCAGAAATGAGCTCAGAAAATCTACTTAGCTGACCAGAGAGAGGAGAAATATCTTTTCCTTGATGCAAAGTCTTTTTTCTTCTTCATCCTTTTTCCTTCTTGAAATATGTAGAAAGTGAGGCTATCTGCCATTCTGAAGAAATAATAATAGTTAACTAGACTGGAGTAGGGCAAAGGATAGCTATGGGGCAGGCAAGGAGCCTGTGGGTTTCTCAGGTAGTCTTTCTCATTGGCTGAAGTCTGGTTCATGAACAGTGTAGCAACAACTAAATAAGAGGTCTCCCTTCTGAGCATGCCTCCTGAGCACTCAGTAAGCACTGGCCAAGAGCCAAGGGAAGGCAGGGTACAGGAAGATGCTTCAAGAAAGTCCAGGAAGGAGCAAGTGGGTCCCCCTGTATGTCTTTTAAATTCACCAGTATCTTTAAAGCCAGCAAGCTATCAGCACCTCTTCTTCTTCCCCTCTCTCCTTCTCTTCCTTCACTTTCTTCTTCTTTTTTAGTAATTTTGAAATACAAAGAATGTGTGACCCATAGTGCGGATTCTAACTGGTCTTGATAATAAAAACTGGGAGCCAGAAATCAGGGTAAATGCTGAAAGATCAGAGAGACAAAGAAGCAAGCCATGGCCACCCCTTACCCCAACAACTCCTCAGCCACAAATGGATGGAGCTCCTGTTCTCTCCCTTTATATTCCCCTCTCAGCTCAGCCATTCCTATTTCCTCCTCCCAAGGGCTGGAATTAAAGGTGTGTGCCACCACTGCCTGGCCTCCGTGGTTAACTAATGACTTGCTCTGACCTCTGTTCTTTAGGCAATTTTTATTTGGTAGAGTACAAACAAAATATTACCACAGAGATGCCGAGTCTTGTACATACTAGACGATTGGTACACCACTAAGCTACATTCTCCTGTCCCTTACAGTCTTCATTTTTAATCTCTGGGAAGGTGTGTTAGTATGGAGAGGGAACATAAAGAAAATTGAAGATGAAGAAAGGGATGAAGAAATGGGAATAGAGGAAGAGAGGATGATCTGGGGGAAGAGTCCTTTTCAGGATTTCCCACACAGACCTAAAAGGCAAACAATAAGAGCTGAAGGCAGAGAACACAGTGCTTATGAGTCATATATCTTGTGGACTGGAGGAGAGCTATGAGATAAAAAGAGCATAGTAGAGAGTCAGTTATTGCAATACTATCTTCTCATGGTAGGTTCCAGAAAGAAAACAACTGTGTTAGAGACATTGACATGACAGAGGAGAGGGTAGACCAGTTGGCCCCAAAGACTATTCAGATGTTATTAGAGCTTGTCACTAAATATCTGGGAGGACAAGAATTTGTATAGAGAGAAGAGCAAATGTAAAGGCCCTGAGGGGCTTTACACTTGGAATGTGCAAATGACAGAAAGGTGATTAGGCAAAGAGAGAAAACAGAAGGAAATGGGAACCCATGCTGATATGGAGGGGGAGAGCTTGTTGACTTCAGTCAGTAGTTCCAGAGATGTGCTGGAGCTGGGTGTTCAAGGCTCTTTTTAAATCTAATCCATCCAGATTAGTAATAGTCAGGGGTCATGAGAAAGGAGAGGCCCTTCACCACTTTCTTTGTTTACCATTTGCACTGGCCTCTTTTGATCATCTAAGCCACTAGCCCCCAAGCACAGGAGACAAATGATCTGGGGAGTCACAGTAGCAGTCATGAGAGAAGACATGGCACCATTGTTTGCCTTGCAGATGTTTGATGGTTTGTCATTTGCTAGGTGTGTTGATGCATGATTGACACATGATGGTCAGTTATGACTGGTGGATATGGCAATGATGAAGTGACAACAATTATAGTCACAGTTCATGTCAATATAGCTTTCTTAAATTGGATATTACACTATAGTTGTGAGATAAAACCATTAGTGAAGAATGGGTGAAGGATATATGAGATCTTTCTGTACTATTATTATTATTATCATTACTATTGGAAAATGTATGTACCTGTGTCTACAAGTACACTTGTATACTTGTATGCTCACCTATGCAGAGAGAGAGAGGAGGGCGGGGGGGGGGAGAGAGAGAGAGAGAGAGAGAGAGAGAGAGAGAGAGAGATAGCAGAGGTAGACATTGAGTATTTTCTTGTATCACTCTTCCCCTTGTGTTTTGAAACAGAGTCTCTCACTAAACCTGAAGTTTGTCATTTTTAATAAGCTAGCTAGTAAGGCTGGCCAGATAGTGAGCCACTGCAATCTACTAGGAATAGAGATACATACCTGGCCAGTTTTCATATGGATGCTGTAGATCTGAAATCAGGTTTACATGCTTGCACAACAAACTCATTACCTACTGAGCCATCTCTCCAGCCTTCTCTATGATATTTTTGAAACATTATGGCTCTGTGATTATAGACTGAATAACCCTAATCTGAAAAATCAGAAATCCCAAGTGCCCCCACATTTAAAACTTTTGAAGGTCAAAATGAAGTCAGGTGAAAAGTTCGTTTTCTCTCATTTATAACTTAATTACATTTTTTTAATCTAAAATCACCTTCAGGCTGGTGGTATCTAATTGCAAGCATGAGAAAGGTACAGATTCTGAGGGCTTCCTGGGCTTTCCTATTTGCTCAACACTTACCTAACTTCCATTATTGGATATCTGTTATTTTATGTCATTTTCAACCTGTTGGCTACTTTTAGCAAACAGGTTGATTACCACAGCATACACACATATTATCTTGAATCAGAGGCATGAGAGAGTACATATCCATATAGCTTAGGTTTTAAAAGCTGATTACAAGGACACCAAAGACACCATAAGGTTGGTTACATTGTATGTCAAAGGAAGGTTAGAAAATGGATGGGTATACAATAGGACATAAGTTAAGGGCATAAATGGTTTCCCAGTGTATTATTAATTTATTAATTTGAATTATTAATTATTATTAATTTGAATGTAAAAGATCAGTGTCTTCAAAGGTGAGAAGTGTTTTCAGAATGTTACTACAAAACTGTGTTTCAAAATTTTTAATTTACTAGGATCCAAATTTAAGATCATAAGAGAAAAGGTAAAAATGGAAAGTAATAGTACAATAAAGGCCACTGTAGAGGAGATCTTCCCTGGGATGCAAAAGTTGGTTGGAAGGAGTTTAAAAAGAAGTAGTACATGTGCAAACCTCATTTATTTACTTAGCAGTGTGATTAACATAGCGGGAAAATCATCTTTACAGCAGGGCCCACGTTATTCCAGAGATCAGAGTTGCCATCTGTAAGGGGACCTGCCAGTATCATAAGTTTCTTAAGAAGGTACCCTCATCCCAACTGTGCACATTGTCAGAAAAGCTCAAATAACTGAGTGGTAGTTACCAATACACCAAGATCAAAACAGTGAGAGACTGAGGACCTCTTGGAATAAGGATCTGTTATGCTGAGGAGGTAAAAGCTACAGAAAAAGTAGGACCTTGGGAAAGAATACAAACTGAAGTGCCAAATCCTGGGACATTAGAGTAGAGCCTAGAGTGTGGTCAAAGCATTGTAACAATTATCTATTTCCAGGCTGTCTCTGGAGAACAGTTGAGAATGCTCTCAGCATGAGCAAAAGCTGGGTGGAGGGGATATGGGAGCTCTCCTCTTTGCAACTTTACTGTGTGTCAAAATAGGTTTCTACTAAAGACATATTGCCAAAGATGTAAGGAAATGTGTATGGCAGTGGAGTCACTACCACATCTGATACAGACATCTTCACCCCGCCACAAAGCCCTCTCGTGCATTTTGCAGTCAATCATTGTTCCCCTTTTCAGGTCCGGATGTCACTGATTTTCATTCTGTGGCTTCACCCTTCCTAGAATTGCATGTACATGGAATCAGACAATTTGAGGTCCTTCACAGCTGACTTTTTTCACTCAACCCAACACTTTTAAGAATCATCCACTCTGTTGTTTCTGTTATTATCACCAGTGAGTGTTCTCTGACACAGGTGCACTCAGTTTTCCATCCACCAGTTGATGATACCTGGGCTTTTCCCAGTTAGGAGTGAGTGCTCATGAACAGGGTTCCTGCAGACACTCTCATGAGACCCTACATTTTTGTTTCTCTTAGGAGGAAGGCCTAAGAATGAGGCTGCTGACTCAGTTCATGAAGCTGGCAAACTGCTTTCCAGGCAGGTTGCTGTTTGTATTTTTGTCAGCAATGAAGAGAAATTCCAACTGCTTCTCAGCTTCCCTAACATTTGATATTGTCAGACTGAAAAAAAAAATTCACCTCCCTGGATATAGTGGCACACAACTGTAGTCCCAGCTCCCAGCATAGTGTTACACTATGTATAAAAGTGATTAATTATATGTAGTCCTATCTCCTGGGAAGTAAAATTAGGAGGGTCAAGAGTTCAAGATTATCCTCAGGCACACAGCAAATTCAGGACCAGCCTGGAATACCTGTTCTCAGAAAAACAAAACCATACGACCACCAACAAAAAGCTACTCATCTAGTCATGGGGACTAAATTATTATGGATCTAATTTGCACTTTTCCTATGACTGATGATTCTAAATGTCTTTCCATATGCTTATTTGCCATGAATATATCTTCTTTGTCAAAATGTTTGATATTTTGCCATTTTAAAATCATGTTGTGTCTTATTAACTTGTAAAAGTTAGTCATATTTCTGCAAACTCAAGTTTTGTCAGATATGTGCTTTGCAAATGTTCTCTCACAATCAATGACAGGATTTGAGTCTGCAGAATAGGAAACCAAGGTAGTCTCAGCTCATGGAGAGTTTCTACCTTCAAAGTCTGCCTTCTCAGTCACTGACTCTGAATGGTCACCATACCAGGGACAAAAGGAGGCACCATCATCTCAGTTTCCTATCAGTTAAGCTCTTCCTTTATCCACCCCAGGAAACTCCACAGCAACCTCTGCAATAGCCACTGGGATCATCATAGGAAACCACAAAGCCCTGCTACTCTCTCACTTAGACCTCTATTTATAGAACATTCTTCTATAAGTTGAAGGCACACCTTGTCAGCCTTTTGGTTTCTATAAAAATGATCATTCATTAATTATAATTTCCTAAGAACACATAACAACCCCTTCTTCTGAAAACAAAAGGGATATTCTTTGTCTAATGATACTCTAGGCTTATTTTAGCTTCCTCTGCTTAATTTTTGGCAGACCGGTTAGATAGTTCTCTTACAGCTTGTCACGAACTTCTAAAGGAGGGGGCAGAGGAAGAACTGTTCTTTTACATGTTGGAGGTTCTGCATGTGGGACTAAGGTCACACTAGCTTTTGCTTAAAGACCTTTGAGTAATTTGAGATATGGAGGGTGACTCTTTGCTTTTTGAATCTTTATAAATAGATAGATTTAGAGTTATAAAATTCTTTTTATTTTTTAGACTTGGGGAAAGCAAGGCAATGTCCAGGTTCTGACTTACAGGGAGATCTGAAGATCTTTATCAGTACCACACCCAACAGTTTTACTGAATATCCCTTGCTTTGCTTTTCCTCAGAAGCCAGATCCCATGCTTCATGGCAACACTCCAACAAATAACTAATCAGAGATGTCATGCACCAACAGTATAACTATCTTTATATCCCAGAACCAAAGCAAGAGGAATGCACATTTGATTTTAGTCTGCAAAACTGGGTACAATTTTCTAGACTGAACTAGTTCATAATGTCATGAGTCTAGAGACAAAGTCAAAGGAAGGCTTGTGTATATGATTGTACATGTAAAAGATGTGCTAAAAGCCGACAAAGTATAAATTAGGTTGCTTTTTTTTTTATAACACAGTATGTTGCATTTTCTTGTGATTTTAGGTCTTGATACCTCTCCTTTCAGTGTTTCTGAAATCAAGGGATCAGGGACCACATATGCTCCATGAAGATATGGACTAGGTAGGGTTAGTCTTACACCTTCTACATTGACTGCTTTGTGGTTGGTCTGTGAAAATATTCATTCCATTACTATTCATCAGATATTGGATGACTGAACATTAAGTGTGAGATACTGGTTTAAGCAAAGAAGCCACAGGAACAAATCAAATTCAGCCCATCCTTTAAAGAGTCAAATGAGGACTGACTGTTATCATGCAAACACACAATGATAACAGTATGAATTATGTATGATAGAAGTAGTGAATGTGATAAAGTGCCAACAAGGAGTCTAATGATGACCATATATGATCTGAGTTACAATGATGAGCAGCAATTAACCTAGGAAGACAAATAGAAATATTCTGGGTAGTAGGAGCAAAAATTATAAAGTCAATGACTAATTTGAAATATTGTGAAGTCTTAAGGAAAGTTATAAGTGTTTTGCTGTTGATGTTGTGTTTTTGTTTAATGGACTATCCACTAAGATGAGAAATGGTAAAAGGTGGAGAGCTGGACAAGATTGATAACAGGCTGTATCTTAGGTTTCAAACTAACAAGAACCTTGAACTTGATCCCATGGGGTCTTTACAGATTCCTTGAGCACTGCTGTCTTACTCAACTCATTGTGTTATTTGTGTGTTTGCATGATGACAGTCAATTGTCATGAATTCTTTAAAGAATAGATTTGTTTCTATACCCTTCTTGCCTACACTAATACAACACACTTGATAAACATTCATCAAATATTTGATTATCAAGATCATCCTGATAACATAGTGGTTCAAAATTCCAGGGCTATGGAATTTAAGAAACTTTTATTATCACTATGCTGTGTACTTATTTAACTATCCAGGCAGTAGTAAAAGTAGTTTTTACTTGCATTTTGTAGATAAGAAACTGAGAGATTTATAATACGCATGTACTCATGCAGCTGGTAAGGAGTAAAGCTGTGATTTTGACTGCTTCATTAGAATTAAGGCTGTAGGAACAGAGTCATAACAATATAGGATTAAGGGATACTTGTGAAGTTGCAAAGCCTTGGTGAAGGAGTCAACAGAGATGCAGTGGGATGACTGCTTGGGATGATGCCTAGATCCCTTGATCATTGTTAATTGGTTGTATGATGATGCCAACTACTCCATAAGAAATGTAGAAGGACTACTTTTTAAAAACCTTTATGGTAAGTATCTTTTATCTGTGTTCTAAGTCCCACCTCCTTTAAATGCAACAGAAACTTCTTGTCCACATGTCTTAAACAGTGTCTCATATTTAGTTCAGGCTGGCTTTGAACTCAAGATCCTCTCGTTTTGGCCTTCAAGTGCTGAGATTATAGGAGGGGGTGTCATAGTGAGTAACCTTCTAACCTTATACTTCCCATCATCATATTGTCTTATCTCCATCTTCAATCATATCTAACTTTGGTTTTTTTCTCTTTACCTACAACCCTGTTTCTTTTCTTTATTACCAAACAAACTTGAATCTCTGATTTAGATGTCTACTTTCATACTATCAGTTTTTCTACCTTTTCTTTCCTCAAACTCTACAATCTGAATTTTCTGAAGGAACAATACTCTTTGACCTTGGCTTGACGGTCATGTCCATCATCTTGTGGCTGTGATGTTGACTTTAACCTGGATTCTTCCTACATAGAACTCTGATAATAAGAAGTTCAATATGGATTCCTTGAGCCCTTTAAATAGGACTGAAAAGATGGAATTTTATGCTAAATAAGAATCTAAGCCCCTGGAAATAGTTCTTTTATAGTATTTGTAAATAAGTCAATGTGTACGTTGCCACCATTGCAGGAAAGACACTGACAATTGTATGACCTCTTTTTTCCTCCAATGACTAACCACTTTCCTTTCTTATATATTTATTTAATTTTCTTAGCATCAAGATGAGGTTTTATTGTGACAGACTTGATTTGTAGACAAAATGATTATTTTAGACTATCAATTAAGATGGGATAAGATAGCATCAGAGATGCTCAAAACTTTCATGAACTTAAAGCACAGAATGTTTTATTTCTATTTCATGCCAATTTTCCTATACTTCAGGCAGTTCCTATAGATATGAACCTTTCAGGTGAGATCTTTTAGAACCCAAGCTGATTCACTGTACACCTCTATCTCTCAGGCAGGGTCTGTCTTGTTATTGCTTCTGGGTAAAGGAAAAAAGTACATATTCACATATTACTTAAATAGTTTGATACAATAGTTACACATAGAAATTATGTGTAATTTCCCACATCCCATTGACCAGAAATATAGCTTTATACCCATTCAAGATAATGGAAAAGTCTGTTTATATACCTAAGAAAGACAAAAGACCTGAGTGCAAGTGATCACTGCTACCACACCGAGAGTATTTATGAATTTTTTACTCATTTCTCTAGTGGTTGGATGAATGCTCCTTTAATTCTATATTGTCCATGTGTGGCCAAGAAGAAGCTCTTGTTAGGACCAACAGCACATGCTAGTTCACATTATAGAGGCATTTCAAATGCTAAAAATCTGTGGCGTTGCATATCAGCACCAGACCTTGAGGACAGCTCCCCTGCACTATATATGCTATCTACTGTGTATCAGTTTTCCTAGAGGTACTGATAGGCAGAATTTTCACTGGAGTGTAAACGTAAACATAGTGTCAAATACAGCAACTAAATCCCCTTCTTATTCCCATTCCTCTGGCCCACAAATTGTAGCAAAGTCCTTGATGAGCAGACTGTTAAGTGTCATATTCTCTCTCTCTCTCTCTCTCTCTCTCTCTCTCTCTCTCTCTCTCTCTCTCTCTCTCTCTCTGCATTTGGTTGACAAGTCCATCTAAATTTTAAGTGACATCCTGTACTCTGTGTTTATGAATCTGCACTGCCTTTCACCCTAATGAAACTGCCAAGTAATTTTGGAATCACTGGAGAAAGTCTGGCTCTAGCCCCCAGGAGATAGATTGAATAACTAGTCTCTTGCTGACCTCCATCAGTCTGCAATTTCTAGCCATCTTTGGCTCTCATCTTGAATCTGTCCCTCTCTTCAGGTTCTATTTGGAAGCCATCTCCATGCTACATATAACTTAAGGAGTCATGGGCACACCAATTACCCATGAAAGAAACTCATATGTGGCAGCTTCCTCAGTATGTGGTATGGAAATTAATAAGTATTTATTTTATGGCAAAGTTAAAGAAAAACTGTAGGTAGGGATGTGGTCTTGCTTTTCTGTGTATGTATATTTCTTTATATGGGTTGCTTGCCAAATAAACATTGGAAAGATGGGTTCATCTCTTAAAAACCTGTGAGTGAACAGAATGGATTCTGGGCATGCTGGTGTTCTCGATTACTGCTGTCAGCCCCTGGAGCACGTTTCTCCATGATTTCCCATTATAAGTGGGGTCTCGGCGCTGGCTTCCCTATAACGTGCTGAGAACAGCTCCTGTTCCCCTCTGCAGGCCTCTATTTGCCTCATTCAATTCTCCCTAATGATAAAATATCAGACATCCCAGAAGTGTGTTCTTATTCACCCATACCGAGCTACCTCTTAGGGAAAAGGACAACAGGATGAAGCCACACTCTCAGAAAAAAATATATCTCACCAGAAGGACATGTTTGGGGAAGGGTAACACTGGCAGAAAGAAAGTGAATATTTTTTAGCAGAAAGAAAAAGAGCATTTCAGAATATCAGCATTAGGTCAACTCTTTGTAAGACAGTATTTGTACTTTCAGGTCATACTGCCCTTTACATACATAGCCAATCCATAATCAAAACCACACCCAAGGCCTTGGTAGTTCATACAACCAGTAAGATCCTTGCTATATAAGATTGGAATTTGAATTCAGTTCCCAGAACTCACACACAAAAATGAACTCAATGGCATTCTTGGAGGTTACTTGTTAAATGCTTTGTCTGGGATTTTCTTTTTTTCTTTTTTCTTTTTTCCTTATAGGTCTTTTTGCATATATAGATATATATTGTGGTTCCTAGGGTTGTATTTTATGAGATTTCTGTGTGTGTCTTTGTGTTTCTTGAGCTGTTTTTCTCATGGTAGACCCTATTCTTGTTTGTTTTTATTTAATCTTTTGCGTATTATTTTTTTATATTTCTGCTTGTGTTCTAATGAGAGAGAAATAAAGTCTGTATTTGAATGGGTGGGGAGTTGGGCGAGGATCTGGCAGGAGCTGAAAAGGGGAAATGTAATTAGGATATATCATGAAATCTATTTTAAATTTAAAAAGTACTTAACATGGTGTTATGTGCTTGTAAGTCTAGTGCTGAAGAAGTAGAGACAGGTAGATCCCTGGTGTCCTGGCCAGCTAGCCCTGCTGAGTCTGTAAGCCCTGGGTCCTAGTCAGAGACCCTGTCTCAGAAAACAAGCTGGTGAGACCTGACAAATAGCACCCAAGGTGGACCCTTGGCCCTCACATAAATGCACATACACACTTGCACAGCCACACACAGGAACACACACACACCGAGAGAGAGAGAGAGAGAGAGAGAGAGAGAGAGAGAGAGACAGAGACAGAGACAGAGACAGACAGAGAGAGACAGAGAGAGACAGAGAGAGAGAGACAGAGAGACAGAGACAGAGAGAAGCATTGGCGGTATGTCTCGGTGGTAGTGTGTTTGCCTATCATGCATAAGGATGTATGTTCAATCCCCAACACTAAAGAAAAATTTCTACCAACTCATGAAGCCTAGCAGATGTGGTGATCTATTCTGCTTTAGGACTCGTGAGCTGAATTGTTTAATTCCCTTCTAATCTATAATGTTTGCTTACCAGTCAGAACATCTGGCCACATTCCAAAAATAAAGAGCATGGGCTAACAGAATAATAATACCTCAGATTTACATAACACTTTCCTTGGAGAGACTCCAATTACTTTCTCAGTTACATTCTACTGGCCCTAAAAGAGGGGTCACTGTCCTTTGTTACTGACAGGGACAAGTGGAATTCTAATAAGAGAGAATTAAGAATGGAACAGTGTTTTTCTGGGTCTTCTGTGTATCCCATTCACAGACATAAACCTGCACATGACATGCCAGGGACACACCTCAATTCACTGGGGTGTAGCAACTGATAAAAAAATAAGAGAGGGCTGGAATTTACCTTCCAGGGGGTCCGGAAGCTTCACTCCTCCTAGAAGAAGCCACCGTCTAAGATGCTCAGTATGTATGTGTCATACCCAACAAACACCTGATTTGTGCATATAAACAAAAGCATGTGATAGCTATCTCAACAGCCTACAGGGCAGTGGTTCTCAACCTGTAGGTCATGACCCTTTGGAAGATCAAATGACCCTTTCTCAGGGGTTACCTAAGATCATCAGAAAGCATAGATAATTTACGTTATGATTCATTACAATAGCAAAATTACAGTTATAAAGTAGGAACAAAAATATAATTTTGTGGTTGAAGGTTACCACAACATGGGGAACAGTATTAGGAAGATTGAGTTACTGCTATAAGGTGAGCCTTTTAGCCCCTAACTAAATAAGTTTCTTATTTCTCCACTATACACATTGGGCTATGTTTTAAGTGATTTTTCCTAAGTATTTCATGATCAGGTCTATGACACAAGCATAGTTTCAGATTCGAGATAAAGCTGAGATCCAGAGGGGTGGGGCAAATGAGGAAGCCCTGGGTGATTTTCTAGTACAGTATGTTTTCTTCTCTGATACTTTGTAAGTGAACTAGGGGCACGCACAAGGTAGGTTCTCTTGCAAAGAGGAACCACCCTGTCTATTTCCTTGTGTAATAAATTTCTTCCAGGAGAGGACAGAATACGCACAACAAGTCAGGGAGTCCCATGCCAGTCAGGCCATAGCTCAAGTCTGTGAACTATAGACTGGCACTAGAGGTTGGCAAGTTCATAAATTATCCTCCCCATCCAGTCGATCGCATTTTTAATCAGGGTGTGCACATGAGCATTAATGGCACTTGCTTACAGAATGAAGCCTCAGTATTTATCTTGTTTTAATTATATTAGAATGCAGTGATATTCAATTAACCAACTAATCAGGCAAGCCAATCAATAGTGGTCCTGGCAGGATTCCCCACTGCCGAGCTGGGTTGCTTATTGTGGGTGGTAGTGTATGCTTTAGGGTTATGTGGTGTTAACTCTTGAAGACTTACGTGGTTTTCCTAGGAGATGAGAGAAAGAAGACCAGATTGTGGCTTTCAGATCAGGGCAGAGACTCCAAACCTTTTTGTTTACCTGATCATAAGGAGTGTCTGTGGCAGGTTCCTTCCCTTTGGAGTTAAGGTATAATTTGTTCTACTGTGTATATTTTTTTCTTTGTATAGTCTCCATTATCCCTGTCTGATTGGTTCCTGGGCCCCAATGAATACTAAAACTTGTAGGTTCTTAAATCTCTTCTATAAAATAAGATGATATTTTTATATAATCTGTACATTTATCCACAAATAGTTAAAACCATTTCTATAAGGCTTGTGATATCTAATACCATAGAAATGCAAGAGAAATTCTACACAAGTTCAGTAAAGATACAGTTTATTTAATATTTTTGATTTAAAGTTGGTTGGATGTAGAAACTAATGCAAAAAAAAAAACCCAGTTGTACATTTAAAGTGCCATTTGCCAGCATTGCAAAGGCTTGGGCTCTAAAATTCCTGTATGATACAACAGGCCAAGTAAAGTATATCAAGTGTGTCTGACTTTAATGTGATGCTTATGGAGTGATGAGGTAGTCTTGTTTTTCCAAACTGTCTCACAGCACATCATCACCCCGGAAATCTCCTCCCAGGAACATTGGGGCATGTGCACATGTCCTGTGTGGAGAGCAGCCAGATGTTGTGGTTCAGGGGCAGGGCTGTGAGATGGATACACAGCCCACCTCACAACTCACATGCACAGACAAGTTGTCTGAAACTTGGGAGTGGCTGGTGACCAAAGAAGATAGTATTCCCTGGACTGTGCCCATTACTTTCTTTCCCTCATCAGGCTCCTCCCATCAACACACATGGACATAAACATGGAAGTTGCAAGTCCACTTCCCATGGTGAACTGATGTTGGATATTTGCTCAGGGTTGCCCCATTATCCAACTCTCTCTCTCTCTCACTCACTCTCTCTCCTTCCCTCTCTCTCTCTCTCTCTCTCTCTCTCTCCCTCTCTCTCTCTCTCTCTCTCTGTGAGTGTGAGTGTGTGTGTTTGTGTGTGTGAACACACGTTCTAGAAGACATGCCAAGTGTCATTCCTCTGGTTTAGTCCATCTTTTATTTGAGACAGAATCTTCTTCTGTACTGGAACTCACCAATTGTGCTAAGCTTGCTGTAACATGCTTTTGGGATCCACTTGTCTCTGTCTTCCCTGTACTGAGATTACACCATGCCTGGCATATGGGTTCTGAATCTCAAGCTTGGTTCTCTTGCCTATGAGGCAAGTGCTTTATTGACATTACTAGCTCCCCAGCCTATCTCACCGTTTTAAACTTGTGGGGGAAATCCAGTGTGGCATTGGCCCCTAGATGCTCTCAACTTTTTGTGGAAGTTGTTCTCTGGACCCTGATCCCTAGTAGTCAGGATTTCAGAGCTTCTCATTAGGCCTGACCCTAAAGCTAAGGATCTCAATGAGAACAACCATGAGACCTTTGCCTGTAGCTGAAGATGATATTGGGAAGGGAGAGCACCTCCCAAAGAGATCATATTTCCATACACCATCCCATAAATTCACCACTGCTTAGTGGTACCATGATACATGCACAAGTTCAGTTGCCTGGAAGCCCAATTAGATTGCTGGAAAAATGGAAAGAAGTAAGGTGAGTGAGCACAGAATGTACTCCTCGGCTTGTCCTTTCAAATGCATCAGAAGGATCAGGGGAAATACTTGGTACAACCCCAAAGTTGATGCTCCTCATGCAAAACTGCTTGCTGTTGGTTCAGGAAGCTGCCTGAGTCCTCCAGGCCTTGCTCCTCTGTGAGCCACTGAATCCCTGCTGTTGCAGCCAGACCAGGTTGTCCTGAAATGCAGTCATGTAAACATAATGGAGTATATGGGAAAGTAAGCTATTTCACACAGAGAGGCATGAAAAGAAAAGACCCTGAAGGCTGCTATCATTTCCAAGCATTTGATGAGTTTCAGTTCATTAGGAGTTTGGTAGGCTTGTTAATTTAATAGGGGCAAATGGGTTCCAATGTCAGACAACAATTGGTAATTTGAAGGGGATGAGGAGGGATGAGAAGCAAATCGGTCATTACCTAGCACAGTGTTTAATCACAAGACATGAACTTAAGGCTCACTGCAATGTTGTCAAAAACTAGGGATCGCTAATACACAGGATTAATTTTGTTTTTTTAACTATGGCTGGCAGGCTGGAAAAATGGCCACAGTTGTAATAGATTTTAAAATTCAGCTCCTAGCTCCGGCGAGGGAGGCATCCGCCCACTCCGGGGCATCTCCTGCCCAGTCTGCCCACGCGTGAAGCCCTGCTCTCTGGGAACTCACCTCCCCACTCGGGGAGAGCCCTGCTAGGGCTGCGAGAGGCCCTAGTCTCAGACCTTCCCAAGGGACCGGAGAGTGACAAGCACTCAGCACGTGGCCCCGCTGATGAGCTTCCCACACTGTCAATAGGACAAAACGCCAGCCTACAGAATGGGAAAAGATTTTCACCAACCCTACAAGTGATAGAGGACTGATCTCTAAGATATATAAAGAGCTCAAGAATTTAGATCCCAAAACCTTGAATAACCCTATCAAAAAATGGGGTTCAGATCTAAAAAGGGAATTCTCAGCAGAGGAACTACGAATGGCTGAAA